>CM022096.1:3554458-4036806 GCA_011114355.1 Carex littledalei | reverse complement strand
AATTATTTCTGCTTGTGTTCTTATTTGCCATGATTTATGTATCACACTTGATAGCACTACATCTCAGTAACACATTGTTTAATGGTGTGCTTTCTTAATTTAATTTCTGCTTGTGTTCTTATTTGCTTTATTTTACTGTTTTTTCTTCAATTTGTGAATTTTATTTAGTTTGGACCTTGAGCTGTTTGAATCAAGCTTCCTTGAAGTCCTAATAAAAACTTTTTTAACTAAAATATGAATCAAAAGAAAAAATTAAGATAATATGCAATGCAATTAGAGCTGTACTTTAAGTTTTAAATTAAAAATTACAGGAAAAATGATTTAATATTAATATACCAGTGATCATCTTCACACATACACCAAGATTTAGAGCTCTTCGTATGGTCTCGGCACTGTCATGTCTTGGGGGGTCAAACAATGGTAACAAGCCACAGAAAATCCAGGGACCACCTGGGCTCTCTTTCTTTTTCTCTGGAACGACCTGACAGTAAAGCACATTAACAGAAGACAACACCACAAACTTATATGAATTACTACATAGCAACTGAAGTGTACATCTTGTACCTGATAGGCAACAGCAAGAGAGCGCAACCCTCTTTCAGCAAATTTGTCAATTACTGTATGTACTCTGTCAGCAATTTCATGCTTATTATAACATAAATTCAGAATCTGAAGCAAAGAGAAAAAGAAAAATTTAATATCATTGTAGTTAGGAGGTTCTTTTGACAACGGAACTGTGAATATTTTTTTCTTTAAAACTTATCTTACTTGCTCAGGAGCACCTTTGCTAGCCCGAAACCAATTCCCTTCAGAATCAATGTATGTTATAGCGGTGCGCTTGTCAACAGGATTAAATGGCAAAAAATGGACTTCTGTTATATTAGCACGTGCCTGAATTAAACAAAACCAAAAACAAAAGGACTTATAAAAAAAAAAAACTCTTAGATTAGGAAGACAAAAATTTTTTTTGTAGTCGTCATTTTAAACCTCTTTTGGGTCAGCAAGCATGTTGATAATGGCTGTGTCAATTGCATCTTGGTTTTCTAGTCTCGAGGCTCTAGCTGCTAGCACAATAACAGTATCTTTGTGCATTTCTCTATTGAAAATCTAGGTAATCCAAATTAAATGAATCAGAAGGTAGCCAAGGAGGTAGTTGAGTTAGTCAAAAATTTCTCATTTAACCGTTCAGTACCTCTATTAGATTTTTATCAACTGTGAGGCGATTCAATGTGAGAGTTCCTGTTTTATCACTGCATAGCACATCCATGCCAGCTAATTCTTCTATCGCCGTCATTCTCTTTGTTATAGCCCCCTACACATGGAACATCCCAGACCAATTGTTAGACATTGTACTTCGCAGTATCATTACAATTTTTCTAATTTCAACTGTTAGATTCCTATAAACAGAGGAAACAGTCAGTGAAACATTTATCGAATACATTGTGTGCACCAAATAAAATGGTCCAGGACGGGTACGAAAAGACCCTAAATATATAGCATATAAATTCTCAGAGGAGGCTTTGTGAGGGTCAATGGAGCTATGCCTGAGAGCTACGCATTTGTCATCCCATGCCGTACTGCCCGAATTCAACCAACCAGCCATCTCGCTCTTTTCTTTCTTCTTCCTATTCATCTCTCTCTCGCGCGCGCTTACACACACGGACATACAATTGTGGAGTGGAGGATCGAGTCATTTACAGTCCCGCTCGTGTGTGTGCGCACAGTTGCACACACGGTCAGGCAGCAGATGGACTTATCTCCCCCCTCTCTGAATCTCAGACACCAAACAAGTACCAAATTTTGGGCTGGATCCATATTGGGCCGCAGTTAATTGTGAAAACCCAACACACACGATGTTAGAGCTTTAGAAATCAGAATTGGTATTTTTAATGTCGTTGATTATTTATGATTATAGCCTTGTAACTATAAGTAGGCCAGACAATTGATTTTGGAATTTCTGAGAAAAATCAATGGCTTCTTACCAAGTCTCTCAAGCATGAGCGTCAAATAATGAACAAGAACTGCTTGATTCTGACATAGTTGACAATATACATGATTGGTTCAGTTCCATCTGAATTTTGACAAAGGTTGTCTGTTATGTACCTGCTGAGACAAGCGGTGAGAGCCGATTGCAAGAGTAACCGACAAAACGGTAGGCATTGCAATTGGGATCCCTCCAATTAAAAGCACTAACAGGTTGTTGATTCCATCTCTGTATGATCGATGCTGAATCGGAAACATGACGATTATTTCCAGGATCATTCCAACTGCTATCGAGCATATACAAAAATTCCCTATGGAGGTAAGCACCTGCAAGTTAAATCAACACAAAATTTGCGATCCAAATTCAAAAGGTCAGAACAAACACTATGAGATGCACCAGAAAATTTAACTTTGGAGATTACAAGAAAAGGGGAGCTAATTTGATGTATGCCTCTGAAAAGTTTCAAAATGTCATGTTTGACTCTGCCAAACAGAGATGGTTAAAAAGCAAAACATGATATATTCAATGTTTTGCGGGGCATGCATTGAAGAAAAATTGTTCCAATATGCATACTTGGTCTGATAGCATCTATTTCTTTTGAAATATTTTGTAAAAAATAAATATGTGTTTCTATGTAGAGAACTGAGGTCCAACACCATTTGTGCTAGATCTACATTCTTGTAATGTATTACTGATCAAATATTTGAATCACCTTTTGAAAATGCCCGACAACTTCAGTGGTGTCAACTAAATAAGCTGCCCTGCCCAAGAAAGAATGGATACCGGTTGCAATGACCACAGCTTCAATCTCTCCATGCTTGCATGTCGAACCAGAGAAAACAACATCTCCAGGCTTTTTGGTAACTGGAAGAGACTCACCTGTAAGAGCCGACTGTACAGAAACAAAATAAAACAAATACCATGAATTTATGATATTTGAGAATTTTTAAAAGGAGCACTAAAATGCCACACATAAAAAGTTGCACAACCGTCTACAGGGCGCAGTTGTAAGGTATACAAATTTACCATATTTTATATGGTACATTGTACATATGAAAATTGAAAGCACTTTTAGCATATATATATATGATATTAATCATTAAAAAAAGTAGCAAATGAAAAAATTACCTGATCAACTTTCAGAGGGTCTCCTTCAAGTAGTCGAGCATCCGCAGGAATGATGTCTCCAAGCTTAATGCTTATGATATCTCCTGGAATTAGAACGGACGCATCTTGCTCTTGCCATTTTCCATCTCTTAAAACCTGTTAATTTGAAATACTTTGAAATAAATAAATTTGCTTAGACTAATATTTGAGGGAGCTTTTCGCATGGAAAAAAAAAATTACTCTTGTTTTGGGAGCAAGGTGGGCCATAAGTGCTGAGGCAGCATTTCCTGCATTGTTTTCTTCTATGAAACTGATGGTTGAATTTATGATCAGAAGGCAGATGATCCCAACAAAGTCTTGCCAATCTGTTCCTTGTCCCTGAAAAATACAAATAAAGGCTAAATATTAATTTGAGAAAAGAATGCAAACACTCGACATGAATATTTTTTTTCAAGTACTCATTTAATAAAAAATAATTTGCTTTCAACAGCAAACTTACTCCGCCATTGGCTAAAACAAGTGCCATGACAGCTGCAGCTTCCATGACCCATGACAAGGGGTTCCACATAAAACTGAGAAACTTTAAAATTTTATTTTCCTGTAATTCAAACAAGAAAATTGAAGGTGTATGTTATGAAAAAAGCAGAACTGAACATGAAACTTAATTTTTTTTTCTCATAATTCAAACAAGAAAATTGGAGCTGCAAATTTGTAAAAAAAAAGTGGAGTTACACGCGTCTCCTCTAATTTGTTCCAGCCAAAAAGTTGCAACCGAGCAGCTGCGTCTGTTGATGAGAGCCCTCTTGATGATGTTTTCAGTAGCTGAAAGACTTCTTCCAAAGGAATATGTTCCTTTTTTATCAACATAATGAACAAAGTTAATAATATATACTAATTTAAAACGAGCACAGACATTCCTCGTATAAGTTGTAGATCTTTAAGCTTTACCAAATCAATGGAGTCTCGGCCGAAACTCTCGGGACCGAGCAAAGGTGTCTCCAACTCATCCATGTTTAATTGCACTTAATTCCTAATCACAATCTTTATTCAAAAGCTGCCAAAAAAACATGAGAAGAAAATGCAATAAATCAAATGTAATCAACATATATGCGCAACGACAACTCGACATTATTATTTTCTTATGCAAGCTTCAGACAATGACATGAAGTAACTATAGGTATCAACTCAACATTGCAAAAAACAATGTTTAATAATGACTTACCCAACAAGGAAGGAAATTATTACAACAAGAGGAAGAGAGAAAAAGAGACGGCGCCAGTACTGTGATTTAAACATGAGATTATTACAGTTATCTGGTGGCCATGAGCTTGACCGTTGACCGTTGGGTAGCAGTTTAGTAGCTGGCCCCATCTTTTTGGTCTCAACTCTCAACTCTTGCTTTTCTCGCTGGGGTGTTTAGTTGTAGAATCTCTCAACGATTCTTCAAGCTTCTCGGTCAAACCTAACCGTCGTTTTTTCAAGTAAGAGGTATTTTTTTTCAAGGTTACAACTTAGAACCTAACCGGGATAATCTAGTGGCCCGGATGCTTCGTGAGAGCCCAAATCCGGCCCATTTTTGTAAATCAGATTTTCCGGGCCTAATTCAGTAGAAAGTATTTTTAAAATGAGGAGGGTTCCAATACCTCATGTTTTTCATATCTCATCATACCTCATATTTTATATCTTCGTTTTTAAAGTCCAAATTGTTGTTATAAACCGCTCAACATGATATCCATACTAAAATATGCTTGAGGATGAAATTTTATAATTTTTGGAATTTATTTACTATTTTTTAAGATAGTAACAAAATTACTGTTTTTGGACCGTTCAAAAAATAGTGATTTTCTACCCATCTAAAAAAGTAGTACAAAATTTCCAAAAATTATAAAATTTCATCGCCAACCATATTTTTGTATGGATATCATGTTGAACGGTTCGGATCGATGATTTAGATTTTGAAAATGAAGATATAAAATATGAGGTATGATGAGGTATGAAAGGCATGAGGCATTAGATCCCTCCTCTTTTAAAATATCAACATGATAATTACGAGTGAGTCTATGGTACTATGCATAGCAGGATTTGGTCTGCAATACGGATCAATATTTTTGTTTTCAAAATTATAATGGTCGATCCGAACCGTTCAACATGATTTTCATATGAATATGTACTTGCAGACCGTTACTATTTTTTACTATATTTTTTAAGATAGGTAGAAAATCATTGTTTTTGGATGGTCCAGAATTTTCAGATCAAGTGATTTTCTACCTTCTTTTAAAAAATAGTAAAAAAAATCTAAAAATATAAAATTCAGCTTGCAAGTACATATTCATATGGAGATCATGTTGAACAGTTCGGATTAACTGTTAGGATTTTGGAAATGAAAATATTGATCCGTATTACGGACTAACCTGTGATATGCATAGTACTATAGACTCACTTAATAATTATTATTCCAAATTTCCAATAATAGAAATGTGGAACCATTTTTAATTTAATAATCTTGCTAAATTAATAATTGATCTCAAAATGTCACATCGAATTTTGTAAGTAATAATTTAAAAAATGGATGTTATCAATTGTAAATTTATTAATACCGGCAAAAAAAAAAATTGTCACGTTAGCAAAATTAGATTGAGGAGGGTTCAAATGCCTTCATTTTTTTGTGCCTCCACCGTACCTCCATTTTTAAAAACTTTAATAAATCAAAACTTAAAACTTAAAAAGTCAAAATAAAACCGTTGGATATGATCTACATCATTTTATCTATGCACGTGTAAAAAATTATGACATTTCAATTTTATTTTGGTTGTCATCAAGAGCTTGTAAAAAACGTACTAATGTGGATAATTTTTAAACATTGATTTTTCAACTTATTGATTCACATAAAAACAAAATTGAAATGTCATAATTTTTTACACGTGCATAGATAAAATGATGTAGATCATATCCAACGATTTTATTTTGACTTTTAAGTTTTAAATTTTGAGTTATTAAAGTTTTTAAAAATGGAGGCATGTTGGAGGCACAAAAAATAAAGGCATTTGAACCCTCCTCAATTAGATTATAGAGATGAAAACATTCTAAATTTAAATGAAAGCAAATAAATTCCATTTTTCAAGTTACAAGAATGAGGACAATTAAATAGAAGTTGATGATTTAGACCTCCATTTTTCTATCTCAAAAAATAAGGAAAAAAAAAAACGAGGATGTTCTAAAAAAGATTTGATCAAATATAAGGGACATGAAAGTAGCCTGCTATTTTTATTGACATGGTATCTCTAATTCAGTGAATCTAATTTGTTTGTTATCTCTAATCCAATACTAATTTGTTTGCTATTTTTATCGTATATGATTTTGTATGTATCAATTATCTATAATGTAATACGCATTAAATAGATTTTGTTTACATCGTTGTTGGATAAGTTAAGAATTTTGTTATTATTATCCGATAAATTATTAAAAAAAAAACTCTTATTTATATTTGTCTTACCAAATATGATACGATAAACAAATTAAAGAATTTTATTGGCGTCCTGATAAAATTCATGAAAGAACCGACTGCAAATTGAGTCCGCATCCTCTGTTTTAACGCATTGTTTGAATTTGGCTCCGGACCGTCTGAATTCGGGTTAATCCGATGACTCTTGTAATGTGCGGGGCCCTTGAAAATTCGTGCTAGTATACAACGAACGGTCCGAATCTAAACTCAAATGATGTGTTAATGCAGAGACAGGGGTTAGAAGCGGAACCAGACTTTCAGATAGTGGGAGGTCAAACATATAAAATTTTTCCGCTACAAATGGAGGTCAATTTTATATTGTCCATAACATTTTACTAATATAAATTTTTTGAAAATAAATGAGGATCAATTGACCACATTCCATGAGAGTAGCTCCGTCTCAGACATGGACGGAACTAGAAATTTTAGATAGTGGAATCTAAAATTTTAAATAACAATCAATGGTTGGAATTTGAAATCAAGTTTTTTCAAGACAATAACAAATTAAATTCTAACTATTAGAATATAAACATATATGTGATAATTTATGAAAATGACTGATATATATAAAAAATAATTAAATGTCAACATACATAATTAAAAAATCAGACAATGCAGGGTTATATCAATTTTCAACCGGCCTTTTGAGCAGGGGCGGACCCACATTGGCCCAGGGGACAACTGCTCCCCTGAATTTTGAAATTTAATAGAGAAAAATAGGTCTAGTTCTATGTTGCCCCCCCTGAAAATTAGGTTGCCCCTCCTTGGAGAAAAACGGGCCTGGTTCTTTCTCTCTTGAGTCTTGATTGCTGGTGAGAATAAGCCACGAGCTTTCCTCTTTCTCTTGAATTTTGTAGCTCTAAAAATCCTCTTCTTTAGGCCAATTTTCGGATAGCAAATGAGGGAGAAGAGTCTTACAAAGAGGTCCCACATGTCATTGACCCAATAGAATGCTCCTTGTTTTATTTTAATTTTCGAGTAGGCTTGGTTTATGGTGAGCCCCATGTCTTCTCATGCTTTGGTCTATGGTGTGGGTGTACCCAAAATGAAGGGGTCACATTAAATGAGGAGTTCAAATTAATTCAAATGGTGCCTCTATGACAGTGGGCCCCACTGGTCGGATGGCCATCAACCACACCCAAGTTGCACCCAAATGTGCGTTAAATCTTGTAAAATCTATATAAAATCAACCTTTTGGAGATTTTTCGCGTTCTTCATATCGAAATTCTTGGTTTAACGCGTAGAATATTACCATGGATTTTATTTTCAATAAATTAAATAAAAATCTCATTTTTGTGAATTTCAAAAAATTAGATTTTAAGGCATTGAATCGACCAATTTTCTAAGAAATTAATTGGATAAATTTCTTAAATGAATTCTCAAATTTCTAGGATTCAACAAATGCCCCCCACCAGAACGGGTCGTGATGTTAATGAATTTGAACCCAATAAGCTATTTGAATCCGATTCCTATCTCTCCTCGACAAAAATCTGGCATCCGCCCCTGCTTTTGAGGTTGCTCTTGCACAGGATCTACTGGCTCCGTGTAGGTCAGGACTCAGGACTGTTTATATTACACTGAACTGTCTAGATTTTTTTTGCAATTTTCCTTCAAAATCGGACAATCTTTTATCGAAGAAATTATCATAGCTGATGTGAACTTGACGGCTGTGATCGGGACCGAATTATCAAGCTAATTATTTACTTGAACGGTTCAGATTTCAACGTTGTTGAACGTTTTTAAACAATAATTAACTTCCTCAAAGAAACCAATAATTAATTCTTTTGTCAGTGCACCATTATTTGCTAGTTAATCTTCCAGTAGGAGCGTTTCTAATAAGTGCCAAAAAAGGGCACATCCTGAACCACACACTCCTTCCCTTTTCTCGCCTCTTTCTCTTCATCCAAAAGGAAAATAAGTTGGAGAAATTGGGTAAAGATTTTAACAGAGTAGTTTTGGCTTTATGCAGCGCACGTAATATAGAATCAAAAGTGTTTCTGATGATTAGTGCGCTGCATAAAGCCAGAAATGCTCTGTTAAAATCTTTGCCCGACAAATTGAAAACCCAAACCATCTACAATTAAACATAAATAAAACCCCTCACCGTCCATTCATCTCCACATGACACGTGGCCACATCCCCACTTAAATTAAATCCTTCTCTCCCTTTCTCCGGTGTACTATCCTTCCGAGATTATTGGCGACGTCGTTCTCTGTTGAGGTAACGATGGCCTGATATTAGCCTCCCTCTTAGCTGTCTGATTTTTTCTATTTTTTTTTTCAATTAACTAAATAGCTTTGTTGGAAATAATTTAGCCAAGCTTTTCTGTTGGAATTTATCCTCGTTTTTTTTTCCTATAACAAACATTCTTAGGCCATACAATTTCTTTCCAACTGCTAGCCAATAATTTGCTTTAATTTTCACTACAGTTTGGGCTTCGCCTTTACAGCTTTGATCTATGCTAAAGCTGAACTACTAATATCGAAATGGATATTCAGTACATTTCTGCTACAAACATAAATGGAACCATCCAGAGAAGATGCAAGCTGGGTCCAATTGGAGTACAAAGATGTACATGCAGTTTCGAATCTTCAATTCCAAATTTGAAAATTACTGATGCAAGTCTTAAGCGAAGAAAATCAAGTCGTAGAGCCAGCCGTCTCCAAGTTAGTGTCCTTGTTGCATATATAGCAATTGTTTGATTTAACCTGTAATCCTGCAAAAGGGATACAACCATGTTTACTCCTGCGAAATGAGAAGTACCTTGACTATACTGAGAAACACAGTATTCCTGTACTTTATAGAAGTATTTTCTTAACTGCCCCGGTCATTTATCAGAATATTCCCAAATACCATTTATTCCTACATTTATGTGAATGACAAAAAAATTCAAGTGACTTTTAATTGTTTTGCTGGAGTATATATGATGCATACGATAACAATACCACTTGAATGAGAAAATATAGAGGATTAGCATTGGTGCTTTAAAACAAGGAGAGGAGGTGCATATGAGATGCTTTCTATATGAAATTTTCTCATTTTGCACTGTTGTACATGATTTTCCAAGCCATGGTCACAAACTATCTGTCCATGATTTTCAATTGAATGAGGAAGAAAAGTGGTAGGATAGTTTTGGGGTTTAACAGATAATAATATTGTGGGAGTAGAGGCATGTAAGATGCTTTTCATGTTTCTGAGTTTTATATGTGATATTTCTTATTTATACAAAACTATGATGTTTTGTACGGGCACAGATGCAAACTTTCCTATGTATTATTTTTATTTACACAAATCAATAACTTCTTGATGCTTTCTGATGAACCCATCCTAGTTGCATACAATAACATTTAAACATAAGGGAATTTTAATTTGTACCTTCGCTGAACAGGAAAAATGCCCTGATAACAAATAAACTGAGAACTATCATGCATACCTTAAAAGAGCATAGAAAAATTGTAACATCAATATATCATAGAAATCAGAAAATGTCATTTATAATCCTTATTTCATCATTGAAGCCAAAGAGATCCCAAACTACCCCTCTCCTGATTTTAAACCTCAACATGAACATGAATAAAACAGGCTTTTTTTGTTGAAGTTCAAAAGTATTGGGAGAATAGGGGTTTATCTCAGTGGCTCCGTGCGTAGGCAGAATTTTTTTTAGAGCGGACTACAATTTTAAATAGATGATTAATAGGGGAAAGTATGAAGGTATGCCTAAACATTTAATAAAAAAGTGATATTGTGCTTCTTTGTAGGTTGTGTGCAGAGATTTTCCAAGACCCGAACTTGAGAACACCGTGAATTTTCTAGAAGCCGCTCAATTTTCTTCTATTTTTCGTAGCTCACCACGGCCAAATAAACCATTGCAAGTTGTTATTGCCGGCGCAGGTAGTACTTAAACTGTCTATAACATTTTTTTAATATAATATCTGCCTTGTTTAGTTGTTTATTATGGTATAATACTTAAGTATATTGATCAATATTTGTAGGGTTGGCTGGTCTTTCGACAGCCAAATATCTTGCTGATGCTGGTCATAAGCCTATTTTATTAGAGGCAAGAGATGTTTTGGGTGGCAAGGTAATTATTTTCTCATCCTCTCTCGATCTTATAATGACATCTTTTCCTCGAGCAGTTATTTTATTATTAAATGCTGTCATTTTTTTTGGCTTTTGAAAGTTCTTTTTTTGCATTTTTACTGGATTTTCATTTTCCAAAAGTCTGCATTTTATTCTTATTTTTTTACATGTGCTCCCTGCAAAGCCACCCAAAAATTAGGTAAAGCAACTGCAATGGTGATAAATGGGGATGTAAAGAAAAAGAAGAACTATAAAAAAAATGATAAGGTGGATTAAGTTATCATTATCTTATTTAATATATTTTGTTACTCTAAATAGATCGCAGCATGGAAAGATGAGGATGGAGACTGGTACGAGACTGGCCTGCACATATTTTGTATGCAAATTGCCTTAAAACTCTCGGAGTCCATTCTTTCATAATTGCATTTGACAATTCTTCTGAACAATTTTTCTGTTGATCTTCCTTCTTCAGTTGGGGCGTACCCCAATATACAGAATTTATTTGGTGAACTTGGAATAAACGATAGGTTGCAATGGAAGGAGCATTCTATGATTTTTGCAATGCCTGACAAACCTGGGGAATTTAGTCGGTTTGATTTTCCAGAATCTCTTCCTGCACCATTTAACGGTACGGGACTAACTCTTAGTTGTCTCAAAGGTTCTTTACTTATTGACATTTCAGCAATTTTTTTGTATTACACCTGCAAGTTGTCTCAGGGATTCTTTTCTTTTGAGATATTTGCAGATAAAACTATCTTTAGATCATTTGAGCACAAAGCATATTTTGTTAATAGTTGCAACTTTAAGCCTAAATTAGACATATATTAAGTTAGAGAAAATTTAGATAATGGGTGGCAATCTTTATTGGCTATGAAACTATCTACCTGTGTTGAGATGAAAAATACCAGAGATTTTTATCTTGTTTGATTTAACCTTAGTGTGACAGTTGATGTATTTTGCTGGGACCCCAAAAATGTAGGTTGTTTGCTTCATTTTTGCAAATATAGTAACTATTCAGTCAGAAAAAAGGCCCTTAAATTACAATTAACTTAATAGAAAGTTAAATATTTTTTTTTTATGTAATGGCCAGGAATATGGGCTATTCTGAGAAATAACGAAATGCTGACATGGCCTGAGAAGGTTAAATTTGCCATTGGATTATTACCAGCCATGGCTGGCGGCCAACCTTATGTTGAAGCCCAAGATGGTCTTACCGTTTCTCAGTGGATGAAAAAACAGGTACAAATATCTCTCTCTACTAAATACGTTTTTTCCGTGCAAATTAAGGATATCACTGTATGGTTACTACTTGATCAGAACAGGGGGTACCAGATCGAGTAAGTGAGGAAGTATTTATTGCCATGTCGAAGGCGCTTAATTTTATAAATCCTGACGAGCTTTCCATGCAATGCATTCTGATTGCTTTAAACCGCTTCCTTCAGGTAAAACCTGTCTCCCTCTTCAATTCCTTATGTTTATTTATGTATTTGTTTTTACTAGCCTGTTGAAGACTATGGCTTTTCCCCCTATTTCTTTCCTATGGTTAATTCTATTGATTCAAAGAAAACCTTAGTTATTCCACCGAAGGTTGTATGTTCTGGGTAATCAGGTAGCAAATATCATGACAGGCTTAGTGCCAGCACATGCAATCAACATTTTGAGTTCTGACAATAACAAGACACATACTTACTAATAAGCCAGAACAATAGAATAATGATGAAGGGTAAGAATGTTCTTGCAAGCAAATTCATGGAAGGCATGCTTTAAGTTTTGGAGGCTAAACTGCCCATTGTAAATCTAAATCTAAATTGGAACTTCCTTGACAAGTTATATTCGTTCACTTCTTCAATTAAAAAATGGTATAAACAGGAGAAGCATGGTTCAAAAATGGCATTCTTGGATGGTAACCCACCAGAGCGACTGTGTAAACCGATTTGTGAGCACATTCAATCGCTAGGTGGTGAAGTGCAGTTAAACTCGCGCATACAAAAAATTGAGCTGAACTCTGATGGCACTGTGAAACAATTTGTTCTAACTAATGGAGGTGTTGTGACTGGAGATGCCTATGTTTTTGCAACTCCTGGTATGATGCTATGTCTTTTTGTCACAATTATTTTGATGACAAAGAAAAAAACGGTCAAAGGCAATGTACTTCTATACATTTGTTTGATTATGTGCACATTGTTTGAAACTTTTTAGGAGTTTTGCCATTGCTTTGGCAAATGTTTATGGATAAAGTGGAATCATAATTGCTTTTTAAACCCTTGACCTGGTTAGTTCTGTGAAATTAATTTTGGATTATAGTGTGCATGTGTTTTTGAGAAAGTTGCTTAACAGATTGCAAGAGAAACAACCTTTCTAACTTGTGCAATTTTCTTGAATGAATTTAAAGAGAAACAATTTTTTTACATTTATTAATCTTTAATGCTTTTTGTGAAAGAAGTTTTTTTTTTCTTCCAGTTTCTTCATAGTTTTTTGTTGCAAATGTTGAAGATAAAAGATTCTTTTGCAGTTGTGTGATAGTAGAGGGGCTCTATGGAAAAATAATTCTTTTATTGTTGTATCAGGATCCCTTTCTACTTCATTGACTTTGGAAGACTCTAAAAGATTTAGATGTTGTCTGATAATTTTTCACTGAATTTTTGCTGTTAGCTTTTTATAATTGTATCTATATGAATCAGTCAATATACTGAAGCTTCCAATTCCTAAATAAAGAGTGTGATGTTTTGTTGATAATTCTCATTGAATTTTTTCTGTAAGCTTATATGATTGTATCTATTTGAATCAGTTGATATACTGAAGCTGCTAGTGCCGGAAGAGTGGAGAGAAATTTCATACTTCAAGAAGCTTGAAAAACTAGTCGGAGTTCCTGTGATTAATGTTCACATATGGTTGGTCTAGTTATTATAGTTTGCTCTGATGTTCCATGAGTCATGATCTTATCATTTCACTATAATTTTTCTACTATCAAATTTGTCAATTTCCTCTCATGAGTTCTGTATTGAACCAATTCCATACCTCTGATGTGCAATGTGCTGTGAGTTGTCCTCTTGCTGCATTTAATATTTAGTTGGATTTTTTGACACAGGTTTGATAGGAAGCTCAAGAATACTTATGATCACCTACTTTTCAGCAGGTACCAATATACAATATCATTGATTTTCATCAATTATCTCCTTAACATTTCAATGCTTTTATAATTTTATGCGTGAAACAATAACTGGCAGAATTCATAATCATCTAATTTCATTTCTCTAATATGGTTTGATCTCACTTATCACATATCATCGCTTGAATAAAATTTTGTTATTTAGCAATCCTTTTCTTCTTTTTCTTGTATTTTTTTTCCCAACTTCTTTGTGCTTCAGGAGCTCACTATTGAGTGTGTATGCAGACATGTCCGTCACATGCAAGGTAATGATTATTATGTTGTAACAGTGTCTTATATTTATATTATGCAACAGTTATGGTTGCAGTTTTCTTATATTTGTAAAATTAATGCAGGAATATTATGACCCAAATCGCTCAATGCTGGAGTTGGTTTTCGCACCGGCTGAGGAATGGGTTTCTAGAAGTGATGCTGACATAATAGACGCGACCATGCATGAATTAGCAAAATTATTTCCTGACGAGATAGCGGCTGACCAGAGTAAAGCCAAGATTCTAAAATACAAAGTCATCAAAACACCTCGGTATGGAACAATTTATTTTGCACGTAAACTTTGCATATGCTCCTTGCAGAAAAATAGAAATATTGTATAGACTACTGAAAAGAAATTGAAACATCTCACATGCCCTTCAGAGAATTAGGTAATTATCAAATCCAAGCCTCTATTAGTTTCTTAAAATCCCACGTAGCTATCCAAGCTTTGTCACATGGACATTTAACAATTCTGTGTGGGGTCTAAACCTGCTAATCTAATCGTGAACCAAACCACTCAGCTAGTGAATTACACTGAATCATTCAATTTAAACCAGGAGTCATTGAGATTCTAACTACATTGTTTTCATCTTTGGAGGTTTGTGATATTCCTATTAGTTTTGTAGAGAAACATATGATGTAAACAATTTCGCGGTATAGTTGATCTGGTGACATTTTGTTGGAAACAAATTATCTGTGCCTCTAAAATTTGTCCTTTCGCAATATTGTAAAAAAAATTATATTAAGTGATTATAATATATCTGACCAACCAACATTTGTTGAGGTATTGAGTATTGATATAAGTAGCTTTCGAATGTTGGAATGGTGTGATTATATAGGTTGAATTCCTGAACTGGTGACAATTTTGCTCCACCCTTGCAAGCATTTCCCGCCCCCGCCCCCCAAGCTCAAATTGAAGTTAATGAGAATCAAGTCGAGTGGATTTATATGCTTAATTTCAAGTTTATATAAAAAAAAATGTTATGAAGGATTGGGTGAGTTAATATTAAGATAAGTCATGGGTATTTATGACATGGCCTTGCCTGTGACAGTTGGGTGCAGTACGTAAATATGCAAAGATGTCCTTATTGAGTGTTTTTTTCAGATCTCCTCAATATAAATTTATGTCTAGTTAATTCATTGCTGAAGATTGGAACTTGCTGTTTATTGTAGGTCGGTGTACAAAACTGTTCCAAATTGTGAGCCATGCCGGCCTTTGCAGAGATCACCCATTGAAGGGTTTTACCTGGCTGGTGATTACACAAAGCAGAAATACTTAGCTTCAATGGAGGGTGCTGTCTTGTCTGGCAAGCTCTGTGCTCAGTCCATTGTACAGGTATGCACAACCACGGATAGAGATACTTAAAGATAAGAACAATGCGCATACAGATATGGATAGTTTATAGTCTCATTCAAAAGTGCATATATTTGAATTATCTGAATTTCTATATGCTTATATCAAATCCTAGCTCTTCTTTTCCTTCCTGTTGGCAGACTTATATGTTTGTATAGTGTTATCTATTACGAATATGAAATAATATTTTTGTTAATATTATCAATATGAGTAGGGTTAAAATGTCCCATTAGTTTTGTGCCCCATCATGCCCCAACATCGTTATCTCTATTTTCAAAGTTTAAACAGTCGATCTGAACTGCTCAATATGATCTTCATATTAAAATGTGCTTGGATACAAAATTTTATATTTTTTGAAATTTTTTTGCTATTTTTTAAGATAGGTACAAAATCACTGTGTTTAGAAGATTCTGGACCATTCAAAAATAGTGATTTTGTACCTCTCTAAACAATTAGTAAAAAAATTATAAAAATTATAAAATTTGTTATCCAAACACATTTTAATATGAAGATCATGTTGAACGGTTCGGATCAATTATTTAGACTTTGAAAATAGAGATAATGATGTTGGGGCATGATGGGGCACAAAACCAATAGGGCATTTTAACCCTACTCTATCAATATTCACAAGTACTACAAATTCACATCCATTGAATATCAGTTTCGTGTTCATATCTGTATTGGTGTGGATATGGTTTTGAGTTTTAACATCTGTTTCATATCTATTTCTTTCGTCTGTATGCACTCGATGAAATGTAGAAATAAATATTGTTTTCGAATTATCTGCTCCTTATATACTGATTTTATGGTAATCAGTTACACCATAAAAACCATAATAGCAATTTCTCAAAATTGTTTTATACGGTATTGTAAAACCTTCGTTAAATTCTCGTCTTTATTAACTGATTATTTTTATTATAATGTGTAAATTTTTAGGACTATGATTTGCTAGCTGCCCGTAGCCAGAAAAGTGCACGAGCTGAGTTGCCTGTTGCATCATAGCATCGTAGTATCTTGTATACCTCTCAGCTTGTGGAGATTAGAAATCATTCCTTCAGGTTGATTTGTTGTCAGATATACCAAACACGGAACATAATTTCATAATCATCTGTATGACTGTATCGACCGAGAAAATTGTAAAAGTTTATTTGCCTCGCCTTACATTTCTGCTATTTGTTGACACTATAGCTGCTAATGAGTCGAGCTCAGCTCGTCATATAACTAAACAGGTCCAATTCGAGCTCAGCTCGGTCTTAAAGAAAAAAGTCCGGCTCAATTCAATGAGTTTTGAGTCTTCAGCTTGGCTCAAACTCGGCTCATAACTCGCGAGCTCAACTCATGCCAAGCATTAGAAAAACAAATATTAAAATTTAAAACTAAACATTCATGTGCTTTGTAATAATAACACTAAAACTAAACATTCATGAGCTTCGTTATACTATCTAAAACTAAACATTAAATTCTCCGTATATCACGTTTCAAGTTCAAATTATAACACTAAAACTAAACATTCACGTGCTTTGTAAAATCTACTAAAATTCAAAAATTCACTAAAATTAAAAAATTTAACATTTCATTTAGAAATATTCAAATTAATACCAGGCATTAGAAAAAAAATACGTCAATCTGACACAAGATAATTTGATAACCATTTCTAATCTCATGCTAAAAAATAACAAAAGACTTTCATTTTGCATAGCTCCAACATGGAATATTATCACCTCTCTAAAATTCATAAACATCATATGCATATCCTCCAACTCATTAGCTCATGAGCCGGCTCGGCTAGGGCTCGACCCAGTTTGAGTGATAAAATATGAGCTGAGTCGAGTTCGGACTTTATTTAGTTTAGGGCCTGACTCGATATAATTTATTGAGTTGTTCAACTATTGGCTCATGAGCCAGCTCGGCTCATTAGCAGCCCTAACTATACTTCGTTGTGAATAATATATTTGCCTCGCCTTACTTCGTTGTGACACTATACTTCGTTGTAAAATTTTATTTGCCTCGCCTTACGAATTTTTTTTTATAAACCATAATTAAAAAAAAAGAATTTTAGGAAATCAACATGATTACTTTTGTTTTTACAAAAACTATAAGAACTGAAATGACCTTTCGGTTCGGAAAAAAAAATAGCGGATCGAAATAGCATTTCAATTCTTATGGTTTTTGTAAAAACAAAAGTAATCATGTTGTTTCTAAATTTTTTTTTTAATTATGGTTTATAAAAAAATTCTCGCCTTACTTCTGACTATAGTGATAAATTCAGAAATATAATTTGAGAATAATTCGTTGTTTAGTAATGCAATTAAGATGTTAATGTTAAGAAATTATTATTTGTATAAAGTAAAAAAAAACATAATTTCACGAATAATATAGATAAATCTTATGTCGTTGGTCAAATAATTGAAAAAGATAATTAAGATATAATAATACATTTATTATTCGGGAAGGGAATCTTCAAATATAATTTAATCGGGATGGCAACCCGTTCATATAAAAAGTAATTCAAATATAATTTAGTATGCTACGCAGATACATTCATGTAGGAACCGTACCCTACGCTAACCCAGATACGTGACATGTGTCCGTATAGACACCGTACCCATATCACCCATATACGCCCGTATAAGCTTTGTACGACTGTACCCGTAATTATACGGGTCGGACCGCGTGAATCCATATCCTCCCCGGTACCGTAAAAGGGAATCTTTTACAATTACTAAATCTCAGCCATTCAAACTAGCGAACGATTGGGATTAAATTAATTAAAATAACATGTACTTCTCACGTGCAAAAAAGAATCGCCCTCTCCATTCCTTCTCTCGACTCTGAATTCCGATCAGCACCTTTCACTTTCCCGCTCCTTAATACTCTTGTCACTGTTCTCCAATGGCGCTTCAATCCCTCGAATTGCAGAGCGCGAGCCTTCCAGCGAGAGTTTACAGCAATTCTGCACAACACCAACTTTGCCTCGAGCTGAAGCATACCGTCAGCTTAAATTCGTGTAGGTCTCTTTCTTTCTAGCTAATTTTTTTTTTAAACTCAAAAGTATAACTTATCTTTGTAGATAAAATCCAAAAAGTAGCTTAAAATCGTGCAAGTAAGTCGGCCATTCAATTGTAGATTTCAATTTATTTAAGAAACTAATTTATTTGTTGTTTTAGAATTCCCCAAGTCAGCTCTTGACTTTACCTTCTAATATTCTTCAAAATACAGCTAACAAAGATTTTTTTTTATTTGTGAAGCTGCACATTATGGATTTTTTTTATCTCATCTCTATGTTTTTAATTCTTTGCAGAATTCATGTTTCAAGGAGAACAAAGATGGATGCTGAATTGTTAGAGCCAAATTTGATGTTATAACTTGATAGGTCTTGTGTATTTTGATAGATAGAGACATAGAGCTCTCTTTTGTATATTTTGATAGATAGAGACATAAAGCTCTCTTTTTTTGTATACCACTTAAAAATACTATCTTTTGATATATGCTGGTATTCTGATCTTTTGTGCACATATATACAATTTACTATTTGATTATGTTGTTTATGTTACTCTTAGTGTATGAAGTAAGAAATTGTTACTCTTAGTGTATGAAGCTTATGCATCTATAAGCATTCGAGGTTTTATTTCAATTAAAATCCTATTTTTAAGGCTCAGTCAACTCTATAGTTGACTTTTTTCTTTTATTTTCCAGATCTGATTTATTTTGCTAATTTCTCCAAATTTGTTACCTCAAATATTCCACAAAAAATTAGTAAATGTGCATCTAAATATTCTTTATATGCGTGAAAATTTTAGAAAGAAATTCAAAAGAGATAAAAATATATTATTTTTTTAAGAAAATGGACAACAATGCCCCTAGATGAACAAATGGTTTGTGCTATAGTACTGCTAGTGAATTGTATTAGAGGCACATCCCTCATTTTGATACTTACCGGCCAAGAGAGAATTGAAACAAGAAATATTAGCTTAAGTACAAAAGATTTCGCAAACACGATATATTTCAAAAGAAGCCAAATATTTCATTTTATTGAATCAAGAAGTAATTTACAACCTAAAATTGTTATCCCTCTAATTATAATATAAAAAACGTATGTTTTCTTTTTTTCTTCACCCCTGCGCAAGCATCCTATATAATCTCTATGTAGCACTGCTCTATTCATCCTATATAATCCTATATAATCTCTATGTAGCACTGAGAAACTGTACTGACATGAACCAACCAAATTGCAAATTGTGGGTCAAACAAGAAGAGAGATTCTGCATATGTAAAATAATTCACTAAGAAAGCAGAAGATAAATGACATAGCCTAAGGCATAATCCGCCAGATGAAAATTGATAGCTTGATCTTAGCAATTTCTGAAAATTAAGCAAAGATGACTACAATTGTAACAGGCCGTGAGAAATTATACACAAATTCTTTAAAAAATGTTGCACACCTATTGAAGCAGAGTGCGAGGAAGCGGAGTGCTCAGGTGGAGGAGCAAGTTAGTGACAACGATCGAGAGAGAGAGAAAGCAATCTGGTTCAGTCGAGATGCAGCGGAAAAGACAGAGAAGGCGGAGAGGAGCGATACGAGGTGCTTGAACAAGCGCTGCTTGAAGGAAACGGGAAGGTGGAGACGCGTCGGAAGAAAAGAGAGCCGGAGGAAAAGGCGCTGATCGGAATTCAGAGTCGAGAGAAGGAATGGAGAGGGCGATTCTTTTTTGCACGTGAGGAGCACATGTTATTTTAATTAATTTAATCTCAACCGTTCGCTAGTTTGAATGGCTGAGATTTAGTAATTGTAAAAGATTCCCTTTTACGGTACCGGGGAGGATATGGATTCGGACCGCGTCTGCTGCTTATCGGGTATAGATTCGCGCACAAATTTCCTATGACTATGATACGTATCAGATTGGCCACCTACCTTATCCAATTAAATAGGTGGCGTATCCAATTAAATAACATATTTTGACCATTTAATTCGGTCCCCAAAGTCCTTTGCTGTGGGTTTTAAGTTAGAGCGACTGAGGCTGTATTTCTAGGAATTCAGATCCTGAAGTAACCCAAATTTTGAGATTTAATCTGGAACGTCCGATCTGCTCTGGTACGGATTTTGAAAGGGCCATGCATTTTACAACGAACAGATTGGGATCCGACGGTCCGGAACCAAGCTCAAAATTTGGGTTACGATCCGGTCAGTCTAACGTCATTAGGACTAAGTAGCGGTTTGTACGTGTAAAAACAGGATTAAAAAATCCACGTTTTAGACTCGCAACATGTTTCCTCCAGACTCTCCGGTGTTCCCATTTGCATTGGATTGGAGGTTTGCCCACGTGTTACTCAAATCCTTTTCATTTAATAGATACTCTCTTATTGTATTCCCCTTGAATGTTTTTAAAATTCAAAATTTGCTGCAAATAATATTGTTATGTTCCTAAATTTTTATTTTTCTGCTTTGCTAAAAAATTCCATCTTTACTCCAAATATTTGTCGGGAAACCATGTTTCGTACATTTTTTTTTATAAATTAAGAATTATATGTAAAATAAATTACAATATATACACATACAACGTATTGTATCCTTAAATTCAAATACAGTATCACTGTACCGTATCGTATCCAATACGATACCCGTATCCATATCCGTACAGTATAGCTTTTGGCTATGGTTGGCACTGGACATCTTATACTCACAATATATTGTAAATGGATTGAAATGAAAAGCACAAAAATATTGCATATACAAAAATTATGCAACAAATAAATGAACAAAGTTACTCTCTTCAGAGATGCCTCCACTCTACATCTACAACAACAATGCAGGGACAGAGATCCAAAAAAAGCCTTGGCTTCTATGAAGCTACAGAGACCACGCCCCATTGCTCATCGAGCTGAAAATTTGTTCTATCAACTACACAGTACCCAACGATCTATGAGGCCAGTAATAAATTCCTGAAGCCTATGAGTAAAACTTTGTAAAACACAGCTTTCTATCTGCAGGCTTGTCATGGCTATATCCCAATCTGTCTCAGGTCATATACGGCATGAGATGGATTAATATCTGACCAAGTCATTTGCTGGTAGCTAATTATCATCTGTAACAATGATAACAAAAGAAAGCACATAATATTAGATTATACTATTGATAGTATCCAATAGAGTAGAGATATTTTTCACTGAAATACAATTGAGAAGATGGACAATGATGTCGACACTGTGAAGCCAATGGATAAATATAAGGGTATTAACTAACATATTGTTTTGCTCAATGTACTTCCATCTACCAAATATTCAAGAGCCAAGATCTAAATCTAAGCAGTATCTGGTGATAGGAACAAACATGCATAGCTTTTAAAACGACATTTTGCTACTGTGTCTTTACAAAAAGAACTATCAGTATTTTGCAGGAGCACCAATGATTTGAGGTAATTGCTATTAACTATCATGTTTTCTAAAGGCTCTCATCTAAATCCAATTTCCTTCTAATTCCTTCTTTATATCATTGTTCGTCTTTTTCCCCTGACATCCTATTCTAATCCTTAAATGAGAAATTGTGAAATAATCAATATTTCTCCATAAAGATGATCAAAAGGGTTCATTTCTCCAAGAAAACAATAGTTCCAAGGAAAAATTTAAGTACTCTCAATTCATTTTTTTATTATAAATGTGCTACCAAAAAAAAAAAAATCAAGTGTGTATTCTGGAACAAGAACAAACTGTTTATTATCAAATGTACTTACCGGTAGTGGGATCCACATGTACAAAAAAACTGGCGGCAACAATCAAATAACACAATATAAGCATCAGTCCCTTGAAATAGTTAGCTGTGCCTTCCTGAAAGCCACAACAATAAAAAAAAAAAATGGGAGTGAGCTTGTATGATTAACCAAACTCAATCAGCCAACAATGTTTTCACATCAATTTGTCATATTTAAAATTGTAAGGAACTTTCAACAGACCTGAAGCATAAAAGCCACAACCAGAACAGTAATAAAAAGAGTTGCTGTCTCGAACAATTGAAAGTTCAAATCCATTTGTTTCCCCATCATCCAACCAATGACCACACAAAATGGAATCTGCAAGTTGAGCACAAGTGCATAACAAAACCATTTGTCAATTAACATTACTGTCGCTAAATAGATCGTGCAAAAAAAAAAAAAAAAATTGTGCTTACCACAAACATTGATATCTGGGTGGAAGAGCCAATCGCAACACCTAAAGTGATATCCTAAATTAGCAAAAACATATATATACATATATATACCATGAGTCTCATAATAATACCATTGTACGACAAATTAACTGAGAAAGAAAATACATGGAACTTACAAGTTTATCTTTCATAGCAAACATAATCGCACTTGCATGCTCAGCAGCATTACCGACAATAGGTAGCAGAATGACACTAATAAAGGCAATTGGCATGTTAACTGATTCTGATGCCCCCTGATATAAACATGAAATATCAATATAAGGTGCAAGAAAATGTCATGAACAAACAAACAAGCAAATAAAAAAGACATTAATCTATATAATTTACCTGAATAGCATCAACAAGGTATCCTGATAAAATAGAGATCCAAATGGTTAGAACGAATAGCCAACCAACCGCCTCCCATTGTGTAATCTCTGGTGCCTCTTCTTCTTGTTCTTCTTCCTCAGCTCCTAGCCCTCCCACATCCTGAATGTTCATATATTTTTAATCATCATCTACCAAGTTGTTCCAAATTTTGGATCTCCAACAATAGAGCGAATTACCATGCTTAAAAAAAAACCAATAAATGAACTACAGAACTGGACCCTGAAGTATCAACCATTTCCCTTTGTTTCCTAAAGATTCAAGTCTCCATTTTAAACACTTGACATTCATGTTGTTTTAGATTCATGCCATTATCTTTCAAGCAAAAATGGATGAAACCCTAGTAACTGCTAGCCTGATTTGATTAGTCCAAAACAGGTAATAAACAGCCTCACAATGCTATTTCTAGTGATCACTATTTTGACTAAAAGACAGGACAACAATACAAACTTCAAAGCATTAAGGGCACTTAAAATTGAACAATTAAAATGTAATAAACAGTCTGTCAGAAATTGTGCAGACTTCAAGCCTACAACTTGCACAAATAAAAGTTGGTACGATAGTTAGATCGCTCCCTGCAACCTAGCCTTCTAGCATATGAATTCAACATTTCAATGGCACGTAACTAAGAATATTTAAAATAACATATTTCTTTCCTATTCTTCTTTTTGAAGTGATTTGTCTTTTAAGATTAATAATTACCGAGTCAATAGGGTTGTAAAGGCTGCGGTGGCTCTTTAACTGGAAGAAGAGATAGCTGGCATAGGCAAAAAGCATAATACAGCTGCTGAACCTTGATAAAGTCACTTCTGATTTTCCATAATGCACCTCCGAGTGTGTGAAGTGCAGCACTGCCGGGAAAAGAAGGCCCATGACTGCCATCAGTAAAAGGCCCGAGTTCACCACAGCTGAAGCCTGACAATCTGAAGTCAGTCAATTAAAATAATCTACTATACCTTTGCAAATGTTACTGTTAAAGTGCCTTTTTAATCTAAAAGACTTCTCAGTATATATGGTTGCTTTGATCCGACACACAGGATCATATATGGCTGCTTTGACTCCATACCATGTTTAGACAGTGTTTTATCTGCACCTATTTTTTTTGAGGAAAAACATGGGTCATCTGCACCTAATTGTTTAAACATGAAATTTTAAGAATCATAACTTGCTCATCATTAACTTGTGACAAACAGACTTCTTTTGTATGGACACTCAGATATGAATTTGCCAATTGAAAAATTGAACAAGTCAATGTCCAATTTTTTTCCTAATTTAACAAAAAAAATCTTGGCAAACAGCAAGCAGATTCCAAAACACCAATCCATCTTTACACATTCCGTAGTTAATATTGTTACTTGACCTTGGAGTAATCTTATTTGGCAATAGGTTATGTCAAAACCTTCGACACAATCATGTACCCAACAGGCACCGAGGAAAACAGTATGTCAGCACAAGGAAGAGAATGCAAGATCTAACCAGGATAAGATCACAACTTACAAGCATAAATCTCATCCTTAGAATCTATATAAATTTAGATGACCATGTCATATCAGTTTTGTAGGTGACCATGTCAGAAAAGTTAGCAAGCCCTCTAAAATTGTATAAGAAATAGGTGGGATATTTCCAAAAAATAACCTTGTTGAAGACTTGGTCCTTGTGAGGATGGGAGAGACCGCCAGCAAAGAAAGCACAACCCAAAACGAGAAGCATGTTGGACAAGATGGAGCCAAGAAGAGATTGTTGCACCACTCTTATCATACCAATTTTTAAGGCATAAATTGATATTATCATCTCGGTTGCATTTCCAAATGTTGCATTCAACAGCCCACCAACTGCACCACATCAGTCCAAAATTTATTGAACTAGTGAAACAAGGTAAAATATAACTCACATTTCCATCTACTTTCTCTTTTTGTTGAAATTTCCCAAACTATCCATCCCTCCCTACTAATTCACACAAAAGATTATCTTCATAAATTCAGAATATCATTATTGATACTGCTGGCAGTTCTCCTTAATCAAACCCAGTCTACACCACCAGAAAATGAAAAAAAACAAAGAGGGCAAGAAAAGTTCAAAGAGGGAAGAAAATGAAAAAAACAAAGAGGGCAAGAAAAGTTCAAAATTCATGTACATCAATAAATTGGACTCAAATTGCCCATCTACCATTCCCATTTCAACAGTGGCCACTAGCCTTCTCATTCACTTACTTGTAAAGAAAGTAAGGAGAGTCAGAGAAACAAACCTGTTGGGCCGGTGTAAGAAGCGAGCTGCCTGTATAAAAAAAGAAATTGATGATATTTTCATGTTGAAAAGCATAGATACAAATAAACTAAGTTGAATTTACTTTCAAAAACACTTACTCAGTAACATAACCCAACCGCTCGGCCATAGGTATAATGCCAATTAAGCTGAAAAAGAATACCCATCCCTGTGGGAAAGCAAACAAAGTTTATGAAATAATACAATTAGTTCTCTTCTCTGCAAGGACATGAAAAGTGCAAATTAAAATTCCAATAAATTATTTAACCCTTACATGCTTGCCAGTGGTGTAATGAAGAATAACAGCCAGTGGCCCAAAGGGTAAAAGGACGTTAATTTTGGCCTTGATTAAAACAACATAAATGCTCATCAAAATTCTACTTTTCACACTTCTGGGGCCATAGGTCTGAGCTACTGCCGCAAGGGATCCAATATGCTCAAACGTTTGCATCTTGTGAACTGACAGCGGGGAACCATTAATGGTGATGGCCTCCTCTTGCAATCCTGTCTTCTCTTCTTCTGTAGATGCCATCTGTGCAATAAGATCGTTGAACTGTTAACAATTGGGAATAATACTACAGACAACAGGGATTAATTTTGATAGTTAAGCAGGAAATATATTGGTAATTTGTCTAATTGAATGAAACGGCAATGATTATATCTATCAGGTCGCTTCAGTTTCCACTGAAATCATCGGTATTAACCACCGACAATATTTGACTCAAACCTTGTTGATTCCAAAAAACGGAAAGTTGAGATCCAGCGATTTAACATCCGACTGTGGCATCAAGAGAAGAGCCGGAGCAGGGATGCATGATTTCCAAAATTTTAATCGTAACCTACTAAAGAAAAATAATAAAATTTAGATCCTAAGAACATAGACCAAGCAGGTACCATTTCTCAAGAGGATTCTCGAATTGATCTGCCTGAAATCAGAACTTGAGAATGTGCAATTGGATCCACCAACATCCACAATCCCTTGCACGCGAGAGATGAATCGACGAAGGCGCTGAGAGAAATTTTTAATAGGGAGCGGGAGCAACAAGTTGAGTCCGGAAAAGACGCAAGGCTTACAAATTACGATGGGTGGTCCTTCGTCGGATTTACCAAATGCCGCTTTATACAACTTTCTACTCCAAATCTCCAACGACGTGACATAGTTTTATTTTGCTTGTGATTCTCTGGTACTAAACATATTATTAAATTGTCTTATTTGATTTTAGCATCTTGATTTTTTTTAAATGTTTCCTAGTAGTATTATACACTTTAAATTGTTAATCAATAATATAGTTCTCATTTTAGCATACATAGAATTTAAAAAAAAAAATAAAAATAGCCATAAACAAGTAATATGAAACGGTTAGATGAATAAAATCGTCAATCTATTTAATGTTTTTTATGGAAATAATAAATAAGACTTCATTTGTTTATTGAACTGATTAAAATGAACTTCCAGAACCATGTTTAGGGTGCGGGTTTCCGTTTCACTAACAAAAAAGTTATCAACTTAACAGCTAAAGTGCCATTATATAATTAATTAAGCCACATCAGACTTTTAGTAGAAAGTTGTTGAATATGCGGGTGGTTATGTTTCAGAGGTGGGAAGGAAGGTGTTAAGCACTTTCCCACTCAAGTAAAAAAAAAAATATTTGTCCGAAGTATATTACCAGAAAAAAGGAATAAAAAAAAAGTCCTATCAGCGAACACTGAACACTGAGCACTCAGCACGGATCACTTGGCAGTTATCGCCTTATCGGATTTATTATTTTACATTAGTGTAAGAAAAAGCTTTCCTTTTATAATAAAATACCTAATAATAACCGAATTTCTTTTAGTTATGCAAATTGGCATGAAATTGAAAAAAAAAAAAGCATATATTATCTGAGTACCATCCTAGAACGATATTCTTGTGGCACACATGTATGAGCATAGCACAGATGGCTAGTGTACTACGGCTCAATATGGTACTTTTTAAAATCCTAACGGTCGATCCGAACCGTTCAATGTGATAACCATATGAATATGTACTTGCAAACTAAATTTTATATTTTTTCGAATTTTTTTACTATTTTTTTAGATAGGTAGAATTTTGATGGTCCAGAATTTTCAGAAAACACTGATTTTTCTACCTTTCTAAAAAAATAGTAAAAAAATTCAAAAAAATATAAAATTTAGTTTGCAAGTACATATTCATATGGATATCACATTGAACGGTTCGGATCGACCGTTAGGATTTTAAAAAGTACCATATTGAACCGTAGTACACTAACCATTGGTGCTATGCATAGCACCATAGCCTCACTCCACATGTATTATCGAATTCTTAGATAGTGTGTCGGTAATACATGTGTGTTACTTTTGGGTGGTACTCAGATAATCAATTAGCATTAAAAAAATTCAATTATATGTCAACTCTGTATTTTCAATTTTTTTTTCAAATGCTAACTAGAAAAATTTGACAATAATAAATTGGTAATTAAGCTTCTCATTTGTTGAGCCCTGATTCGCCCAATTTCGTTTTAACATTGCAATACGAGGCAAGTATCTCGTTTCTAGGGTTAAAAATGGCGCAGATATATGCAAATTTACATATCAAGTTTGGGGCACACAAAAGTTAATACAGGTATTATATATCAATACAGAAACAGATACGTGTAGATCGAATATGGTAAATATGGTAAATGTATGTTTACAGGTACGGAATTATCTAATGTGTATAAATTCTATTACAGATATAGTTGATTTGTTAATGTAATGATTCAGTTCGTCCGTATATGTAGGATTGTTTATGAATATGTATATTTGACACAATACGATACGGCATGATATAATATTTCTTATAAATATTTGACCTAAATAAATAATTTCCATCAGATAAAACGCACCTGTATGAGACCGGTCCTGAAATTGCCTAGACAGAGACCCAAGTCCCAGGACAGATATCCTCCCAGGTATCTGACTCAAGCAAATTGCAACGGCCGGCTCAGATTCAATCCGGTGCCTATTGAAACTGTAGGGGGTCTGTTTTGAGATTCGTGTCATGTTAAATGGCCCGTCCGATCGTAATTTGCTTGAGCCAAGTAAACTGAGGTGATGTGAATTCCAAGTCCCAAGCCATGCCAGGCAATGAGGACGACTTATAGATGTAGAAGTATATCTGCAATTAATATTCAACTTCTTAACTCTGCTTATAGTTTATTTTTTAAACTTATTAGCCTGTCTCAAGCACGGATGAACATGAAAAAAAAATTTAGAAAAATAGTTCTTAGATAAAAAGAAATTATTTCCGAAACTAATAATGAAAAATTGGTACATTTAGGAAATCTAAAATAATTAATCATGAAATTAGAATTACAAATTAAAATCCACTTTTTATGCATAAGGTAATTAACTAACTAACTTGTAATTAACCAAACAATATTTTAAAAAAGGAAGCTGATATGAGTACCCGCAGTTGAGTACCCCCTCTGTACCCGCACCTAAAACTGCCATAACTGCTTGTGGGGACCAAACCGTTTACAAAACTGCAATTTTGTTTTACAAGTATTAATACTACCGTTGTAAAGTATTTATATCTAACAAGGACAAGTATTTATATCTATACAATGAACAACATATTGTGATATATGATTTCCTAAAATAACAGTACCCGCACCTTTTCTTCAAAATTCATCTCTTCGTACCCGCATTTTGGGGACCATCAAACGGCATGTGGGGACCACTAAAATTGTCAAAAAAAAACGTTGACTGAGCTTACGTGTGTGTAATAAACGACGTGGGGACCACTAAAATTGTCTACAAAAAAATGTTGACCAACAATCAAGTATTTATATCTACAAATCAAGTATTTATATATGAACACATTAAGTATTTAATCTGAACGCATCAAGTATTTATATCTAACTTATCAAGTATAAAATCTGAACGTATCAAGTATTTATATCTATATTACGTTGGATGAATAAGAATCTGAATAGAGTATATTTATATCTACAGAGTTATAACAAACAACAAACTTCACATATAAATTTTCTAAGAAAAATTCAAATCAATTACCAAAAAGCATATCAATTAGCAACATATCAAAATATCAGTTACTACACAAAACATATCAGTTATTCACAAACATATCAGTTATTCACAAACATATCAGTTATCACAGTTCCTAAACCAAATTAAGACAAACAGTTTCATTCACAAATTAAGACAAACAGTTTCATTCACAAACTAAGACAATTCATTTCTGTTATGCACCAAATTTGCAATCATTCTTATCATGGATAAGAAGATTATAAGCTAAGCTATGACGCTCCTTGCTGATAAGATCCTACAATACAAAAAAATAACATTAGTTCATAAAATAAATCAAACTTAAATGAAATAAAATACAGTAAGTCCATAGGAGCATTACTGAAAGAAAATTTACCTGATCAAAGTCCATTTGAACATTCCTTATTAAGCAATCAATGTTACGAATAACAAATATTGCGCAATCAACTGATGCCTTTTGCTTTGGACATTCCTTCCAGGTAATTTCAACATCTTGCCATTGTTCATCACCTAAAAAAAGAATTATATCTGAACACATCAACAAAGTATTTATATCTGAACACATCAAGTATTTATATCTGAACACATCAAGTATTTATATCTGCACACATCAAGTATTTATATCTGTACACATGAAGTATTTATATATGAACACAGCAAGTATATATATCTGAACACATCAAGTATTTATATCTGAACACAGCAAGTATTTATATCTGCACACATCAAGTATTTATATCTGAACACATGAAGTATTAATATCTGCACCAGCAAGTATATATATCTGAACACATCAAGTATTTATCTGTAATACTGTTGCATCTGATGAAATGGAGCTACAAAAACATCATACAATTCATCTGAACACAGCAAGTATTCATATCTGCACACATAAAGTATTTATATCTGCACACTTCAAGTATTTATGACTGATGATTCCAGAAATGTTTTCATCCATCTAAGTATTTACAAAAATGTAATAAGAAAAATAAATAAGATTAAACTCACCAAGTCTCCAAGCCAGAAATGTTTTCATCCATCTAACTGTTTCCTTGTGCGGGTCAAAATAGTAGTCATTCGATTTATTCAGACAAGAGTTGTACATGTGAATTTCTCGGTTATGCAAATCAGCCGCAGCAAGTATCCAATGATCATTACCACACAGGGGAATAAAAAGCCATCTTGCAGTTGAAAATTGAGGGCTGAACAACTGTGGTGCATCTCTCAAAAGCTGTAAATATTGTCTTTTCGGTGCTAGATTCTACAGAATAACAAATTAAAAAAAAATTCAAGAATCATTAACAAATAAAAGAAAAAAGTGGTATACAATTTCAGTTGATTATTAACAAATAAAAGAGTAAAACTTACTGAAACATAAGATATCAAAAAGAACCATTCCTCAACAACTGGTACTTCAATTTGCATTAGTTGGCATGCAATTTCAACCATCTGCAAAGAATCAACATATCAACAAGTATTTATATCTGAACACATCAGTATTTATATCTGAACAAATCAAGTATTTATATCTGAACACATCAAGTATTTATATCTGAACACATCAAGTATTTATATGTGAACACACCAAGTATTTATATGTGAACACACCAAGTATTTATATTTGAACATATCAAGTATTTATATCTGCACACATCAAATATTTATATCTGATGTACCAAGTATTTATATCTGAACACAGCAAAACACATCAATTTATTAATAAAGTAAATTTTAAATTGTTTACCTCTGAACCAATGAAGCGCTCACTGAACAGCAAATCATAAAATTGTGCAACAGTGGCAAAAATGTTCAACTCTGAGTTCTTGAATGCATAATCTGTTTGATTCAGCTCAAGTTGAAAATACTTAATAGCCCAATCGTCAAGAAGTCTGCATTGTTGCTCACTGATGATATTTCTAAATCCATAATCCCATTTTTTATCGGGCATTTCCATCGGTTCAGTTAATGGCAAGCTACCATTGTCAGCAAACAGGCTATCTCTACCATAACTCCAGTCTTTATAAAATTCGGCAGATTTGATAGGCACTGTTTCAATTTTTACCTCTGTTTCAATAACAGCAGACTCAAGCCAATCATCAAAGGGAATGTCTAATGGAGGTAAATCGGCAATATAAGGCAAATCTTCTATTTCGTCCTCTGCTGCCACTATCTCCATCTCAGGAGTACTTTCTACCTTTCTTATTTGTTTCTTGGCTTTCCTAGCTTTGTAACCCCTACGTTTAACTGGTTCACGTGTTTTTGCCTTCAGTTTTCTCTGATATGTAATATCCTTGGGGTTTGGTTCTTTCCCTTTTACTTCTTGCCCGACAGCTGGTTCTTTCACAACTTCTTCCACCCCAGATTCTTTCAGAACTTCTGTTTGCACTTTTGGGCCGGGCGGGGTAAATCCAAGGCTGAAAGTTGGATGATCCATTTGAGAAAGATCAATCGCCGATTCTTTTGAAACTTCCAATACAGCCTCTTGCCCACCTTCTTGCCCGACCACTTGTTCTTTCACTACTTCTTCCAATAGAGCATCTTTCACTACAGCATCTTGCCCAGCTTCTTGCCCGACCACTTCTTGCCCAACCACTTCTTGCCCAGCTTCTTGCCCGACCACTTCTTGCCCAGCTTCTTGCCCGAGCACTTGTTCTTTCACAACTGCTTCCAATACAGCATCTTTCACTACAACTTCTTGCCCAACCACTTCTTGCCCAACCACTTGTTGCCCACCTTCTTGCCCAACAACTTCTTCCACCCCAGCTTCTTTCACAACTTCTTTCACCACAGCTTCTTGCACTACAATGGGGATTGCAATTTCTTTTTGTTGCATCCCCACTTCAGAATTCACATTGTTTCCTCCCTCTTCATTTGGTTTATCCACTGAAGCAACTATAGTTTCTACAAGTTGGTTCAGATCACAGAATTCACTACTTGCCACCTCCTCCCCTCCACTGCTCTTGTCCTCCTCCCCTGCTGTTCCACAATCAACATCTTCTACTACAACATCCTCTTCTCTTCTCTTCTCTTCTTTTGTTTTTGTTTCTTTCTCTTCTCTTCTCTTCTTTCTCATCTCTTTATGTTCACCAATGTCATCCCTTCTTTGCGTTTCTTTCTCACCTCCTTGCATTACCCTTTTCTTTTGTTCTTCAGCTTCTAGTATTCTAGGACTCCTCCTCCTTTTCTGGTTTCTTATTTCTTCAGCTTTCATTAGATCTACTTCTCTTTTTGAAGGCTTCTTTGGTGCATCTTTCCCAACTGGAGGTGTAGGGGTTACATTGTAGTCCAATTTCCTCTTGGGTTTCCCGCTAGGAGGTGTTTTCCTCACTTGAGATGGATTTGTTCCTTCTTTATCAGATTTACCACTGCTGTTCTTCACTTCAGAAAGCTTACGTTTACCATGTGCAGGAGCTGTTAGAAAAAACAAATCAATGCTGATGAGAAATATCAGGTACTATTATGAAACTACCAAGTATTTATATCTGAACACATCAAATATTAATACCTGAACAAGTCAAGTATTAATACCTGAACAAATCAAGTATTTATATCTGAACACATCAAGTATTTATATCTGAACCAATCAAGTATTTATATCTGAATACATCAAGTATTAATACCTCAACTAATCAAGTATTTATATCAGAACATCAAGTATTAATACCTAAACTAATCAAGTATTTATATCAGAACACATCAAGTATTTATATCTAACCTAAAAAGTATTTATATCTGAACACAACAAATATTAATATCTGAACAAGTCAAGTATTAATACCTGAACAAATCAAGTATTTATATCTGAACTTATCAAGTATTTATTGCTGAACACATCAAGTATTTATACCTCATCAAGTCAAGTATTAATACCTGAACACATCAAGTATTTATATCTGAACAAGTCAAGTATTAATACCTGAACACAACAAGTATTAATACCTGAACACAACAAGTATTTATATCTGAACGAACCAAGTGTTTATATCTGAACAGATCAAGTATTTATATCTGAACACATCAAGTATTTATACTGAAAAAAACTTACTTGATTTCTTAGAAGAGATATCAATCTCTTTCTTCTTCTCCTCTTGCTTGATCTCCTCTTGCTTGATCTCTTTACGAGCTACAAAGAAACATAAAACATTTAATTAAAAATGTGCATAATGACACTTTCAAATATTAATACTTAAATATTAAAGCTTAAACAATGGTGCATCCAAATATTTACTCTTATAAAATTAATAAAAAAAACTTACGTGATTCCATCAACCTCTTGCTTATGTGGTTGCGCCATTCAATAGCAGTAACAAATTCAACCAATTTGCTTGCAGATTTCGGTGACATTTCTGGAAGTTGTGGGTGTTCACCTTCTTCAAATGACAGATCGTCAAACCTCTCTTTTTCATTTAGATCAATAAGTTCTTGGCAAGGTTCCATGGCAAAAAGCCAGAAAATTGGAGTCATTTCTTTCAACAAGTGAAGAAGCTTCTGGTTCGACACACTCTGAAGAGGTGCATACCTTCTAATAAGATGCTTGAATTTATGTGCAGTAAACCCTTGAAAAATCAGTTTCTCGCCTCTGCCCCTTTTCAGTGGATTGCTGTTCACATCTGAAACTTTCACATCCCTCAAGTGAGGTTCTAAAGTTGCCCTCTTCCATGTAATATTCAACTTCCAATTGAGGTATCTCGGGATGCGGCCAGCACAATTGTAAACACCTCTGATCTTTACATGCTCATAGAACCATGCCTGCATATAAGATAAAACAAAGAAGGTTTAGTGGTTAATCTCAATTAAACAAGTATTTATATCTGAACACATCAAGTATTTATATCTGAACCCATCAAGTATTTATATCAACACATCAAGTATTCATATCTGAACCCATCAAGTATTTATAGCTGAACATATCAAGTATTTATATCTAAACATACAAGTATTTAGAACAAACATGACAAGTATTTACTCATATATTTCATTTGATGATTAACAGATAAAATAATTATTAGGTTAGAATAAAAGTTCCTATGACTTACAATCAGAGCCAAAGCACACCCTGGCATTGTACCTGAAGCCTTTTTCGGCTTCTTCTTTTTCTTAGAAACTTCTTCTTGAGAACTTTCTACAACAACTTCCTCTCCATCTTTTTTCAACTTACACCATGCAGCATTATGAGGAATGTTGTCCATCAACATTTGGTGCACTGACTCAGACCAGTTCAGAAACTTGAGTTTTTTCAGATTTTCAGCGACGTCGAACATGTGAATTGGTACATTCCCAGTAGATTGCGGGAACAATATAGTTGTAAACAAATACAGAACCAGCAACCGTACAACATCAGCAACTTTATCGTTAATTTCTGAACACAATGACGTATCATCAACTGCTTTCACAATTGCGTCTTCAAGCTCTCTGCGAGTGATCTCACCAGTACCTCTCCCGAAATGTCTCGTCCGGAGACCGTATACAGTAACACATTCCCTCTTGTACTGTACCGGTTTCCCTTCTGTGGAAAGACCCATCACTAAAGCCACTTCATCTGCAGTAAATTTCAGGGAGTGGGCAGTAGTGCTTGCACCACTTCCAGTCTTGAAAATGAAAGATCCTTTACCATCCCACATCAACAGAATTTGATGTAATATGGCATTGTTCACTTCAGTTCCTTTAGGAAATCCAAAAAAGTGGAGGAAAGGAGTTTTTGCTAATAACCTTATGTGATGCTCATTTAGTTTCTTTAAAACTCTCAAATGAAAGAACCTCATAGCTGTGTCAACACAGCATTTGTTCTTTATACAAGAATCTGAAACCCGTCGTGGTTTTATTGGTGCATCACCTATGAAGAATAAACAACATAACAAATTTTTAATATAAGGTAATTATTAAATACTAATTTTAAATTAACAGATTGTACCTGCATATAAAACATCAAGTATTTATATCTGACTGCTTCAAGTATTTATATCTGACAACATCAAGTATTTATATCTGAACACATCAAGTATTTATATCTCAACACATCAAGTATTTATATTTGAACACATCAAGTATTTATATCTCAACATATGAAGTATTTATATCTGAACACATCAAATATTTATATCTTAATATATCAGGTATTATTAAACAAACCAAGCATTTAAATATAAACATATCAATTAATATATGAACACATCAAGTATTCATCTGAACATATGAAGTATTTATAGCTGAACATACCAAGTATTTATATCTAAACATATCAGGTATTAATGTCAAACAATTAAAATACATATTTTAGCTGAACATAGCTGAACATACCAAGTATTTATAGCTGAACATACCAAGTATTTATATCTGAACATAGCTGAACATACCAAGTATGTATAATTACTAATATTTAATATAGTAATTATACACATGTAAAAATGTACAGATAGCAACACTATAAGGTATTAATGTCCAACAATTAAAATAGGTATTTAACAATTACCTTTCCTATAACCTCGTGGGCGTCCACGACCACGTTTAGCAACTTGTACTAATTCCGCAACATGTAGTTTTCCTGATTGAAAAGTCATAAATAAGTAACAAGTATTCATATATAAAGAGTCCAATATTTATATTAAATATTTGAGTGTGCATCCTGGATCATATCAGATAGTATTATGAATCTAACAAGCATTTATATCTGAACACATCAAGTATTAATACCTAAACTAATCAAGTATTTATATCTCAACACATCAAGTATTAATACCTGAACTAATCAAGTATTTATATCTCAACACATCAATTATTTATATCTGACAATATGAGGTATTACTCCTAAACCCTACACACTAAACACATCAAGTATTTATATCAGAACAAGTCAAGTATTTATATCTGCACATATCAAGTATTTATAGCTGACAAGTATTTATGCACAGCTATTAACTAAACACCTTAAAATTATACCTAAATATGAGGAATAAATTAGTCAAAAATTATACCTAAATTTACATAGATTGTACCTTCTTCGGGATTCATCGAGGCAATTGTAACTTGTGGTGATTTCTCAGAACCAGAAATTACTCTCTCTGTTCCTAATTGAAAAGTCAGACATCAATTACAAATAAAACCTAAGGTATTTATACCTAAAATTACATATATGTATATTAAATATTTGAGTGTGCATGCTGGATCATATCAGGTATTATTATGAATCTAACAAGGGTTTATATCTGAAACATCAAGCATTTATATCTCAACACATAAAGTATTTATATCAGAACACATCAAGTATTTATATCTATTACAAATCAAGTATTTATATCTGAACAAGTCACATCAAGTATTTATATCTGACAATATAAGGTATTACTCCTAAACCCTAAACCCTAAACCCTAAACACATCAACTATTTATATCTCAACACATCAAGTATTATATCAGAACAGGTCAAGTATTTATATCTGACAATATAAGGTATTACTCCTAAACACTACACACTAAACACATCAAGTATTATATATCTCAACACATCAAGTATTTATATCAGAACAAGTCAAGTTTTTATATATGAACATATCAAGTATTTATAGCTGACAAGTATTTATGCACAGCTATTAACTAATGATTAAGGTAGTTATAACTAAAATTTCATGTACTCCTAAAATATGAGGAATAAATTACTCAAAAATTATACCTAAATTTACATCTATTACTCCAAAATTGTTCAAAATTTCAAAAAATTAACAGATTGTACCTTCTTCGGGATTCATCGAGGCGATTGTAACTTGTGGTGATTTCTCAGAACCAGAAATTACTCTCTCTGTTCCTAATTGAAAAATCAGACATCATTTACAACTAAAACCTAAGGTATTTATACCTAAAATTACATTTAATACTCGAAAATTGTTGAAAATTTCTCAGAAATAACAGATTGTACCTTCATCAGCCTTTTCTGTGGGTTTCACACTTTGAAATGGCACGATCTGCTTGTTAGCGTTGCTCACTTGCTCGGAAGTAAGACTGACAGTTTCGTCGTTGCTCACTTGCTCGGAAGGATTTCCTTCGCTTCTATCGGTGCTTATCTGGTGTAGAATCACCATTGCGACGGTGTAGATAGCAAATGTGCTTAGATGGTGTGGATAGACAATGTCTTCTGAACAATGTGCTTTGCTCGGTGCTTCGATCGGTGCTTTGATCGGAGCTTTGATCGATGCTTTGATCGGAGAAACCCTAGATAGAGAGAAAGAGCGAAAGAGCGAAAGAGCGAAAGAGCGAAAGACGGAGAGATTGCTTAGTCGGTTATGTGATCGAAGGACAGCAGGTTGCTTGCTCACTTAGTGGTACAGTGGTCTGTTCGGTGATGTGATCGAAGGACAAAAGTTGATGACATTAGTTGAACACGGTTCAAAAGGCGCACCGTTTCGAGGTAGATACGAAGTGGTACAAATATAAATACTTTATCATATGAAATGGCGCATATGAGAAGGTTCAATCATACGAAATGGCGCAACCAATATGAATATAATTTCAAATATGAATGTGTGGGGACCATTTAATGCGAGGACCGTCTCCATTTCGTAAATTATAACAATCATCTCCAAGCATTTCTTTAAACAGTAGGTCCGATGCCCATCGGACCTAATTTTAGGTTCAACTAGTAAGATGACCGTCAGATCTAGTTTAAGATATTTTGCGCACGACAAGTGAAACAAACTCGCACGAAGTTTAAAGCATTCCACACGATCTTAAAGCAAATCGACGGTGGTTAAACCCATCGGACCTACGGTCAATTCTTCTTTAATAAAATATGATTGCTGATGATACCAAGTATTGATTAGCTAAAATAGTAAGTATTCATACCCAAAGGATCCAATATTTATATCTGAAACAACAAGTATTTATATCTCAACCACCAAGTATTTATCTGGACACATCAGGTATTTATGTCTGAACACATCTAGTATTTCTACATTTATAAAAATGAACTTTAAATTTCATTTAATATATATTATTTTTCTTATACAATGAAGTATTTATAATAACATAAATGTCTTATAATTTTTTTTGAATGTGGAAAGTACTTAATAACTGTAGTATTTATATCTGCACAAATCAAGTATTTATTACTATGAAACAAATAAAAAAGAAAACATAATGAATTAGTACACTATATCAACTATGGATGAAAAAAAAATTTGTACAATATATTGCTTCTCGTAGTTCCTCTGCCTCTATTAATGTAAAAAAAATCAACAAAAATATACTATATGAAATGTATTTCTATGAACATCTATATTATCATTTTTTTCTATCTATATCTATACAATTAAATTGAAGTATTAATATTTTCTCCTTTTCCTTCTTTTATTCCTTTATCTTTTTTTCCCTTCCCCTTTTTTTCCTTCTCCTTTTTTTCCTTTGTAATCATTTTGCCAATGGCAATATCAAGTTTACTCTTAATTGTACTTTTTGGGGGCCGTCCTCTTTTTTTAGATTTAGCAGGTGGTAGTAAACTTGTAGATGGTTGATAATTCACTACAGTACTAGTCTGTTGATCAGATGATGCAGATCGTGTTCCACTAAGCACAGTCTCAACATTTTCTTCTTGCATTGTATCACCTCAAAATATAAAAAAGTATTAATACCAATTATAAGAACTATATGTAACTATACTATGAGTTATGTTGAAAAATATAAATAGTTTCTTCCCCAATACCTGTTCCTGAACCAGTAACTACCGCCTGAACGTTCACTTCATCATTAATTACTTCACCTATAAAAAATTGAACACATCAAGTATTTATATCTAGAAGCAGAAAGTATTTATACGTGAATACAATAAGTATTTATACCTGAATACATCAAGTATTGATATCAAAATCATAAAGTATTGATATCAGAAACAGTACGTATTTATACCTGTTCTTGTAACTGCTGAAATATTTTTATTGTTTCTACCTCTAGCTGGTCTCCCCACAACTTGAGAAGTTACTTTTGCACCACTTTGTTCACCATTGACATTTGCTAGTTTCATACAAATTTGAATTCCAAATATCAATAAAAAAATTATTTCAAATATAAACATAATTAAAGAAATTATATGAAACAAAATAACAAACCTAATACTATGTTTCTCAATTCCTGAAAACCATTGAAAACTGCACTATGCAAATTTTCGTTAAGACTGCCAAGATGAAGCAACTCTTGAATTATTGGATTTGTAGCCATTGTCAATTGATAGAGCCTAAAGAAAAATGTAAGAACAATAATATCAAGTATTTAATTATATCAGCTTATGTATATATACCTGTGACAAATATTTAATATCTGAACATATCAAGTATTTATAGCTGAACACCTCAAGTATTTATATCTCAACACAACAAGTATTTATATCTGAACAAATCAAGTATTTATATCTGAACACATCAAGTATTAATATCTGAACACAACAAGTATTTATACCTGAACACCTCAAGTATTTATACCTGAACACCTCAAGTATTTATACCTGAACACCTCAAGTATTTATATCTCAACACAACAAGTATTTATACCTGAACACCTCAAGTATTTATACCTGAACACCTCAAGTATTTATACCTGAACACCTCAAGTATTTATACCTGAACACATCAAGTATTTATATCTGAAGACATCAAGTATTTATATCTAAACACATCATAGTTGATGTGGGATGGTAAAGGAAAATATTAATCAGTTATTTTACCTGCTTTGTTCAGGTATAGTTGGCAAATGTGGGTCAACTATGGACAAATTGTAACGACAGACATCCTTCCTCCACCGCTCCACAATATATTTATCTTCAACAGCAAATATCTTCTCTTGCTTTAAAACTTGGATGGAATGTGCACATAGAATACCCATTGTCTCAAACTTTCTACATATACAATGCACTTCCCTTAATGCTCTCCTATAAATAACAACAAACATTTTGCTCCAACAATCACTAACTTCATAAACTGCTTCTTCGTCTTTTTCTTCGATTAATTTGCATGACAAATTAACACATTTTCTGAATTGTTGTTGACATTTGTAAAAAATATCATTTGTATAACTACGCTGAAACTGAGCCTCCATCGGCAATCCATAATGCAGCATAGGAATTCTATATTTCGATTTGTGATCAGCATCATTCTCATTTTGCCAAATACTTTTCAGAGCAGCTTCAAAATTCTCAACAAAATCTTTAAGACTCTCTCTCTTTGTCAGATAAGAATTCAAGAAATGGTTCATACTTTCTACCCTTTGGGTACTAGTCATTCCAGCCCAAAATTGCCCATCTAAAAATACTGGTACCCATTTCTCTCTTAATTCAAATATCCCTCTAAACCAGGAATCATTTTCCTTTCCGAGTTCATCCATTAATTTCAACCACTTTTCTTCAAAATCTTCTTTCGTTTTCGACTTGTATACAACCTCCTTGACCTTATCGGACTTTGCAGTTTTTTTCTCCTGAACTTTATTGGACTTAACATTATCAGACACAAATCCCCATTTGCTAGGGAGCTTGTGCAAAATATGCCAAGAACAATATCTATGTACTGTTTGAGGTCCCAATACATGTCGTATACCAGATTCAATGCTTGCGCACTGATCAGTAAGAATACCTCCCGGTTTCACACCATCCATGCATTCCAAAAACCTAGACAATGAAAAAGTATTAACAGCCAACTAAAAAACTACCAAGTATTTATATATAAACATCAAAATATTTATACCAAACAGCTCAAGTATTTATACCTAACACCTCAAGTATTTTTATCTAAAGTAGTTTAGTATTTATACCTAACACCTCAAGTATTTATATCTAAACCATTAGAGTATTTATATCTAAATCATTAGAGTATTTATATCTAAACCATTAAAGTATTTATATCTACAGAATCTAAAGTATTTATATCTAAATATCTAAGTATTTACCCTAAACACATCAAGTATTTTTACCTGGCAATGCACCATTTGTAGTCTTCCACACTTTCCCTACCGAGCAAAGCACAACCGAAGATAATAGTCTGACCATGGTGGTTAACACCAACAAATAACACAAGAGGCATATCGTACCTGAGACACATCAAAAAAGACAAATTACTAAATATACATATATATTGTTGTATTAATTTCAACTGATACATGTATTCACTCTTAAAATAGAAAGTATTTATATCTGAACACACCAAGTGTTTATATCTGAAACAACAAGTATTTATATCTGAATACACTAAGTATTTATATCTACACATGTCTTTATATATCTTACTATTTTTACATATTCTGACATATTCTACTAAAAAAAATACTGACATTTAATCTGAAAAAAAAATGAATTATTACCTATTGGTCAAGTATGTTGCATCCATAACAATAACATCGTGGAAATACTTGTAAGATGCTCGACTACGGCCATCAGCCCAAAATACGCTCCATAAACGCCCATCAGTTGTATATTCGTATCTATAAAAAAAATCTCTATCGATCTTTTCCTTCACTCCAAAGTAATCAAAGAGTAGTTGAGCATCATTCCCACCAATAGATTGTAATTTCAACCTCTTGTATTTGTCAATATGATTCCGCGCATCTCTACAAGTAAAAGGACACCGCATATAACCTCCAGCAGTTTTTATTACAAGATTGATATTAACTGATACCACAAGACCTTGGTCTTCATTAAACTCCAATAATCTCTGGTATTGGTTTGGGATATATCGGAATCCTGCAATAAGGAATGCTGTTTCAGGTACCATATCATGATTGTGCCCTAAAATCACTTTCTTTACTACCCAATTCCCACTCAAATCAGAATCTCCTAATTTAACACATGCCTTACAACCTGTCCCTATATAACCCTTATTCCTCTGTGGGACAGGTCCATCCTCAAGACGTATTGGCTCTTTGCATTTGCCACAGGCAAATGTTACATGGTTGACGAAGGCAGTACCCCTCTTCTTATGGTTTGACCTTTTGACAACAGCAAATCCAATTTTCTTCGCATATAGCTCATAATATTGGCGTGCTTCATCAATCGAATCAAATACATCACCAACAGCTGGTGGCAATAATTCATGATCTTCATCTTCCATATCATCTAATTCATCTTCTACAACTGCTTCAACTTCTTCTACAAATCTTTCACCTTGAACCTCAACTTCTTCATCCAACTCATTGTTGACAGATTCCATGTTTAGATTCAAGTCAAAATCTCTGATGCCAACAACATCAACCTCCACTCTTGCATTTCCATTTACATTAGATTTTTCACCTTGAAAATTGTCTGTTTCAGGTTGTGAAACATCCAATATGGTGTTCAGATCCCAGTCAAACTCTCTAATGCCCACATCATCACTTATTACATCATTTTCACGATGCAAATCTTCATAGAAACGATACAGATTCACCTCATCCACTTCATCACCATTATATTGTATGCATAATTCATCTCCAAAAAACTCATTGAGATCAATATCCATCCTAATATTCAACAATAAAATGCAAAGTATTAATAACTGTAAAATCAAACTGTATATGGCTACATGTAAAGTATTAATACTAAGCATGAGAAGTATTGACATCAAGGTATCCAAGTATTAATAACTATAATAGCAAAATGTATATGGCTAATATGTCAAGTATTAATACTAAACATGAGAAGTATTGACGACAAGGTATCCAAGTATTAATAACTGTAATAGCAAAATGTATATGACTACACTCTCAAGTATTAATACTAAGCATGAGAGGTATTGACATCAAGGTATCCAAGTATTAATAACTATAATAGCAAAATGTATATGGCTAATATGTCAAGTATTAATACTTAACATGAGAAGTATTGACGACAAGGTATCCAAGTATTAATAACTGTAATAGCAAAATGTATATGACTACACTCTCAAGTATTTATATTCATAATGAGAAGTATTGACATCTTGGTATCCAAGTATTAATACATGTAATAGCAAAATGTAGATTCTACTCTATATGTTATAAGGCCTGCCAACTGAAGTATTCATAGAGATGTAATGAAGTATTAACATCTATAAACACAATATTATAAGTTTACATAACAAACATATTTATTCCCATACTTATTATACACATAAAGAACTCATAACAAGAAATATCAACCGATTTCTATCAAGAGATTTCTTAATAAAATGATGAAATTAACACAAAATAGAACAGAAACACCGAAATCGCCAGAACATCTTCGCAAATCAAATTGTCAAAAATATCTGAAAATTCAAAATCCAGATTGTGTATATGAAATAAACGAAATCACCGAAATCGCCAGAACAAAAACAAAATCACCGAAATAGAACAGAAACAATATTAACCTAGCTGATCACCTTTGAAAAATCACCGAAATCGCTTCCAGTTTCGAAAGCCAGACGATCGCCTCCAAATCGCCTCCAAATCGCCTCCAAATCGCCTCCAAATCGCATACAAATCGACTCCAAATCGCCTTGAAATCGCCTCGAAACCGACCTAAAATCGCCTCAAAATCGCCGAAGCTTCGAAAAAGGAATAAACGGAGAGAAAGGAAAGTTTGAAATTCAAACTGGAAGTTAATCGGTAGTTTCTGTACCCGCTTACGGTTATGGAAGTTATTCGGGACGGAGTAAGTGCGGGTACGATGCGGGTACGATACTGTGGGTACCAAAATAATTATTCTTTAAAAAAAATGTTTTTTTTAAATTACCAAAAAATAATTCAGTAGAAGTCGATACAGAAAAAATAACCAACTAATTGGTTCACTCATCACAAAGTAAGTTAAAAAAGGATTCACTAAAAGAATGCTGAGAAACATAAATAAAGAATTGATCAGAAAATAAAAACACGGACTTAGATGAATATGGAGATTGCAGCGTCTGTATTATTTGCAATATATGTAATTATATATTTTGATGAATATGAAAATTTAAATGTCACCCGTTTAGTTTTTATCTGCGGTATCGCAGCAATAGAATACTTCAATACTCTAAGCCGATTACCGAGTCAAAATCTTTTTTTTTTTTTGTGTGTGTCAGATATCGCCCTTAGGCATTACAACCTACATGATCTCCATCAAAATCTTTACAACAGAGCTGAGAAAATATGTAAAAGTAAAAAAAAATGCTCCTATCTAGAAGATATCAACGCTGTTCAGCATCTCTCTGAGAATTGGGAATGTAAACCCTTCGTGAAAACCCCCTTGAATTCTTCCATTTTTTGCCAGTTTGTGATCACGCAAAACGCGACGGTTACTTTTAATATTTATAACTCGGTATGCTATCGGGTCGGATCGCAAGCGCACAATCATATCGAGTAGTATGATCGAGGTCAATCTATAGAGAATATTGGTTTAATGTCTTGAGCGATCGAATCATAACCTTTCGAAAGGCTAGACGAAATCTGAAAATCAAGAGTTGTAATTGTGATCAATGTAAATTTGGCGAAAATTAAAAATAAGTAAAATAAAGATAGAGATGTGAATTCCTAGAGTTTTGACACACCGTTGTTACTTCAATCCGCTTTACTACTCGACTTTATTTGATGCTGGTTTTCAATTGTTGTAAGGGGGTTACTATAAAGACACTGCGAGTTTCTTACGCAAATGTCGGAACTCCCGCGGAGGTTACTATAAAGACACTGCGATGTTTCATCCACAGATGCGCAAATGCCGGAACTCCCGCACATGCAATTTGTTGTTCCAACTAGTGGTTTTCCCTCTAAGGTTTTCTTCACACTAGTCTAATATTTCTCCTTGTCATTGACTCGTCCATCATAATTCTACTTACCTTCAAGGCACTGTCACTTACCATGACGGATTAAATTAGATCATCGAAACCAAGTAAGAAGAACATAAAATGCAAAAGCAATTAAATCAACAAAGACTACACAAACATAAAAATATATATATATCAAAGCATCATGAGTAACAAGGTTTACTGCCTAGCCCTAAGAATCTAAACTTAGCCGCAGAATGACATGTTTACAAAGAGACTCAAAGAAGACACAAACAAGTAGCGCTTCCTAACTAGCAGATGTTGGAGTGTTAAGAATTTGGTTATCGGAAGGAGCCAGTGTGTGGAGGGTTGGTGTTTGTGAGTTGGTGGAGGAAGGAGGATTTTGGGAGAAGCTAGGGTCTCAAAGAGCTATAGTCTCTAAGGTGTGGAGGAATTAGGAAACTTTTACTTCGAAGACGGTTTAGAATATAAGAAGGTCCGTTTTGAGATTCGTGCTGAAATTAAAACGAACAACTGAGATCTCATTCTACATGGTCAGGATTGCGCTGGATCTGAATTCATAAAATGAACGGCATATAATTGAGCATTCTGTAAGGATCTGCCGTTGGGCCTGAACTCTAAAATTTAAAGCCTATACAAATCCATCCCACGATGAACTCTTGGTGGGCCCGTGAAGGGCCTGATCCGTCTGACAAAATCCATCCCACGATGAACCTTGGTGGGCCCGTGAAGGGCCTGATCCGTCTGACAAAATCCGCATGACCAGTCACGCCTCATCTCATCCCTTATTAATTGAACAGACTATATATTGTACTTTCTTATTCACTGATTAGTGATTACTGATTAATTGAAATGTAATGGCTTGATCCTTATAGAATGTATTACAGCCTCATTCGACTAATAACTTGCTATATTCACCAATACCATTACAAAGAGGGACAGCCCACCAGGGCCACCACTGCCATTTTATGCATGTAACATTTTTTTTAGAGGTAGGTTTAATACAGTTCACGACAAACCAATAAAAAAGAAAAGCTGACCGCCTAGTGTAGCCTTCGTCTATTTTAGTTCTAATTGTTTTTGCGCACAATTATGGCCTTAAATCACATAATTGATGATTTTTTTTCCTTTTCTTTTCTTTCTAATTTTTAGCATGTACATATTTGATGATGTTGTGTGAATGATATTGTTGTCAGAATTATTCTATAGGACAAAATTATCTAGGTCGAAATTGATAATTTTTGAAATTAAATATGAATAAATCTAATTGGCTGCAAGAATAAATGGATCCGAAATTTTTGTTCTCTGAATAAAATCGCTATGGATAAGTATATCTGAAAAGGTGTAGATTAATGGGTTTTATTTTGTTTGCACCATTTCAGAAACCGAGAGAGAGAAACAAAAAGAAAAGAGAGGACTGTCAGTCGACGTTAGCACTCCAACTCACAGTTGTATTTCAACTTGTTCGTGTGGATACTGAGAGGCGTGACTGCTCTTTGCAACATAAATCTGAAACGAGACTGAGAAATAAAAAAAATTGCTACTCAGGCTCGAGGTCTCCACTGCACGTCTAGTGTTTACAACTCTAAGTTTACCTTTAATTTAGTTTTACACTTAAATTCTATTTCAAATATGAACAATCTCAACTGAATTAAATTGTTAACAGAAATGAAACTTCTATATCGGTAACATGTGATTCTCACTTCTTATCCGGACACCAATTTATGTGAATTCTCACTTTAGGTACATAGTGAAAAGGCTCGCGTTTAATTCGTGTATTAAATTTTATTTTGACGTTACCGAACTGAACTTCGAATAAAATGCAGAAAAACATACGTTTTATTCGCGAATAAAACACGTATAAAAAGCGAGTTGACGAATTATTCGCGATAAAAACGCGAAAAAAAACGCAAAAAAAATTTTAGGTTTTTTTTTTGCTTCCTTGTTGTACCGAATCATTCCCGAAGTATACCCGAATAACGAACTTTTGACCCCGCCAAACCTTTCCCGAATCATTGAGTTGTCACTATGCTCCGTCCCGCCATAATTAAAGTACTATTTGTTTTTCCAATTATGCTTATTCCGAATTTTCGAACATCTTTATGGAAGACCCTTAATTTTCCTCTACAACTTAAAAAAGTAAAGAGCTAAATTGCTATTCATTTTTTGAAATATTTTGATTGACAAAGTTATCAAATATATAAAAGTTTTAAGGGGAAAAGTGAAACAAGGCAGTACAAAGTGTATGACAATCCTAAAGCATGAAAAAAAAATGCTGAGGGAATAGTATTTGTAAAAGTCACTTAGCATGAACGAACAAATATATTACATAACTAAGAAGTGAGAAACCGAAGGATTCCATAATCAAGTAATAGTGCAAGATCTTTGTAAGGGGACCTGACCACGAAATTTTTATTAATATCCAAAAAAAAATCAAATTTCAAAAATATTTTGAAAAATTTGTCCAAACTGTAATTTTTTTTTTTGCGAAAATTCAACCTAAAACCACAAAATCATTTTGCCGTTTTAGATTTTTATTATTATTTTTTTAATTAAATAGAAAATGTTATAATTTATTATTTTTTGTATTGAAATATTAGAAATATTTTATATATTTCTTTGAAAATAGATGGAATACCGAATACTATATAATTTGATTTATTAGAAAGAATGCGACAAATAATCCAAATCAACATTTTTCAGGCCCGATTTTTGCGGGTGTAGGAAAAATTAAAATATTTCTTTGTGTATTATTGAAAAAAAAATAAAAATATTTTGAATTTGAGTTATTGATTCCGGTTTAAAAGTCACTTCTAAGTAAATACAAAAAATATTGTGATCCTTCTATGTTAAAAAAAACAAAAAAAATTGTCAGAAAAAGTTTTTCAAAGAAATTTTTTGTCAGAGAATTGTCAGAAAAAGTTTTACAATTTTTTTTCAAATGTATAACAATTTTTAAAAACTTTTTACTATTTTTTGGAATTTTTTAAAATCACTGATTTTTTATGGTCCACGATTTTCTGAAAAACAATGATTTTAAAAAATTCCAAATAAATAGTAAAAAAAGTTAAAAATTAAAAAATTCGGTCTCCAAATACAATTTAATATGGAGATCAACTTGAACGGTTCAGATCGATATTTTGAACTTTAAATATAGACGTGACTTGTTTTACTTCGGCACTGTGGCACGTTAATAAACCGCATCAAATATATGGTTCCTTAGCTAATTCTATTGAAAAAATAATATATTTGATGTGGTTTCTTTTATATTACTTAAAAAAAAATTATCTTTCTAGTTCATTAAAAACTATCAATGTCTTTTCTTAAATTTATAAACAAATAACTATTTCTATCAACATAATGCAAAATAATATATATTTATTTTTGTATTAAAGCAAAATTATTAACTAATACGTAAGATGCCGACATTTTTATTAATATTCAAAGTTTAATAGAAATTATATTTATGCCCAGATTTCCATTTTCGCCAAAAATGCCCAAGCCGGCTACAAAATGGCCGGCTTACCCCCCTCCTTTTTTTTTTAAACCCACATTTTACCCTATATATACCTCCTTTTTCTCTCTCCTCCTCACAACTCCCTCATCTCTCAACCGAATTTGCTCTCTTCTTTGAGGTAATTTTTTTTTATATAATTTAAATTTAAATTTATTTAATTTAGGGTTTAGGGTTTAGGAGTTAGAATTTAGAGTAATTTGTTGTAATTTAGTGTAATTAGCACAATTGATCAATATTTATGGTATTTAGGTCTTTTTTAACATAATTAGGCTAATTAAGCGTAATTTAGCCGAATGTAGCATAATTAGGAAAATTAGACCATTTGATCATATTTTACCGAAATTAGGCTATTGTATCATATTTAAGGTTATTTTAGGTGCAATTAGGTTATTGTAGGCGCAATTTGACCCATTTTAGCATTTTTAAGCGCTATTGTAGCATTTTTGTCCATTGTTAGCATATTTTACCGAAATTAGGTTATTGTAGCATGTTTTAATATGTTTTAGGTTATTGTAACCGCAGTTGACCTATTGTAGCATGTTTAAGCAGAATTAAGCCTATTTTGGTCGTTTTTAGCATATTTTACCGAAATTAGGTTACTGAAGCCTATTGTAGCATATTTTAGGTTATTATAACCACAATTGACCTATTTTAGCATGTTTAAACAGAATTAAGCCTATTTTGGTCGTTTTTAGTATATTTTACCGAAATTAGGTTATTGTAGCCTGTTTTAGCATGTTTTAACGACAATTGACCTATTTTAGATTGTTTTTGACATCAGGATGCCTAGAGCACGGTCTACCCGTCGTCCAGTAGTGGACGAGTCGATCAGTACCAGCAGCACGAAGCACATCAGTCCTCTCCTGTGGATTTCCCACGACGATCACTGAGTCTCACTGGCTTCTCGTGAGGTACGTATCTTTTTTTAGGTTTTCTTTAAATTTTTGTTGAGTTTAAATTTTGTTATGTTAACACCATGCGTTTTTCAATGCAGGACACGTTTCTTTTGTTGGAATTTCACGTGTATGTCTTTGTGGTGAGAATTTAAAATTTTCCTATCACCACTTGGCTCAATACACAAAGGATCTTATTTTACGACAAAAGCGAACAAGATTTTCTTTAACAAACTAAAGTGTACTAAATTAATATAAATTAATCTCATCTAATTTATTGCAAGAGAAAATAATGGAAACATTTACCTAAAGAGATTGTCAAATCTCTTGATGGAGAGAAGCCGGTTTCCCTTCTAGATCTCGTGTTCTTCTCGGAAGCACCTCTTGGTTCACCTTGAACCTAAACAATGAACTTGCACATCTCTTAGATAGATGGATGTGAAGTTCAAGGCGTAGATCCAACCACCTAATGATCTTCAAATCAACAAGCTATTTGATTTCTTGGTGGCTAAACCTAACAAGAAGAGATGAGAGAAAAAGATGTAATTTTCGGCCAAGTATTGAAGCACCTTCTTAGTATTTTGGCCTTGAGAAAAAGGGGCTGCTAAAGAGGAATTTCGGCCAAGGAAGAGGAGCAGAATTTTTCTCAATTATTTCCTTAATTACACCCCTTAAAATAGGCAAGGGGTTAGGGCTACTATTTGTGTAAAGTTTAAACTATTTACACAAATGCCACTAGCCTTATTTAGCCATTTTATCATCTCTAATCTCATCTTGTGATTGATTTGATAAATTAATTTATGAACAAATAATATTTATCATATTATTCTATTATGCAATATTCTTATTATTCTTATAATGCATTCAAACATTATACCAAATAATATTTGCATAACTTCACAAATTTATTTATGATCTAAGCATGTCATATTATGACATTTTATTTTAGTATTTCATCTCATGTATTTTATCTAATACATCATTATGAAATATAAAATACTTGTTGTTTCTTTTCAGTTAGTGTGACCGTATAGAGAATCTATGTCATCTTGGCAATAATATAAAACTTTATATTATTGACTATAAGAGGTTCTATCATTACATTATAGTTATCCAAACGACATAGTAATCATTCACTCAATCCACTAATTTCGTGTCTATCCTTGTCACATGATATTTTGAATAATATACAAAATAGGATCGGGTCATTCTTGCATTATATTCTTTTTCTTGGTCTCTCAAGTGAATTATAATTATAACTACATCAGTTATATTGCATACGATATAATTTCACTTTACCAAGGGGTCCATTAATATCATAACTCAAATTGAGAGACAATGATAATATTAACATATAGATTTCTCCCGCACAAGTTGTACACAACGAACTACTATTTTATTTCTATCATAAGATAATATTTAAATAGCAATCACATTATATACTTCTCATGTGAAAAACCTACACATCTCATATCTAAGATTCCAAAGACACAATGAAAATATTAATGACACAAAACACAATCCATATAATGTTCCATTCATTTAGGTCATGTTCAATATATAAAATACATATTTATATATTCATGTTATTAAATGATAATGCTTTATCAACATTTATAGAACTTTAATGTACTTTAATCAACATGACAATCTTCTTCGGTAATTAATGTTCCTCTTTAATTACCACAATTGTGAACGTATTCAGTGATTAAATGTTTCTCATCTTTGTAGTTCTATGGTTCAAGACCAAGAGCATCTTCTTGAACACTTCCAAAAATATAACATATAAATCTCAAGGAGCATGAATAATAACATTCGTAATAAAATCATGAACAACATATAAATTATTATTAAAAAGATAACTTTCAAAACACACATCCTTCATTTTTTAGATGTGAAGTTGCGGTGCGTTCACATGCAGTATATTGGGTACCACATCCTCAAGAAAAATGCAAATGCGGTTGAGGATGCCCAACACGGTGGGAAGATCATCACGATGCTGCGAAACGCCGGAGAGAACATCAACTGGCGTGAGATAGATCCGACCGATCCTGACCCGGGCCCGATTATAGGACAGGAGATGCCACCTTCCCCCGATTCGCATCCAGAGTGGGACTACCATCGTTGGGTATTGTCCAACGTTGGGTGGACGACATGGTACGACGAGCATGGACGTCCGGTGCAGACTCAGGTATGTCATACTTCAGTATCTGTCAGGTTTTAATAAATTTCTTCATTCAGATCAAATTGACTAAATTATGTGTATGATTGCAGGGTCCGGCAGAGATGCCGCCACAGCCACCACCTGCGGAGACCGATACTTCTGATTTTGAGTCCCTCTCGTACAGTCTCCATGACTTCGGGGTATTCGATGAGGATTTCATGTCGGCACCGCCAGTACCCCGATATGGCACATAGATGCCGCATGATGGAGAGGCTAGTGGTAGCGGGTCTCATAATCAGCCTGCCTTTGGGACTGAGTTCGTCGCATCTATCTTCAGTACACCTCCGCCAGTATAGCCAGTCTCCACGGGCGATGACAGATGGGATACCGCCGAGCAGATACTCAGGTTCGCCGATGCTAGTGTGGAGGCCGAGAGAGACAGAGCCTGGCCGCGTTGGCACCAGGCCAATGCCGGAGTACCGCCTCAGTGATATACCCCCTCTCAGTTTTAGTTGTATTTTTGCTAGTTTTGTACTATTTATATTTGGCAATGTTCTAAATAGCGCTCTATAGCATTTTCGGACCAAAAAAGCTATGGCGCTATGGCCATATAGCGCCGCTATCGCGCTATAGCGACGCTATATGGCCATAGCACCGTTTTTTCAGCCGTTCCGCTATGACGCGATAAACGCTATTTAAACCTTTGATATTTGGTATACTATTTATGTTTGGTATATTTGGATTGTCCTATATTTCGGTTCTTTTGTATGTGTGCTTTTATGGTACTATTTTTATATTTTACAGATAAAATAAATTATCATGATAATGCTAAACAGAAAATATACAACATTAAAATAGTAGCACAACATAAAAATATTTAAAACAATTGAATAAGTGCGTTAAACAACAAAAATAAGCTTTAAAGATTAAAGGTACACCAATTGGCGCATCCCGAATTACATTGAGTCGGTGTGACTGACTAAAATAATATTACAATACAATAACAAAATAAAATTACACTATATACAAGAAGAAAATAATTTGTGTAAAACAAAAAAAAAGGAGTAAGCCGGCCATTTTGTGACCGGTTTGAACATTTTTGACGGAAAGTTGAAAATCTGAGCATAAATAATAATTTATATTAAACTTTGGATATTAATAAAAATGTCGGCGTAAGATGAGAATATGTGGACCCAAACCACCGGCATAACAGGAATTGATGAAAGATCTTTTTCGCCTCAAAAATATCTGATCTCCTAGATATTTTCTCCCTCCCACGTGTCGATCAGGATGGAGCCCCTGCCACGTGTAAAAGCACAGCCACGACAGTAAAAAGCGTTTCTGCTCTCCCCTCCTCGCCTCGCCTTCATCCGTAATCAGGTTTCTATTTATCCTCTTTCCATTTCACCGCTCATCGGTCTCATCTAAACCAACTTTTGAGTCTTTTCTTCAAGAAATTCTTAAGAAAATGGACGATAACAACCATGGATTTGATCTAACAGTCAAGGAAGAAAATGCAGAGATTAAGCACAAGGTAGTGACTAGATTCTCACCGAATCAATTTAGTATTGAGCTATTTTATTTATTTGTCTGGATCTAAAAACTGTTTGTATTTATTTAAAGAAAATATTTCTTTCTGGTAATGAGGTAGACAATGATGGTATTGGACAATTAGCTATTGAACTACGAAATAGAGAATTCACGGAGATTGTATACTGATATCGCTCATGAGGTGTTGGTATTGTATATTCTTAAGTAATACCACATTGATTAATCTTTACCCTATTTGACCGGGAATTATTCTTAAGTAATACCGTATATTTTACATTTTTTATGTTTTACAGGTTCCATTTGTTGCAAATTGTTCTAAATTGTATAATTTATTTTCCTTCCTGAACTAGTTGGTTTGAAACTTGAATTTCACTGAGAATGGCTTTGTTGTGTATTGTGTGCTAGTTCAACAATTAATGCATATTTTGGGGGGTGCTTCCGCATAAACCCAAAATTTTCTCTTTCTAACAAGAATCATATTGTTTGGCAGGAAATGACTAAATTGCTTGAACCTACTGCTATTCATTTAATTGTTGTGTCGTTTGCATAAATTTTATTTTCTGAACAATGAAAATTTCCTGATAAGATGTCAACTGCAACAATAACAGCATTAACAACTAGCAAGATTTCAAATTTGGCTTGATTTTATTTTAGTGTTGTCAGCCAAAAATTAAAGGTCTTAGTTGGTATTACTGAAATATTTGTTTGTGGGCAACTCAACTGTTTAGCTTGTTCACGAATAACAACTTCTCTACAAGAACTTAAGCTGCATGCCTATGGCTTTGTAAGGTACTTTGATGTCTTCTAACTGACAACTGGAACCTACAGGAGCATTTATATATGAATATGAAACTTGCAAACCTTCTTCATTTAATATAATGAAAAACCTTAAGCTAGCAGAATAACAAGAACTAAACAATTTCCTCTTTATGTCAGGGTGGTGAATCAAGATGTCTCACATCGAGTGGATGGACAAATGAAAAGCACCTGGACTATCTTAGTTCAGTGGAGCAATCCTTTATTGATGAACTCAACAATAAATATTGTGAGGAGTTGCTCGATGGGTTGCACCGAAAAACCAAGTTGGCTCGTATTTCCACTGATAGTCAACTATTCCATGGCCAGGTATAATTTCCTCTTCATAATTTTGTATTCCTTAAAAATGATACATGAGGACTTAGAGATGATTGATCTTGTCAACACAAATGATAGAAATTGATCTCTCCTCTTGCAATTAGTGGCAACTTCCCCTTTGAACTTCCAAAATGTAGATGTAACCACTGTCTACTATTAAGTTCTAAAAGGCTTTTGGATTTTAAGTTGCTCTTATTGCTTCATTTTCTTGAGAAAAAAAATATATAAAGAAGGGATTTTAAAGAGTTCCAATTGGATTTAAAGAATACAAATGAAATATTTTTGAAATCCAGGATGACCGATATGAAGGTTCAAGGTCTTGCAAGATTGGCACACTAGAAAGCGTGTTTCAATTATGAAACCTAGAAGTCATGTTTCAATTTATAGTTGAGTTATGTTATGGAAGGAGGTTGGATGCTGTAATTATAGATGATCATTTTATTTAAGGTCCTTCATTAATTTTTAGTAATGCATGTCTAGTTCAAGATGTTTAATGAAGGCGGGTTAAAAGTTGTCAAATATGGGAGTCCTGGGGAACCAGGGGAAGTAAATAAGCCCGACGAAGGACGGACAAATGGAAACATGTTGCTAGCTAATCTGTGGATCCAACAGTGGAGATACCCTAGAGATCACAATTTAGGAGACCAGGAATCAGAATTGTTAGGTATGTACCTTACTATCCGAAGTTTTTATGCTTTCTGTATGAAAACTAATTAGCTTCTATCCTAGTCTATAATGGTTTAGCTAAACCCGATGTTTAACCAAAATAAATGATGCTGAGAGTTTCACATGAATGAAGACAAAAAAAATTAAATTGACTTTAAGATTCATGTAATTTTGTAACTTTATTATCCCCAGAGATGTCCGATCAGAATTTTTGGGATGAAGGAGCTGAAGGAGCTGTGGGATCCAATAAAATATCCTCCAAGAAGAGATCCAGAAGCCCCAATGGCAGTGACTAATTGACTTCAATGTATTGTCTTATTTTAACCTCAATTTTTTGTTTTATTTATGAAGGGACGTGAGTACTACTATGTTAGATGTTTCTCCATCCTTGATTTAATATTAATTTTATGTATACTAGCTAATAGCTATCAGTTCATGTAAAAGCTGAGTGTCAGTTATCATTGATGATTAGCTTCTTCTTCTTCTTTTCTTTCTAAAATTTCTTAATTTTATGGAAATATTTGTTTTTTTTCAAATGTTTTATATTTTTTTATATAGGATTCCAAATAAGTTCGTTTGTTTATTCGTGCTGTTGTATGTGTTGTCGTCAAGAGGTATGAATCTTTATCTCTATTATTGTTTATTTTTAATTTTGTTTAACAATTTAGATATATAATAAAATAAAATCGTTATGTGATTGTATGATGTGAAAATGTATGATATTCCAACTTTATTTTAATGAAATGTAAAAAAAAAAAAAAAACTTGTCTAGAAATTAATGATGTACACAATAATGATGTTATGGATTCGAAATCTAAATGAGAATTCTTTATGAACATTAAATAAATGAAAGTTCAGGGCTAGATATCTTAAAAGAAAAATATGAACTCTCTAATTCTTCTCATCAAAATAAATATCTAATTCAACTCATCAATATAAAGTCTTCAATGGAAGAATATTACAAAAATTCTCCTGGGAGAGAGATTGACAGAGAAAGCTTGTCCAATATAAAGATATTTTGAGAGTGAAAATTAAGTGCAATTGTTTCATAGTTTTGGATAGTAGATCATGTGTTTCGTGTGAGAAGTCGTAGGTTTGAAATTCAGAAAAGACCATTAAAATAGATATTAAATAGTTGGGTGGCTTGATCTTCAACTTTTGCTAAAAAAATAAAAAAATTTAGCTAGTAGATCGTTTAAATCAACTCCAAACGAACTTAAAAGAGAAGTTACCTTTCCCTTCTGCCGTGCTAAGATATAGAAAAAAAAAGTAGCAGAGAGACCGAAAAAAAATGGAAGCTGATATGAGTACCCGCAGTTGAGTACCCGCATTATACCCGCACATAAACTATCATAACTGTTTTTGGGAACCGCACCTAAACTGTCATAACTGTTTTGGGGACCTAAACTGTCAAAACTGTAATTTTATTTTACAAGTATTAATAGTAACATTGTGAAGTATTTATACCTATACAAGACAAGTATTTATATCTATACAATGAACTACATATATGATATATGAATTGGGGACCATTACACTGTCAAAACTGGGGACCATTACTTTTACACGTTTTTCAAGGTGGTTTTTTTTTTCTCCGTTCAATCTAACCAATTTTTGGGACGATCTATGAGGAATTTTGCAAATCTAAAACCACGAACGTGTTCTATTTTTTTTTCTCTTTCAAATGAGATCCATGATGACATACTTTTACACGTTTTTCAAAGCATCAAATATTCAAATATGAAAAGTATTCATACAAAATAGAAAGTATTCATACCTAATATATCAAGTATTTATACCTAATATATCAAGTATTTATACTTAAGATATCAAGTATTTAAAGAAAAAAACTGGACTCATCTTTTACACGGTTTTCAAGTATTCACATACAAAATGGAAAGTATTTATACCTAAATTATCAAGTATTCATATATAATTCATCAAGTATTTATACTTAAGATATCAAGTATTTACCGAAAAAAACTGGACTCATCTTTTACACGTTTTTCAAGTATTCACATACAAAATGGAAAGTATTTATACCTAAATTATCAAGTATTCATATATAATTCATCAAGTATTCATACCTAAGATATCAAGTATTTAAAAAAAAACTGGACACAATACCTACTCATCTTTTACACGTTTTTCAAGGTGGTTTTTTTTTTCTTCGTTCAATCTAACCAATTTTTGGGACGATCTATGAGGAATTTTGCAAATCTAAAACCACGAACGTATTCTATTTTTTTTTTCTCTTTCAAATGAGATCCATGATGACATACTTTTACACGTTTTTCAAAGTATCAAATATTCAAATATGAAAAGTATTCATACAAAATAGAAGTATTCATACCTAATATATCAAGTATTTATACCTAATATATCAAGTATTTATACTTAAGATATATAATTCATCAAGTATTTACCGAAAAAAACTGGACTCATCTTTTACACGTTTTTCAAGGTGATTTAATGATTGACAAAGTTAGTTGGGAAAGGAATCAAGTGCGGGTATAATGCGGGTACTTAACTGCGGGTACCAAAATCTTTATTCAAAAAAAATATGGAAGAAGGGCACAATTTCTTTTGAAAGAGAGGACAAGTTTTCTATTATTTTTGTTTTTTTTTTGTATAAGTTTCAACATCCTTTCTAAAATGAAAAAATATAAAATATAATATAATCATGGAATTTACTTGACAATTTCTATATTGAAAATCTAAAAAGTTGTTAAATTTTAAATTTGAATCTAATATTATAACTTTTAAGTATGATGTATATTATCTACATATTATCTATAAGAGCATCTACATTCCTGAAACTCTTAGAGTTTCTAAATAATTATTAACTGTTTTTAAGAAATTATAGACTCTGGAGTTCCTAAATGTTTACATTCCTGAAATTAATTTTAGAGTTTTTAATAAGTCACATCATCAGTAAATTAAAATTAATAAGTCACATCAGCAGTAAATTAAACTAATTTTAGCGAATACAAGCCAATCGTTTTGCCACGTCAGAGTTTATAAACGATTTCTTAATAAAAAATTATTGAGCAAAGTTGGTAAATAAGAAATCCATCTACATTTCTGAAACTGATTTAGCAACTGCCACGTCAAATTAGAAACTCTAATAGTTTCAGAGATGCAGATGTTCTAAAAATACAAATGTATTTGTTGATCTAACTTTTGATTCCGAATCTACTGTTCACCTACAGTAAAATGAATAGTGGAATAGACAGATGGATCCCACTGTCAGCCTATCGCCGTCTCTTCGCTTCTGTCTTCTATTAATTTAATAAAAAAATGGTGCAACAAAACTCTGGAGACTTCTCCTTCATTCCTACAATCTCTAGATGCAAAAACAACTCTCTAATCACCATCTCGCACTCTTCTAAAAACTCGGACTCTCCACTCTCGATCTCGCATGACCGACCACATCGTTCTCTACCCCGATTTACACTTTCCAACACATTATCAGCCCTCTGCGCACCAACATTTTCGATCACTGTCAGGTTCAGGTAACATTTCAAACTGATTTCTTTTACTATTTCGTTGCTTTAGATTTTATCTTTGGTAATGTTGCTAAAAATTGATAGATTTAGAATTTATGATATAGGGTTTAGGGTTTAGTGTTTAGGAATTGGGATATAGGGTTTAGAGTTTAGAGTTGTCAATCTGCTCTCCTTTAGTTTTTTCGATTCATGTATTTGAGTTAAATTGTTTGGATAGGTCATTGTTTCAAGTTTTCAGCTTTGAGATTCCAATGATTGACAATAGATGGCCAATTTTAGGGTTTATGATTCACCATTATTTAACGAATAAATATTTTTTGTTACTGTACGTTGGCTTCAATAAAATAATATTACCACAGCCAAAGAGAACTCTGATACTGACTTTTTTGTTTCCATTTGAAATCTGGAGAAGCAATTTGCCCCTCAAAAGTTTATAGCAGCATTTAGTTACTAAATAATGACAAAAAACACTTCTATTTATTTGTTAAGCCTGATTCTTTATAGCATTTTCTTAAATTTATATAATGCACCTCATGGATAAAAAAAATTTATATAATGCACCTGCTGAAAAACATATTAATTGTTGCATTAGTAAACAGTCCTCTGATTTTTCTTTTATAGTGAATTCATAATAAAATCAACATTTATTCTTAATTATCACTACGTTGACTTCTCTACTATGTATATACAGTTACAATCATGACATGATGCTATTTTTTCTTCTTACATTTGTTTCAACACTTTATTTGCTTGGATAGTCTGCTTACTGGGAATTAGAGACACTTCTATCGGTTTGTACAAGCCTTCAGGTATTTTTTTGGTTTTATTAATTTGACATTTAGGCATCACGTCTAAATAAAAAAAAAAAAGAACTTGTCTGCTGCTTCAATAAATAAACAAATTTTGCACTGAAATAAGAATTCACATTCTTATGCAAGTTTAATTGAAGCGATTACTTAGAATCCTTGGACATAGATCAAATGTAGAAATTTACGAAAATTCAAAACATATTCAATTAGTGCAATTTGGTGGATTTTGAAGTTTGATGTTTCTTTCTTGTAACTCTTTGCTCTTTGCTTTTTGATTGTTTCTGATTACTAAGTTTATTAATTTTGCACGGCTACACTTTGGAGGGCTAAAAATGTACTTTTTATGATCATTACTTAGGCACCTAAGAAAGAGTTTGTTCATATTTATTTATTTATTTGGAGTTTGTCATATTACTATAGCTCTTAAAGCATATGTATGTGGTGTGTTGTTTATTGGTTCATATAATTAGATAGTATATTTCTAAATCCTTGCATCTGTACATATCCATGGTTAAACTGTGCTGAGGCTGTGAATTTCACCACAGCTGATTGGTTACCACATGGAGGTGTTGGGGTTGAACTGTACTGAAGGTACCACAAGGCAGCTGTCTTATCACACAAGGAACTGCTGTTTGTGGTGGCTAAGAACGGTATTGATTCTAAATCACTGCCATTCTTAACTGAAGAAATGAAGAGGGTATTTCAGAGAGAGAAAGCACAGAAAAGATCTATGGGTCAGTGGTGTTGTCAGGTCAAAATCAATGTCTCGTATGGATGTAGGAAATAAATTTGCTGCGATTTTTTCCTGCTTTTTCAAACCGAACCGTTAATTTTTGGAATGCACGAATCTCAAAGCAATTGGTTTTTATGCACGAATCTCATAACAGATGAACAATTGGAATTGGAAAAGCAGGCTCCCTGCAATTCTTTGGAATCGCAGCAGATTTATTTCCATGGATGTATGGTTACCAAATATCCTATAGCTTTAAGGAGACCATGAAATGTGTCCCACAAAACGACATCTTTCTGGTGATGCAATTTAGGATTTGTTTTTTTTCTTTAATGTTGGTTGGGGCTTGTGGGGAGATCAGGAAGATACAGTTAATGGAACTAAGCTAGATTGTTTTGCTAGCTTTGGTTGTAATCTATAATGTATGTTTTACATATTGGTTTTTACTTTTTTTATGATATGTATTGTTATCAATATTTCCCGACATTTTTATTAATATCCAAAGTTTATTACAAATTAATTAATATATCCAGGTTCGCTGAGAATCAACGGCGCATGTCCAAGCTGACGGAGTACCCGATCTGAATAGTGGTGCGATGTTAGTTACAAAATTTTCAAATCAAGTGATTTTCTACCTATCTAAAAAAATAGTAAACAAATTCTAAAAAATGTAAAATTTGGTTTGCAAGTACATATTCATATGGACAGGGGCGGAGGCAGAAAATTGATTAATGGGGGTCAATTTTTGGAGTAATTCTCAGAAATATGAAATGCTAGAGTTCTCCAAATTATACACGGTATACAATAACTAGTTTTTCTTTGAAAAAAAGAATGGGGGTCAACAATATAAGCTTTTCACATAAAATATGGGGGTCATTTTGAGATTCCCATAGCATTTTAGAATAAAATATATGTGAAAAACATATATAACTACTAGTTTTTGAAAAAGAATGGGGGTCAATTGACCCCCATTATGTCCATGTATCTCCGCCCCTGCATATGGAGATCATGTTGAACGGTTCAGATTGATCGTTAGGATCAGTGTAGTAAAATGCGGTTCATGCGGCCGCATATGCGTATGCGGTTGGCAACCGCATGAAAAATCAATATGCGGTTCTAATATGCGGTTCCGCATATGCGGCCGCATATTCGACCGCATATTACCGCATACCGCATACCGCATATATTGCATATTGACCGCATATCACCGCATATCACCGCATATTGACCGCATATCACTGCATATCACCGTATATCACCGTATATCACCGTATATCACCGCATATCACTGCATACTTGTTTATATATGTATCAATTCTCATTTTAAAACCCGCATATATAAGTCCGCATGAAAATCCGCATATGCGGCCGCATACCGTATATGCGGTATGCGGTGGCCTTTCGCATACCGCATGGAAACCGCATTTTACAACACTGGTTAGGATTTTGAAAACTCAAATATTGAGCCGTAGCACGGAGGCCCTCTATGCTACGCGTAGTATATTAGCAATTTTCTATATATATATATATATATATAGAGTGACTAAGGTCAAAGTGGTATGACCAAGGCCTTGGTGCTACCAATTAGTTTTTGCAATTTTAAAGTTCAAATAGTCGATCCAAACCGTTAGATGTTCAATCTATATTAAAATCTGCTTGGAGACCAAATTTTACATTTTTTGAAATTTTTTTACTATTTATTAAGCCACTTTGAAAATTGCTGATCACATGGTCCAGAATTTGGTTGCACTGTTTTTACTGTTCACCCGGATCAGCAATTTTCAAAGTGGCTTAATAAATAGTAAAAAAATTCCAAAAAATGTAAAATTTGGTCTCCAAGCAGATTTTAATATAGATTGAACATCTAACGGTTTGGATCGACTATTTAAACTTTAAAATTGCAAAAACTAATTGGTAGCACCAAGGCTTTGGTCATACCACTTTGATAGCCACTCTCTCTCTCTATATATATATATAGATATAGATATAGTGTATGATGCATTGAACTGAAGGACGTGTATTTCTTTCTGAGAGCCCCCAAATGAAAGCAAAAGGTACAAAAGATGAGGTGAAAATTAAATGATATAAGTACTTTCTTGATGAGATAGTGCAAAACGTGTATATATAACTGACTATGATATATATAGCCATCAAATGCAAAGTAAAGAAAGCTCTTGATTTAATTAATAATGAAGGAAAAATAACAAATAAAGATATTCTCTTTTCTGAGATTTGTATTAATCAAATGGAAATGAGAATATCCGACATTTTTATTAATATCCAAAGTTTAATAGAAATTAATATTTATGTCCAGATTCTCAGGTTTTCGCCAAAAATGCCCAAGCCGGCCACAAAATAGCCGGCTTACTCTCCCCCCTAAGACAGCCATTTTGTGGCCGGTTTACCTTTTTTTTTTTTTGTTTTACACAAATTATTTTCTTCTTGTATATAGTGTAATTTTATTTTGTTATTGTATTGTAATATTATTTTCTTAACTATTTTTTCGGGCACTTATGTTAGTCACACCGACTCAATGTATTTCGGGATGCGCCAATTGATGTGCCTTTAATCTTTAAAGCTTATTTTTGCTGTTTAACGCACTTATTCAATTGTTTTAAATATTTTTCTGTTTATTTTTTATGTTGTACTACTATTTAATGTTGTAATATTTTCTGTTTGAGTGAGGCTACGGTACTATGCATAGCACGGTTTGGTCCGTGCTACGGCTCAATATTTGAGTTTTCAAAATTCTAACGGTAGATCCGAACCGTTCAACATGATTATAAAATGAATATGTACTTGTAAACCAAATTTTACATTTGTTCGATTTTTTTACTATTTTTTTAGATAGGTAGAAAATCACTTGATCTGAAAATTATGGACCATCCAAAAACAGTGATTTTCTACCTATCTAAAAAAATAGTAAAAAAAATCGAAAAAATGTAAAATTTGGTTTGCAAGTACATATTCATTTTATAATCATGTTGAACGATTCGGATCGACCGTTAGAATTTTAAAAACTCAAATATTGAGCCGTAGCACGGACCAATCTGTGCTATGCATAGTACCGTAGCCTCACTCTTTCTGTTTAGCATTATCATGATAATTTATTTTATCTGAAAAATATAAAAATAATACCATAAAAGTACACATACAAAAGAATCGAAATATAGGATAATCCAAATATACCAAACATAAATAGTATACCAAATATAAATAGTACAAAACTAGCAAAAATAGAACTAAAACTGAGAGGGGGTATATCGCTGAGGATAATCCCATGCCCGCACTACTTGATCGAGGCCAGAAGCTGAAAAAAATTTGCATGTCAGATCAAACCTTGATGAACTATTAAGTTAGGGAAAAACTATGTAGTTTTAGGTGCATTACCTGGCGAGCCCATGGGATGGTAACCATCATCGGTTTTGATCCTGTCGCGGAGATGGGCACCGTAATCGCCCTGCAGATAGACACTGGCCATGCAGATCTGCGTGTACCAAACATCGTACCTCAACTGGGGATCCCCCTGGGTCTGAACGATCGCATCTGTCTCATGATAGAAGTCCAGATACTGGGGATCCTGGGCCGTACCGTAGTAGTATGAAAGATGGATGCTCCAGTCCCGGTCCAGTCGCCCTCGGTGGTTCATCCTGTAAGGAAGACGTTAGTTGCAATACAAAGCTATCAAGTAATATGAGGTATTTGACAATAGGACACGACTTACTTGTGCAGGTCTGTGTGCGTGGACCTCGGCAACGATAGATCTGTGGGAATGAACGGCCGTAGTCCAAACTGGCGGAGTACCCGATCTGGGTAGTGGTGCTCCACTACCCAGAAGTGTATGAGTGGACCTCTGTACAACCACATCTCCCGCTCCTGCTGCTGGAGACACATCCCCGGCAAGAGATCCTCCGCGTACAACTGATCGTACGGCCGCCACTCAACAAGATCGGCAGGCAAACTCTGAAGCTCTGAGCGGACTGGCCTGATCCCAACGGTAGCACCGTGGGTCCGATCTGAGTAGTGGTGGTAACCGTGCCACTTCTTCCCGTATGCCGGGCATCTCCAAGTATCTGGCGCTCCCCAATCCGGCGCCTCATTCTGCATAGGCCGGCCCACCGGTAGCCGTGACCACAACCAGTGCTGAAGCAGGAGTACCGGTATCCGGCGCCTCATTCTGCATTGATGATGTTTCTCTCCGCCCGTACGATGTCCACAACCTGGTAGAGACCCAGGTTGATGAGGTACTGGTCCATCATCTCGTAGTACCGCATGTGAACACACCGCAACTTAATATCCAACAGAAACGTGTCATGCGTTCAAAAAAGTAGTCCACAAGGTGTTATCATAACAAAATTCAAACTCAACAAAATTTTAAGAAAACCTAAAAAAAGATATGTACCTCACGAGAAGCCAGTGAGACTCGGTGATCGTCGTGGAGAATCCACAGGAGAGGACTGATATGCTCCGTGCTGTTGGTACTGATCGGCTCGTCCACTACTGGACGACGGGTAGACCGTGCTCTAGGTATCATGATGTCAAAAATAACCTAAAATAGGCCAATTGCCGTTAAAACATGCTAAAACAGGCTACAATAACCTAATTTCGGTAAAATATACTAAAAACGACCAAAATAGGCTTAATTCTGTTTAAACATGCTAAAATAGGTCAATTGCGGTTACAATAACCTAAAATATGCTACAATAAGCTTCAGTAACCTAATTTCGGTAAAATATGCTAAAAACGACCAAAATAGGCTTAATTCTGCTTAAACATGCTACAATAGGTCAACTGCGGTTACAATAACCTAAAACATGCTAAAACAGGCTACAATAACCTAATTTCGGTAAAATATGCTAACAAGGGACAAAAATGCTACAATAGCGCTTAAAAATGCTAAAATGGGTCAAATTGCGCCTAAAATAACCTTAAATATGCTACAATAGCCTAATTTCGGTAAAATATGATCAAATGGTCTAATTTTCCTAATTATGCTACATTCGGCTAAATTACGCTTAATTAGCCTAATTATGTTAAAAAAGGCCAAAATACCTCAAAATATGGTCAACTGTGCTAATTACACTAAATTACAACAAATTACTCTAAATCCTAACCTCTAAACCCTAAACCCTAAATTAAATAAATTTAAATTTAAATTAGATAAAAAAAAAATTACCTCAAAGAAGAGAGCAAATTCGGTTGAGAGATGAGGGAGTTGTGAGAATGAGAGAGAAAAAGGGGTATATATAGGGTAAAATGCGGGTTTAAAAAAAAAAAAAAAAAAAGGGTAAGCCGGCCACAAAGTGGCCGGCTTGGGCATTTTTCCCGAAAAAACCCGAAAATTTGAGCATAAATATTAATTTCTATTAAACTTTGGATATTAATAAAAATGTCGGTGAGAATATCGCTCAAGTAACGATCACTCAGGCGCTGAAAAAAAACGGAAGAAATTTTCGTGTGTATGTGTAATTACACCTGTACCTATGACTAGATTGTTTAAGAATTAAAATAATTGAAATTTGTGACAGAAATGTATAGAATAATGTTTCCCTTCTTAAAGTCGAATCAATATATTTTTCTTTGTTCATGATTTCGACATGAAAAACAATTTTATTTTTAGAAGAATCGCAAAGTTTTATGGCCACATGATTTAATTTGACCACATGCATGCATTCAAGAAGGAAGATTGTCTCAGCCAAGAAAATGCTCATTTCTATTTGTGCCTTTTATGTTCCTTTTTAAATTTTAGGAACAAACTGAAGACTACACAAACCGTGCGGCCGCGTCAATATCCGTGTGGCCCACACAAACCTTTAAATGACAGTTTTCTTAATTGTAAATTTCAGAATCAGTCCATCAATGATTTGATATTTGCCTAAATTAATTGTTCTACACATTTATGGACCACATCCTATTAAATACATAGATTGTCTAATGTCTTAATTCCATATTAGATCACTTTAATTGTGACAATCATATTGACAGTATACAATTCATAATTATATTACATATATGCTCAACGTTGGATATATGATCCAACAGTATGGGCAGAAATTTTTTTTGTTGGGTGAATAAATTTCGCTAGAGGGAGACAAGAAAGAAAGAGTATAGCGATGAGGGACATTTCGCTGGGTCGGGACGGGACAGATTACACCGTCCGTGTATTTATTTATTTTTCACCCGGATGGGAAGGATTATCCTGTCCCAAGATTTTTTTTCTCTCTGCTTAGCTAATTAGATTAGCAGGGTTACATATTTGGATTAATAGGACAGAATAAACGATCCCGTTTTACCTATATTTTAATTTCCAACCAAAACGCTACCTATCGCAATATTTTATTTACTTATTTTCGATTAATACAAAAATCAGAAAAAAAGAGACCAAGTATACTCATCTTGATATTATTTCATCTTCATTTACAACGCATACATGGAGTGGGGGAGTGGTTCAATGGTCATAGTCAGAATCAGTGCTGTAAAAAAACAATATGCGTTTGTTGGACAGACAGAGTATCACCAAGTAATTAATTAGTATGCGACCGATTAATCAGTATTTTACGGATAATTTTGCATTTTCATTAAAATTATATGCATATACTTATAATGTATTAAAATGATTAATTTAATTTATCAAACTTGACAAATAAATTTATTTTAACTTTGTTTTCTTGTTAACTAATAAAATTTCATAAAATTGTCATTTAGAAAAAGTCCAGATAACTAGATAAGATAAGACAACAGATAAATGCAAAAAACAAATAATAATAAAAATGACCGACTAATTGGTTGTTTAAATGGAAATAAACGATTAATCGAGCCGTTTAAACGAAAAAAAACAATTAATTGAACAAATCGGCCAATTTGACATTTTCAAAATTTTCAAGAAAAAAGTTTAATTGTTTATTTTTTTAAAGATGGTCAAAATATATTTGGTTAAATTTATCAAGTTTAAATATATTCAAAATTCTTTGGACAAAATCTAATTTCTGTGCAGAATTCCTACTCGCATCGTACAAAAATTATTTGTGAAAGAACAAAAATCATGAGAAAAGGAGACAAATAAGTAAAAAGAAAAGGAGAAAAATAAATCCCTTTCTTTCAATCTAATCTAAGCGACTAAGCCACCATGTCTCCTTTCCTTTTTGTATAAGAGGAGTAGGTGTGTAACCAAAAAAAGAAAAAAATAAAGAAAAAGAAAATAGTTGTAGCTACCGTTTTGTGGTAGTTCAACACTCGCACCTCACTCAGGTGCTGTCACTTTTGAAATAAACCCAGAAAAAAAAATTTAAATCACCAATATGTTGAAATAAACCATTTAGCTAAAAAGAGTGGCATGCATTAATTGCCGACATTTTTATTAATATCCAAAGTTAATTACAAATTAATAAATCTACCCATGATTCCCGAGTTTTTCCAAAAATGTCCAAACCGGCCATAAAATGGCCGGTTTTTTTTTTTTTTTTAGAGACACTATGAAGAGAAAGATAATGAAATCTAACACTGAAAATTCGAATTTTTTGTTTAAATTATTTGTTAGATTACTTCTTTTGATTTATAATTAGCATATTTATACTGAAATACACTAGATTACTTGAAATTATGTTGAATTACACTATATTACATTAAATTACGCTAAATTATGTTAAATTATGTTGAATTATGCTAAATTACACTAATTTCACTAATTATAATGAAATACGGTAAATTACGCTAAACTACGCAAAATTACGCTAAATTAGGCCGATTTTGTGCCATATTTCATAAATCATAAAAAATAGTAAAAAAAAATCCAAAAATAATAAAAATTGGTATTCTACAAGTTCATTATATAACTAATTTACTGAGCTACTTAGATTGAACAATAGAAATGAAAATCTTAATCGGAAACTTCAACTCAAGTTTTGAGGCTCTTTCCTTTGTTTTTTGGCAATTCTGAATTTTAAAAAATGACATAGTGGTCACTGATGCATGCGTATTTTCACAAGCTTTCCGAAAAGTGGTCATTTACTGAAATCGGACACTCGAGCGCCGTTTTATGGCCGTTTGAAGTTTCGTCGTCGTTTTTCGCCTTTTCAGTGAAGATATCGTCCCTATTCATATGTAATTTAGCGTAATTTACTGTATTTTAGTGTAATGTAATGTAATTTAGCGTAATTTAACGTAATATAGTGTAATTCAACATAATTTCAAGTAATTTAGCGTATTTTAGTATAAATATGCTAATTATACATCAAAAGAAGTAATCTAACAAATAATTTAAACAAAAAATTCAAATTTTCAGTGTTAGATTTCATTATCTTACTATTCATAGTGTCTCTTAAAAAAAATAGTTTCTAATTATAAATCACTATGAAGATAAAAGAGAAACAAAAAATAGTTTCAAATTATACATCACTATGAAGACACACAGTAATTTACCAGAATTTACCGTATTTTAGCGTAATTTAACATAATTTAATGTAATATAGTGTAATTCAACATAATTTCAAGTAATCTAGTGTATTTTGGTATAAATATGCTAATTATAAATCAAAAGAAGTAATCTAACAAATAATTTAAACAAAAAATTCGAATTTTCAGTGTTAGATTTCATTATCTTGCTCTTCATTATCTCTAAAAAAAAGAAAAAAAGAAAAGAAAAACCAGCTATTTTATGACTGGTTTAGACATTTTTGGAAAAACCGGACAATCATGAAAATTTATTAATTTGTAATTAACTTTGGATATTAAAATGTCGGCATTAATTGTATTATGAAACTGTGGGACCCAGTAAACTGGTCAAACACAATAAAAAATCATTATGCAAATTGATTGTGTTGATCTTGATTCATTTCAAAAACGTGGCGTGCATTAATTGCATGTTTTGTATTCTTTTATTTAGATGGACCGTTCAATATGGTCAATTTAATATATTCAAACGTGGCGTGCATTTATTTGCATGTTTTGCATTAATCTTCTTTTATTTGGATGGAGAGTAGACGAAGGGAAGGGAGGTGAAGAATAGAAGAGAATGGAATAGAATAGAAAAGAAGATTAATATATTTAATTTTTTCATGTTTGAATGATTAGTGAGGAAAAATAAATTTAATTTTTTTTTCATCTTATTTCTCGTTTAATTGATTAAAATTTAGAAGATTAATGAGAAATTTGATAGCTGTTGTAGGTTTGTGATAAAAAATTTGAATGAGAATTATATAAGTAAGATATAGGGTTGGATATTTGTATTATTTTTTTTGAAATATTTGCAACAAAATTTATTTCTATCTGTTACACTCTAAATTGAGAGAAAAATTAATTTTATTAATTATAATCATGCAAAAATTAAGCCTTTCACCTCTTTACTTTTCACCTTTGATATAATTTTGTCAACCAAACACAATTTGAGTGAATTTTTTGTTTTCTTTTGAGTGAGGCTATGGTGCTATGCATAGCACGGATGGGGTCCGTGCTACGGCTCAAAATTTGACTTTTCAAAATCGTAACAGTCGATCCGAACCGTTCAACATGATTATAAAATGAATATGTACTAGCAAACCAAATTTTACATTTTTCTGAATTTTTTTACTATTTTTTCGAAAATCACTTGATTTGAACATTGTGGACCATCCAAAAACAGCCTATCTAAAAAAATAGTAAAAAAATTCGGAAAAATGTAAAATTTGGTTTGCAAGTACATATTCATTTTATAATCATGTTGAACAGTTCGGATCAACCATTACAATTTTGAAAAGTCAAATTTTGAGCCGTAGCACGGACCCCATCCGTGCTATGCATAGCACCATAGCCTCACTCTTTTCTTTTTCCATTCCCTCCCTCCCTCTACTCTCCATCCAAACATGGGACTAGCTGCGCGAAACCTTACGCCACAACACAACACCAGCGCATAAAAGATCGTACTCCTCGTCCCCTCCTTCCCTTCGCGCCTCGTCCGAAAATAAACAGTAAACGCGCGATCGTTGACCGAACCCGATCTCACCATTTCCATCTTGATCGCGACGGAGATGAAAAGCCTGACTTCATCGACCAACCAGAGACAGCGCCGGAAATGGAGATGGGCGGTGTTGGCTCCAATGGCGATTGCGTTGGTGGTACTGGCCGAGATATTCCTTCTAGGCGGTCTCGATTTGGAATATAGCAACTATTTCTCTCTATCGGATACCTTTCACGGATACCGCTTCGCTGACGTCCATACATGTGAAAACTGGCTTGAAAGGCAAGATAATGTAGCTTACTCAAGAGATTTTCATATCGATCCGGTTATTGTCTCCAGTACTGAGCAAGAGGTTTGCCTAATTATTATTTGATTATTCGTCTGAAATACCGATTAACTTGGTGCCTTGTTTCCGTGAAGTTTTTTTTAATTCATTTTCAGATATTGGCATCGATGTATTTATGCATGGAGTGTAATATATAACACTTATCAGTATGTTATTATAATTGTAATAAGAAAAGAAAAAGAGGATCTCCTTTAACCCTTTTAAAACTTCAAATTCCATAAATGTCCCTACAGAAAGAAATAAAAAAAAAATTTGTATGGTCGTAGAAAGATCCAGACATACCATCCCCCTAATTTCTGTAAATGCTCAAGTTTATCTTGAATTTTCTCATTCTGAGCAAGGTAAAGAATACCTCATTATTAAAGTAAAAAATTAGAAATGATGTTAAACACTAGAATAATGTTCCTTAACATTTTCAGGAGCAGAGATCATGCTCAGTTGGGTGTAGATTTGGAATAGGATTAGATAAGATAGCAGATGCGACATTTGGTGAGCCTCTATCTAGGCACACTGATAGAATCTTGCGGTCAATGGAGTCTGCAGAGTATTACATAGAGAACAAAATTGATGTGGCACGAGGGTAGGTATTAGGTAAGAGTATTTCATTTTTTAGTAACTAAAGGATTGACATGCCAGATTTCTGTACTGTTTTTCATCTGTTCCTTCTAATTGATGATTCTGTGCTTTACTTTGTTTTACCAATTCTATCCCAATTTCATCCAATTGCCTTTTGATTTTTTTTCCCACTCTTGTCACTATCAAGTTGCTCAGTTTAAATTGATGCTAGTAGTATTATTTTTTTTTTTTGGGGGGTCATTCCATGCTTATAAGGGGCACTGGTGGAAACTCGCTTTTGACTGATAAGTAATTGTTTGTTACTTTAGAAAAGATATCACGTGCCTTTTATCTGAATCTGATTCTAACTTCCTTCTCTCTTTTGGTAGGAGAGGATTTAACATCATAATGACCACTAGTCTCTCATCAGATATACCGGTTGGTTACTTCTCATGGGCCGAGTATGACATCATGGCACCAGTACAACGGAAAACTGAAAAGGCACTGGCAGCTGCATTTATTTCGAACTGTAACGGCAACAATTTCCGTTTAAAGGCTCTTGAAATGCTAGAGAAAACTGGAATTAAAATTGATTCTTATGGGAGTTGTCACAATAATCGTGATAGCCATGGTAACTTCTATAAATTTATATATTGAACTGCTCTTTTCTGTCTGGTTATTCATATCCCATATCTCGTTCTTTTTAACTTATCTTGATTTTTTTTTTCCTTTCCAAAGTTCCTTTGTTTAGTTGGTTTCTTAGATGGTAGATAAATCCAATTTCTATTTCTATCATTTTGATCCGTACCACAAAGAGATGGCTAGAATTGTTGACTAGCACTCATATGGAAAGTTGTTTTCGCAATTATTTTCAAGCAGAAAAATTGCACAAACATGTCTGTGATGACTAGGGTTCCATCCTTTTTTTGTATTGCAAGATGGCAGTAGTTTTTTCTTGATGAATTGGAGAAGGTCCAAAGTTCCGCATTCTTTTTTGTTCCAATGAGGATTTGAACCAATGATCTTTTAACTTGCTGTCCTTGCATTTATCACTAACAACTAGCCATTGGCACTGAAAGATGATGCTAATGACTAAATACCAGAAAGATATATTTGCAATGTTAGAGCATGAAATAAGAGAAATTTTAGGAACAAAGATGGGAAAACGCCAGTGCCTTTCTTTTTTCAAACGATGAGGGCTAAGAGTCCAATAGATTGTGCTTATGGGGCTTTGGAGACATGGTCTTTCGGTTTTAAATGTAGCATTTACTGCTTGTGATGCTAAACCATTGGCTGGAAAGTAAAATAACAGTAGAACTCAGCTTTGCCCGGTTACCCCTTATGATTTAATTGACTCTCTCTCTCTCCGACCAATGTAGTGGACAAATTGGAGATATTAAAGCGCTATAAGTTCAGCCTGGCATTTGAGAACTCAAATGAAGAGGATTATGTCACTGAAAAGTTCTTCCAATCACTTGTTGCAGGTATTATCAACTAATCAAAGCATTGTTTGAACCAAATTAAAATTTACTGAACATGCTGTTGTAGCAAAATCTTAGGGTCCTTGCTATTGAACAACAGGTCCACCAGATAAAAAGAAGCAATTTCATCAGTTTTATGAAATATCAAAGTACCATTGGTGCAAACCCTTATTGGTAATTTCTTACCACTGTCACATAGAACCTTCTTCTTCTATTTTTATTTTAAGAAACAGAATCACCCCTCTTTTTAAGGTACATGTAGATGTAGAGTTAAACATTGACGAAGGGTAACTTGGACATCTTAAAAAATAAACTTGGTAGGGTTGTTAGTTTTATATTTTCATGGTCCTTAGCATTGCATGCAATAGTTCCCATCTTTCATAGGAGTATTGAATTCTTGATTTGCAGGGCCTTGTATGGTATGTTGTTTTATTATTAATTTAGGATCTCTCTAGCTAAATTTAAACAAAAATAATAAATCTAGCAATAGATTCTAGCAATACAGATCTCTCTACCATACAGATTCTAGCAATAGAATGAATTTACCTTTACTAAATCTTTGTTCCCTACAAGAGATACTCGGTGCTGGTATATGCTGGTTGACATCAAATTTTGAACAATGCAGGATCGGTTCCTGTGGTGGTTGGTGCACCAAACATACAAGATTTTAAGCCAGGTCATGGTTCTGTCATGCATATTAAATCATTAGATGACGTGCCTACAGTTGCTAAGGTCATGAAATTTCTTGACCAAAACCCAGAAGCCTTCAATCAAACGCTTAGGTAATTTATGCATGTCAGTTGAAGATTTATGCTTCTACTAATACCTTTCAAACTACAGTACCCCAATCCCTCACTCCTTGGAATGTTCCCTCTACAGTAATAAGGAGGCGGGAGGCAGGGGCGGATCCAGGATTTTTGTCGGGGGGGGGGGGGGGCGCAAAAAAAATAGCGATTCGGGTTCAAATCCATTAGTTAATCAGATACTAGATAAAAAACAATGCTCCGACTTATAATTTCCATTGCTCTGACTTCTAGTCCTAATTATCAATCAGAATTCAAAGAATTTATTCTAATTTTATTCCTAAATTTAACTCAAATTACAAATCAGGATTCTAGAGGGGGGCAAAAAAAATTCGGGGGGGGGGGGGGGGCTGGACGTATGTGGGTCCGCCCCTGGCGGGAGGGTTGGTTTGGGTATTTTTGGAAATTGAGCGAGGGGCATAATTGATATATCTGTTATATAGGTATACGAGATACTTCTTATATGATGGGATTATTATGGTACTCGAAGGTTCTGTATAGGTAAAACCATTTCAGTCGTGATGATTGGCACATGACACCAGACACTACCAGCTGAATTCTGACTGAATACCATCATTGTCTTTATTCCTGTTGTTTGTTTCATTTTGAATGGCTTTAGATTACTTGTAATTTATCCGTATCTGCTGTCTTGCATTAGTTTGTGAACCTTAAGCAAAGTATCTTTTTCCTGATCTTGTGTTTTAATTGTTTATTAACTGCTTTATAGATGGAAGTATGAGGGCCCATTAGATTCTTTCAAAGCCCTGGTTGACATGTCAGCAGTGCACTCCTCTTGCCGTCTTTGCATTTATATTGCGACAAAGCTACGTGAAAAAGAGGAAAAGATGCTTAAATTCCAGAAACGGCCCTGCAAATGTAGGAGTAATGGAGGCATCATGTATCATCTCTATGTGCGTGAAAGAGGGCATTTTGAAATGGTGTCTGTTTTCCTCAGGTGCCATTCTTTTTATTTTATGACTCAACTGATAATTTTTGGTAAATTTAAGCTGAAAACTTGTGCCCCTTTTCCCACCCACTCTTATGTAATTCTTTGGACTTAGATATTTTATTATTTTATTCCTTCTGATTTGGTTCTGCTCAATCTATACCGCTATACCAGACTGTTACGTATTTATATTGCCAATTTTTCTTGATCTGTGTGCGAGTGTGCGTGTGAGCATATGTTTCTGGTTAAAAATTAGTTTATTCAGAAATTTTATCAATTAAAAAAGCTGTATTTTGTTAATTCCCTTAAATGTTTGTTTCCCCTTGGGAAGTTTCTTCGCATGCTTTGTCCAGTTGTCATATCATAATTGTAATACCAGCATTTGGATGTGACTATGGTACTAGCATTTGCATTTCCTTTTAATTGATGCTTAAGAGAACTTGTTTAGTAGCAGCGGGAAAAGAAGTACAGAGAGCTTTGCTAAAACATTCAATTTTTGATAAAATGTTTTCTAAAACAAAACTATAATTGTAAAACTTCTTTGTTGATGTAGTGACTTGAAGATAACAGCTATGGAGAATGCAGTGCTTCACAAGTTCAAGTCTTTGAATTACACGCCTATTTGGAAAGATCAAAGGCCTGAAAGAATAAGAGGTGATAATAATTTGAAAGTATACAAAATATATCCTGTAGGGATTACGCAAAGGCAAGCATTGTTTGGCAATAAATTCAACATAGATTCTGATTTTGCAAATCATGTTCGAAGCCATCCCTGTGCGAAATTTGAAGTTATATTTGTCTGATAGAATAGGAGGCTCTTCTCTCTCTTATCTTTTTTTCCAGTTGTTGCCAATATCCTCGCCGGATAGTTTATATTATATTATTTTCTATGCTAATCTTGGATATTCTAAGCAGTCAAAGTTTTGTGTATTTAGAGAAGTGAAAACTCTTTGTTTTTTCTTCTTTTCCTCTCTGCATAATTTGGGAGGCTTTCAGTTTTTCTTTGAGTTATAACTGCATCCTTTATCTGCATTAGGATTGTTTTGTAATATTGTAGTGAAAAAAAGAATATATATTTTTCAGAATAAATTGAATTTTTATAATAATATTTTTTTATAAAAAATCTTACGGTCAAATACATTTTGAACATAAATAAATAATTTTTGTAAAATTTTAGAAACTTATGTAATATAAAAAAAAGTACAATTAACCGCAGGACTAACATATGTTCTCTTTTTATAGAGAAGAGAGAATGAGAAAATATGAGTCATCTGATTATAATTAATAAAACGAAAATATAGTCAGATAATGAGGATGCTGAATTGCTGATGGTGTGATAGCAGTTATAATTTTACTTGAAAAGATATTTAACTTCAATTGTCTTTTGATTATTTAGAGAAAGAAAAGTGATGAATATTTTACATACTAGGAATATACACTTGTGAATTTAAATATAAGCAATCGGGGTTCAAATACCTTGTGTCTGCCTGGAATATCACTTGTGAATTGAAACTAGGAACTCATTGCAAAATTCAGCTCGAAGATGCGGTACTGAATGAACACCAGTAATTGGACTTTGGAAAAATCTGATCCAAAGTCAGACTTAGACCGTGTTGAGATTCATGCAAATATATTTAAAAGTTAATAAATTTAAATGATTCAGCGAAAAGTCCTCACCCATTAGAAATGCGGACTGAATGAACACCACACTAGGCCGAATTCGGATCCAGTGAAGTAACTGAATTTTTAGATTTTAAATCGGGACCGTCTGATTCAGAACTGAGACCATCCATCCCGAAGTGGAGCACACACATCCCGACGACGGATTCGAATTCCGAGACGATCTCGAGCGACAGAATTGAATCGGACGGTCCCGATCAAAAACCCAAAAGTTGGGTTACTTTAGGGGATCCGGACCCCACCAGGCCGCACCGTTAGTAAAATGCTTTTATTGGGAGTCATTTTCCACGTCTCTGGACAAAAGAATTTTCCCACGTCACTAAACCTTGATGGGTACATCCAATTTTGTCTATTACTCTTTTACCTACTCGGCTACTCCCATGGTCGGAAAATTCTTTCAAATTTTCTTTCAATTTTTTTTTTCTGGGATATCTTTATTTCTATTAACGCTGTGCGATTGAAAAGAATCAGAAAAATATATCTACGATCGTTATAGTCAATTGCTATCCGCTATGGTAATTTAGATTTATGTTACTCCCAACTTATTCTGCTTTGAATTTCATAAACATCGTCTTGAGTTTTTTCTTTAATATTTAATGTAATTTTTTATTTTATCTAACTAAATTTAGTCACCCCATAACAAAATTTGAATGTTAACTATCCTATTCCCTTTTTCCTATAGGACAATCAACTTTTTGTATCTTGGATGACTCATATTTATACTTGGCAAATGCATTTTAAAAAAAATATGTCACCTCATTATATGGTCTTTTGATAATCACCTTTAAACAATGGATTTTTTTCAAAGACTAATTTAAAAATAGTGGACAAACATATTATTTTTGGATTTATCAATGAACTTTAATAATATTTATATTATGTTTTTACTTTTGCAGAGACAGCAACAAACACTATAGTTATGGATTAATGTATATTTAAGTCACCAATGCAGTACGTGCTTCCTGTGGGTATGAACATTAAATAAAAGTTAAAAAGTTAGATCTTCATTTTCTATTTAAATTTTTTTCATAATAATTATCTTTATTTGTTATATATGTATTTTTAAATCTCGTTGTTATACAACACAAACCGTCATTTTTTTTTTCATAACATAGATTAATAAAAAGTCTGACTACTATGACATCAGTGTTGTTTATTTTAACTGTGGTGATACTGATTCCAAAATCCATCAAATATGCTATAAATAACGAATCAAAAAATTATTCAAACTGATCTACTTTACGAGTGATGCATTTACATACAAAATTTATAAATTTATAAATTCAATTCATATGAAGTCAAGCGGTAAAAAAAAAAAAGATTTTAAGTTAATTTTAATGCATTTATTTTTCATCATTTTTTAACCTCATGAATTCATACTAAATAAATTCAAAAAAAATTATATGTAAATACATCACTCATAAAATAGATCACTCTAAACAATTTAAATTTATTATTTAAAAGTATTTAATTGATTTTAGAGTCAATATCACTATAACTAAAAATAACACTAACAGACTAGCCATGAGTGCCAGACTCATTAATATTAACTATCAAGGCTCGCTAGTCGCTTGTCACAGCGAAGTATTGAACTCATGGGTCAAAGTTTAACTATATGACAATTCTGTTGCTGGAAGTCTTCTCAGTTTTCACGGTCATGAACACTTGAACAGGGGCAATTAGGGCTGTCAACGAGCTGGTTCGGGCCGAGCTAGGTCCTAGCTCAGCTTGTTAATTCTGGACCGAGCTCTTACCGAGCGAGCTGGACCTTTGGCACCCGAGCTAAAAGTCCAGCTTGAAATCGTGACGAGCCAGTCCGAGCTAGCTCGCGAGCTGACGAGCTGGCTCGCTGGGTTTGGTTGGATCTTGTTTTAAGAAGAAAATAAATTCTACAAACTTTTTGGATCGAGCTGAACCGAGCTGGACCGAGCTAGATAGTATAAAATGCACACAAAATCATACAAATTCACAAATTGATGCTAGCCGAGCTAGCTCGCGAGCTGACGAGCAAGCTAGGCCCTAGCTTGAACTCGTTAATTCTGGACCGAGCTAGTGGCGAGCTGGCTCGTTAACAGCTCGGTCCAGTAACGAACGAGCTGTTAGCGAGCGAGTCAGGTGCGAGTCACGATCGAGCCACGAGCTACGAGCTTTTTTGCCACCCCTAGGGGCAATCAAGCAAGGGAAGGGCCGAGGGCGCCTCGGTGAGTTAACTAGGGGAGAATTCCTTGGATCTCTTCTCCAGTGCATTGGGCAGCAATCCCTCCATTCATACCTTATCCCGTCGGTCCCATGCTACCTCTCTCACTCTCCCCCTCACTCCTCCTTCCCACCACCCGACCTCGCGCTAGAGCGTCGAACGCATTCCGTGCACCGCGAATGGACCGCGAGTCTCGGATCTCCTCCTTCTTTCCTCCGCTCCTACACCGCGACCTCGCGCTAGAGCTGGCCTCTCTCATGGAATCCCGCCTTGGCTCGCATCTTCTCCCGTCGTCAGTTCCTGATAACGTAAAATCCTTTCAAAATCAAGCTGGCACCTCTGTTGGCTCTCTTGATATCAGATATGGAGCCCCTGGATCTTCTGTAAGATTTATTGTTGTTCCCCTCTTTCTGCAAAGTTCCTAATTTTTGCATATTTTTTTAGTATTTATCATGTGATATTAAAATGACTGCATGACAAAGTGTACAATTGTCAGTTGATCGTTTAAAGAGCATATATGCTATCTTATTGTTGGAATTAGCTAAATCAAAACTTTTAGTTCTGTACTTCAAAGTAAAGTTTTCAATTCTGACAAAAACTTTTTTACTCTGGCAAATCTACCCAATTCTTTTACTTCTCTTATTTAACCTACCAACATAGCTATAAAATTTGTATCATTAGTGCGTGAGAGCTTATCTTTGTCAGGTTCATAATGTGAAATTTGTACTCGTTATGGGGTTTTAATTTGGATATATGTATAGATACTATAAGATTTGGGTGCTCGGTTGCAACATTTTTCCTCCAAACCAAACAGCAAATTGTTTTGGGTTGCTTGGTTACAGAACAGAATTTTAGCTGGTCTACTGACGCAATGATGATAATTTGTGCTTAAATTGAAAAGTTTGCTTGTTGATCAGATTGATTTCCTACTAGAATCATGGTTGCACTGCAAGGTACCCACCGGCTCAATCGACATCACTACACTACTTGCATACCAAAATGACTCAACTGATGCACCTCATTTTAACCTTGAGTTCATACAAGCAGGGCCCACCTCACTAGTTCTACTACTAGACCTCATTCCCAGAAGAGATCTCTCATTCTGTCCGGATTACATTGACAGATTCTATCAACGGACTAATTTAGACAAATCAAGACATGACCTGGAGAAACTACCTCAAGTGGTACCATATCGATCCCCTTCGCTTTATATAAGATCTATCTGGTCTCCTACCGCCATACTGGTTAACATCAATTGTGGAGAAGGCGGTGCAAAGCAGATGGAGGAGATAATAAATCTTACAATTGCAAGTGCCGCTAAGGAGGTTCTTGGAATTTGGCTTGAGAGTTGTGTTGGTGCAGGTACAGGTACAGAAATTGGACAAGAAGAGAGAGATTACATGGTAAGGAGAGATCGGGTGGTAAAATTAAAGTCTATTGAAATTGATCTTTGCACCAACTTGCCAAGGTTGTTTGATTCCGACATTGCGAATCGGGTGATTGCTGAAATTCAGAAGGCTTGTGCAAGGTAGGGAAGTTGTTTGGAGGATAAAGGTAGGGAAGTTGTAACATAAAAATATGATTATAAAATAAATTAGTAAAAGGCATTACGTAACAAGCTATTTGATACAGCTAACCTTGTGCAAATTAGGATAATATTATGTGCAAATTGCTTGATTTAAAATATTGACGACTACAAATGAGATACAAATTGCAATTGCATTGTGAATTGGGTTGTTGCATGGAGCATAATTTTATGTTCCATCTTAATACCATTCCAAACCCTCTCATGTAGTAGCTCTCAAAACCCAAGTCAACTCCATTTTATTGATCCAGTATTGTTAGGTTCAACTTTGTTCCAATTTTTGGAATGAAACGAACTCCTAATTGTTGATAGAAAAATAAGGTAATTGGTAAAAATGCATACATTTACTCAATTTATTGAATCAATTAAATGCAGTCCTGATACAGTTCAATCATGCAGGCATCTTGAAATTACTTTTTTTTTTTTGTTATGTTTATTTGAAGTATGTAGGATGGGCCTACTTTAATCTTTTATTGAACCAAGAAAAAGAGTTTACAGACTAGCGAGGGGGTGAAGGATGTGCAATGAGAAAGAAAGAAATAATGATTAAGAAAAAGAGGTTGCTATCCTATGCCTATTTTTATTTATCTATATGATATGGTTACGTTGTTACTTAATCCTCCGATTAAGTTTCATTTCTAGCCTACTCCAACTTGTTTGGAACTAAAGATTTGGTTGTTGGTTGATTATATCCCTCTTGACAATACAAATTAGAGCTCCCGATGGCATCTATCGACTTATCTTTTCCGCCAGCATGCTAAATTTTCCTGAGTTAAATCATATTGGGGTGGGGATTGGATGTGGTTCCGGATGATTGAGTTCTAGACCACAGCCGTGTATGTACAGTCCAGATTAAGGTGTTGCATTGTTTCTATCAAGTCCGCATAACATAGCGTATCATATCATAGCAAAGCATAGTATCATGCATGATGATGGTTGTGTGGTCAGTTAACTCAGCCGTTGGGAGTTTTTGTTTGGAGAGTGATCATAAGAATAAGGAACTTTGGAGAGTGTTCATATGATTCGAACAAAAGTGCATATCAATATTTTTGGATTCTTAAATATTGTGGCCTTGTGGGCAGGGGCGGACCCAGAGTGTTCCAGGAGGGGGCAGCTGCTCTCTTGGATTTTGAGTTTTAGTGGAGATTTATCGGTTCCGACCAACTTTGCTCCTCCTTGAAATTTTTTTTGCCCCTCTGGACGTTTAATTTGTAATTCGAGTTAAATTTAGAATTAAAATTGAAATAAATCTGTTGAATTTTGATTGGTAATTAGAATTATAAGTCAGAGTATTAGAAATTACAAGTCAAAGCATTGAAAAGTACAAGTTAAAGTATTATTTTTTATCGAGTACTAAATCCAATTAGATATTTAAATCCGATTTGACATTTTTTTGTCCCTCCGGTGAAAATTCTGAATCCGCCTTTGCTTGTGGGCATCTATGAAACTAAATGCACTGCTTATGTTCATTTTTCCGTGTAAGTATTATTAAATTATAGAATAAAGATGCCAGTTTCATTGTATACAAATTTTTGTCTTATTGTTGTTACAATGGCAGGCTTATTTTGTATACAAGATAAACATAACTTACTTTTGTAAAAGGCCGAGTTTCTCGACTTACATAGAAGTTACTTGAACTGATCACAAAATGTAGAAAGATCTTCTGCTTTACCTCTCAAATCTCTACAAACTTGTAGAAAGTGGCAAACAAACTAATAAAATCATATAATATGACAAAGCTCCTGATCACGATCAAATCCACTTTTGTTTTTGTTTAAACTTTTACTATTTAAAGGATAATCTTAAATTCTAAAATAATCACGCAGCTCACGCAGCTCACGCCAAAAATAAAAAAAATAAAAAATAAAAGTGGAACTCCAAATGAGAACAAAATCCGGAAAATAAAATTCTAAAAAATATTTAAAAGTGGGACTCCATATTAGACAAAATTGTGGAAAAAAAATTAAAGTGGAACTCCAAAAAAAACAATGAATGCACATTCTTGTATTCACTAAATTAATTTATTTTGTAACATAACAAAAAAAAAAACACAATTATTATTCACATCCATAATTAAATTTACATTATTTCAATTCATATACAAATAAAAAATGTAATCTTAATCCTAACTCTAATCCCAACTCTAAATCAAAATAATCACAATTATAATTAATCAAATAATTACAATAAACTACCTACATTAATAATTATAACTCAACAATAACAATACCAAAAACATACCTCTGCCAGATATTAACTAAAATCTTAATTGAATAAAAAAATTATTTCACATAATCTAATTAAATTAAAATAAATTAACCTAATTCTTAATCCAATAAATTAAAACCTATTTCACTTCTATAAATAAAACTAACTAAATAAATAACATACTCTAACTTTTAGTTTAGAAAATTAATTAAAAAGAAAGTACTTAGAGAGGAAACACAATGGCGCTGTTTTGGATTTGGAGTCCCACTTTAGAATTTTTTTTTTTTTATCTTTTCCGATGGCTTGTCTTATTTGGAGAGTCCCATATATAGAAATTTTATTGTCCGGATTTTGTTCTCATTTGGAGTCCCACTTATATTTTTTTTATATTTTTTTGGCGTGAGCTGAGTGATCATTTGGCGTTCCGCAGGGACTCTAAATCATGAGGTTGCCATCTTGTTTTTAGAATTCTACAGTGATCTTTCTTATTTTTATTTCTTATGAATAAAAATTTCGGACGGGAGAGGGCCCACTGTCAGTGATTTATAATAGAAAGTTGTCCGAATCGGTAACAGGAATTCGATTCACCTTTTGCCGTTTCACCATTTCGGTCCTCACTTGGTGCATCGTTGCTCTCAGCACACTTTGACAATAAGAGTGTGCTACCTATAATCAAGGTTCCAATTCACACACGCATCCACCAGGAAGAAATTTTTGGATTCCCAAGTTGGCTAGTTTCTTCAAGAACAATACAGCTATCCAAGTTTTCTGTGGCACTTCATATCATATCTACTGTATCTCATATTACTGACAAATGGATTCACCAGCTAACATTCTTTTAAAAGGCAGCCCCAGCCATGATCTTTCAAAAAAAAAAAAAACAACTTTAAAAAGACAACACCAAGTGGCCTCCCAACATGTTGCAACACCGTACCACCGTGGAAAATTTGAACACAAACACAACATAAATACAAAATTCAGAAAGTCAAAAGAAGGTAATGGAAGTAGTTAAGTCTCAGACACCACAGACTACAATACAAACGACAATGCTTTTGAATCTTAATTAACTAGAAGTTACCTCAAAATCACCCATCAGCTTACCTTTACTCTCAGCAGCAACTTTTTAAACTTCATTAATCAAACGCTCTGGTTTGTTCTTCAGAGATGAATAGATTCAAGAATAATCAGATGGTATGTTATTATTTTCTACAATCCTACTCTTCTCTGCTCTTCAATTAAATGGCTTAGAATCCTTCCCATGGGGCACATAAGGATTTGTTTATCTGTTTATTCATTCATTTATGTTACAACATGGCACTTATTTACTGTCAGAATCATGAACCTGTAGTTTTTGAGCTGATTACTAAATATTAACATCACTATGGTAATATAATTCCATTAATTTTTGCTCCAAAAGGAAAGGGGTTATATAAAAGGGCCAAGAAGAGATAAAAGAAGTCGTCTGACAGAGCAAAAGAGGAAGGAGATAAGAGAAGCATTTGATCTTTTCGATATAGATGGCTCTGGTAAGAACTTCTACTTTCGCGCTATTTAATAATTATCTAGCCAAAGAACTATGAAAAAATTGATTATTTATGTTTTATTGTTCTTTTCTTCTCTTTAAAAGGGACTATTGATGCAAAGGAGTTATCTGTTGCCATGAGGTACATTTATAGTATACTTTTGATCATCTTCTTGCTTTAGTACCAAAATGTTTTTCCTGTTTCAATTAAGCACACCTAGGTATGGTTTGTGTTCTTTAGTTTCTTTTCTTTAATTGATTTCTACTTAAAATGAAAATCAGTGGATTGCCACTTTTATCAAGAAAATAAAAACCTTAAAGCACAGTGGCACTGATCACTAACAAATATAAAATTTTATTTTTATTTTGCAGGGCATTGGGATTTGAAATGACAGCAGATGTAATACAATTGAGCAAAGATTTGTTGGGTTATATTAGTTCCTAATTTTTTGTTTATCTGTACTGCAATTTTATACTTTTAGCAGTTCTATTTTGTCTCGCTGGTGCTGGTGTACCAGTTATAGTTCATGCTAAATCCCTGTTTTTTTTATCATTATTGGAGAGAACCAACAGACAGTAAAAGGTTCTAACACTTTTTGTTAGAACTAATTCTTCTGTTTCAAATAATTTCAGCAATTAAACCAAATGATGGCAGAGGTGGATAAAGATCGTAGCGGCGGAATTGATTTCGATGAATTTCTGTACATGATGACAGAAAAAATAGGAGAAAGAGACACAAAAGAGCAACTCATGAAAGCTTTTCGCATCATTGACCATGATAAAAATGTAAACAATATTTAAATTTACTTTTTTATTGATTTTACATTTGCCAAAATTTTTAGTCTACAAAACTAGAATTGACAAACTGCTGCTAGAATAAATCTTTTTTTCTTTTTCTGACAGAACACACTGTTTTTTTTTTTAATCTTACTATATGTTCTTTAATTCATACATATATATTGATTGAATATAATGTCATTTTTGTGAAACATGCCTTTTTGTCTGGTAAGCATATCTTCTTTTATTCTCTGACTTGTGTACCGCTTTGGTGGTGTTATGGCAAATTTTCATAATCAATTATTCAGTCTCACTAACTTTTTTGTTTCTACCTGAATATGTCCTTGTCAAAACCTGAACGTAATGTGATCCTTTCTTTTGTGTCAGGGAAAGATTTCAATTGAAGATATTCAAAATATTGCAAAGGAATTAGGTGAAATCTTCACTGTGGATGAAATTCGAGAAATGGTACAACAGGCTGATGAAAACGGTATCTATCTTTACTAGAATTACTGTGATTCCTTTCCCTACACATCGTTTGGTGTTGTGTATAGTTCTGACCTGACAAAAAACACTTACTGTTAAGTATTCATTGTCAAATTCTTGGTGCTGTACCAGTTTGCCCTTGTACGTCATCTGTTGCTGTTGCTACAGCTAAGCAGGCCCCTATAATTAGGAGAACGGAGTAGGTCCGATGCCTATCGGACCTACTTTTAGGTTCAACGAGCATGATGACCGTCCGATCTAATTTAAGATTTGTGCGCACGAAATTGAAACAAACACACACGAATATTAAAGCGTTCCGCATGAATCTTAAAGCAAATCGACGGTGATTAAACCCATCGAACCAGAGTAGGTCCGATGCCCATCGGACCTACTCTCAAGTGTATAATTAGACCAATAGATTCTGATTAATTTTTTTTTTCTAGTTTTCCATCTTGTGGTTTGTGGTGCTTTTGAGTCAAATTGTGGTTACCATAAAAATTAGGGTTGTTATCAGCATAATAGTGAAGTTAATACTGAGATGACCTACTGATAGAGATGTAAATTTTTGTATTGTTGTGACTAGTCACTATGTGATTTGGATCAGGTTGTGTCTGATCAAGTCAAAATTTTATGTGTCGTGACAAAAATTGTAAAGAATGGTCACGACACGTTAGTCACTCTGTGCCTAGTCATGTTTAATATATATATAGAGTATGGCTAAATTGCTGCCGGCAGCATTTCGGCGAGGTGCTGCCGGGGGCAATTCGGTCATTTTCGGTGTTCAAACAACAAATTTTTTATACAGATATTCAATCTATATTAAAATCTACTTAGAGACCAAATTTTACATTTTTTGAAATTTTTTAGCTATTTATTAGGCCACTTTGAAATTGGCTGATTCGGGTGAACAGTGCAACAAATTCTGGACCATGTGATCTGGAATTTTCAAAGTGGCTTAATAAATAGTAAAAAAATTCCAAAAAATGTAAATTTGGTCTCCAAGTAGATTTTAATATTTAGAACACGTTGAACGGTTCGGATTTGTTGTTTGAACACCGGAAATGACCGAATTGCCCCCGGCAGCACCTCGCCGAAATGCTGCCGGCAGCAATTTAGCCATACTCTATATATATATATTTTTTTTTTTTTCAATTTTATGTTTAGTCAAGGAAAAAAAAATCAGAAAAATGTTAAAAATGTGAAATAATTATAAAATTATAAAATAAAGAAATAATGTTATAAAACAATAGTGTAAAAAATAAATTTACTGGAATTTGAATTGTTGTTTCGATAAATAATGACATAAATTTTATGTTATTTTGGTTACTTGTCATGCCGTTTCATGTTGTGAACAAACTGGTTCACATGTCGTGTCATTTTTCTCGGAAGGTGGTCACAACACACGGACACGTGACTCACACCATGTCATGGATACATGTATCTTATTGTGTCGTGACAAAAGCTGTACTGTATCCGGTGACTTATTTACATCCCTACCAACTGGTACAGTATGCCTATATAAAGTTATAAAGGGTTACTTTTTAAGTTTTAACTATCTTAAATAAAATTATGCAGGTGACGGGGAAGTAGATGCTGATGAGTTCATGCGAATCATGAAACGAACAAATTACGGTTTCTAGGTTTATGTACATGGAGACAGAGATATTCTAAGGTGTAGAGATTAGGTGAATACTGGTATGGTAAATTAATGTATACAAAACTTTTAAGTATTCTAGACTATGAAATAATTTAATTTTGCCACTGTATAGAATGTATATTATCTAGGAATTGCTGAATAAATATTGACAAAATTAACTTATTGAGAAAAGTGTAGGTCCGATGAGCTTTGGACCTATCTTTTGGTCTGATGGGCACCAGAGCTGTCCGATGCACTTTAAAATTTGTGTTGCCCTGCTATGAGATTCGTGCTCACAGATTTTAAAGTGTGTTAGACAATTATGATGCCCATAGGACTTAAAATAGGTCCAAAGTCCATCAGACCTCCTCTGTACCTTTTTTAAGGGATTATTTTCTCTGTTACTTTAGGTTTACAACTAGGGGTGTTCATCGGTGCCGGTATATTTGGTTTTTAGTCTAACCCAAAAAGTTTTGTTTAATTGGTTCGGTTTTTCAGTTTAATTGGTTCAGTTCGGTTCTATTTGCAGGATTATTCGGTTTATCTATATTGGTTCGGTTTATGATTTTTTAAAATCACATTAACCGAACCGACCGAAGTAGTCTCCTCTTTGCATGAGCGTGATTCTCCAGACCCATCGCTTCACTCCCTCTCTATCCTCATTTTTTCTCTTCTGAATGCCTCTCTCTTGGTTTATTATCTCTCCTACTGTTACTCTCTCTCTCTTCCTTCCTTCTCTTTTGAACTCCTTCACTCACACTTCCTCTTTTCCCTTCTCTTTAGTCCTTTCCAGCTCTCAAACCCGGTTAGGGTTTTCTTGTGCTCATGTGGCTTGCTGTTACGCGGATCTTGAGACTGATGCGAAGTGGGGAAGGCTATCGCCGGCCCAGATTTGGTGTCGATCGAGCCATCCGGCACCAATTTGGAGAAAATCCGGATATCAAATAAACCTCCATTTTTCTGTGCCTTTGCTCTGTTTTGAGCTGCTATCGTGTGTGGGCTGTCTCCCCTTTTGATTTGTGTTGTAAACTGCTTTATTCTGGAGTTGGTTCTATCTTGTGCGATGTGATTATTTGATTTTTCATTCTTTACTGGCCTTGATTTGAAGAACATATTTCTGTTCTTGGTAGTTGGTACCGTGAAATTGGTCAATGTTTTAATTGATTCATTTGTCTTAATTGGCTACTGTTCTTAATTGATTTCTAACTTTTTAGTTGGTACCGCTGTTCTTTGTAGTTGGTAGTTGACCTTGATTATTTGATTTTTGTCTTAATTAGATTTCACTCTTGAATTGTTAATATCGAGTTAAATTTCAGTTTTGAGATACTTCAGATTGCCCATATGTGAAATTGAATTGCTGTGGTGATTGTATACTTCGGTTTGATTGGTTTAACCGAACAAACGAAATTTACTTTGGTTCGGTTTTAATCGGTTGGTAAATTTAATTCGGTCAGTTCGGTTCTATTTTTGAAAACCGAATAAAACTTTGGTTTGTCTATTTTATTTCGGTTTTAACCGAACCGAACCGATGAACACCCCTATTTACAACCTTCTGACTCTGTTGAGTTACCACATATGAGTTATGGTTCAGAATTTTGTTTTGAGTTTGATTACTGTAATATTAATGCCGAAATACAATTGAAAAACTCATACTCAAAACACATGCTAACTTGAGTTTGCACTTTTTTTTTAGTTGACAAACTTAGTTTGAGCAAATGAGTTAAATTACTTATCAGCCTCGTAGTGATTTTTTTTTCTTTAACAAAAAAGTGACTGTTGGCCTATAACATTTTTATGTAATTAATTTGTATGCTTCAGCCTTAAGCAGACCACTACAATAAGTATTCAGAGCTTGCTCATGTTGGATTTGTTCACCAAACGGAGATGTTGGTATTTCTGCTTTTGATGTAATTCATGTTTTTTCCAAGTCTTCTCTGATAAAACTCTGATTGTTGGGGGCTATTTGTAAGTTTGCTATTACTGGGTTTAAGTCTTGCATATGTGTATCAGCAGTTCCAGGTGCAGAACTAGAAAATTTTGACAGAGGTGGCTCAAAATTAAAATGTACAATTATGGTGAGTGGGATTTGACCTCAAGTTATCTCAACTACAAAATAAATCTTTAACCACTAAATCATAACTAAACATTTATTATTTATTAAGAGTGGCTAAACTATATAGAAAATTTAAAAATAGATAAAATTTAATTAAATTTCTATGTGCATAATTAAAATATTAAAATTATAGGGGTGGTTTATTCACCTTTGATTAAGTCTTAGATCCGCCCCTGAGCAGTTTGATACCAGTAAAAAATGTAAGTACAGTATTTGTTTTAACGAAAACAGGTGAGCTCTCTGTCCACTTTTATCAACAAAAACAAAAAGACCGTAACAAAACCAAAAGCTAAAAAATCCCAAGTTTAGAACAAATTAAGTTATTTCCTTAAATCAATAAATAAGCATTAGTGCAAAAATTTAGAACTCTAGAAGACAGAATTCAAGTGGTTGATCCTGGGCAGACAAAAAAGAAGGTTCTGTAAAACGAAGCTTTCTTGCTGCTCCAAAATACACAATTCATTGGTGGGAATAAAATTTTGAATCGACCAAATTTTATCATCAATATGTATGAATATGAAAATAACCATAAAATTTTGTGTGACACATTGTTAGTGACACGCTCCAGGAAGTACTCTCATGGAGTTCTAAATTTTTTTTTTTTTTTTTCAATGTATAGTACAACCAATCATATAATATGGGGTATGACTCCGCAGGAGCGATTTTGTGTAGAAGGGTTTAGAAGGGAAAATAGACTATTGATAGATTATAAAAGAGAAAAGTCACGTCAAAAGCCGAAATTTTTTTAGTTACCACTTGCCACAGTAAAAAATAGAAATTAAATGATTACCATCCGGCTCAAGCTATTTTTAATCCTACCATCCACGCGGATCCAGTTTGCGCACCAAATTGGATTGGTGCGCGGACTGAGTTGGCGCACCAATTGGTGCTCTAACTGGGTTATCGCACCAAAATTGGTACAAAATTAGTGCTCAAACGGGGTGAAACGCACCGAAGAACAGTAAAAATTTCGGAACAGTTGGTGCTCTAACCCAGTTAGAGCACCAGTTGGTGAGCTAACCCAGTCCGCGTGGGTGGTAGGATTGGAAAAATCTCAGCAAGGGTGGTATTCATTTAATTTTGATTTTATGTTGTGGTAACTTTAAAAATTTCGGCGTCAAAAGAAGGCAGTAGCGATTTTGTGTAAAAGGAGTTACAAGGAAAAATAGACTAATTATATTTAATATAATATTAAAAATAATTAATCTCAGTTTTTTATTAATTGAGTAAATATGTTGGTAATTAGAATTTCGAATGATAATTAAATAATTATAAAACTTGAGATGGTAAATACGTGATTCATATTTTTTGAATGGTATATATGAAATTCTCACTTTTATTAATGTAAAAAAAACTATAAGTTGTTTTAATAAATTGCGAAACTTTGCAATCGGTCTGTCTGTTAATGCCTACTGTCCAAGCCTAATTGGTTGTTCTAAGTTCTAACTTTTAATGTATAAAATTCAGCCCTAGGTTTACAAATGCAAGCAACATCGACGAATAGCAGTACTGTTACTGTATAATTAAATAATCATTTATCAAACCGACCTAAAATGAAAAAAATATAATAAAAAATAAAATAAACAATCCTTTCTAGTTGTATTATATCATTATTTATTCTTTCCTCTTAGCTTTATTCATTTTATTTTTTATATTATAAGATCTTGCTAGCGACAGCTAAAATAATTTTATAAAGCGCACTGGTCAAGTTTGTGTTTAATCTTGACCGCTCATCTGTTTTGTGCATATACATAGATTAATACTGTCCGTAGATCTATTCTCTTCGTATAAAGCTGGACCCTAGAAGTGGCCTCCACATTTTGGTCAACACAGTTGTTCATTTTAATAACTATTATTTTTTGAAATAAAATGTTTTGGAAGCGTCCCAGCTAAACACGCTTATGCTTCCTAACAGATTATATTAACACATTTTCACTAATTAACATTCGATCTACATATATAGATTAAAAATTCTGAATATACGTCAGCTGCATTCTTTCGCCGATATATTTTATGATTATCATTATTCTTCTTGGTATATCTTCAAATTTGTGGCAGGTGATCCTCGTCGGGCGTCGGCCCTTATTTCTTCACACACACACACACAAACGAGGAGGCTCTAAATGCCGCCATTTTTTTTAATATCCAACATTAAATAAAATTAACAAAAATGTCCACGATTTTGTGAAAATTTAAAAAATGTCCAAGACACTTAGAAACTCGGCGGTCCACTTCTTTTCTGAACCACCAGGAAATTCGGCGGTTGAGAAAAGAAATGGACCGTCGAGTTTCTCGGCGGCCTAGACATTTTTATATATATTTTTTAAATTTGAGATGAATTTGTTGAAATTGAGTAGCTGTTATTTAACGTATTAAGAAAAAAAGAAATTGAGTTATGTTTAAATGTTGAAATTGAGTTGTTTAAATGTGTGGCGATATTTTTTAATTGACATACAAATAAAATATAGCGGTCAATGTGAGTTATGTTTTGTGACGATATTGTGACGATATTTTTTATTTATATGTTTTAGTTTTAATCAGTGTTTTAAAATTCGGTTATATTCGGTGAATATACGGCCGTATATTCCTATTCAGTGTCCGGCCGAATAGAAAATAGCTATTCGGACCGAATATTGAAATTCATGCTTTAAAAAAATTAAAAAACATTCAAAACCCATTAAAAGAGTTCCGGACCCGAATCCATAACTCATTAAATGAGTTACAGACCCGCCAGGTAGGTGTTCTCTTCAAACGTCAAACTCAGAAGTCTTTTATAACCTCTCTACATGCCTTATTGTATTTAAGTACTGTGAAATTAAATATTTAATAAAAAATCCGCATATATAAATCCGAATAAGAATCCACATATTCGGCCGCATACCGTATATGCGGTATGTGGTGGCCTTCCGAATACCGCATGAGAACCGAATATTAAAACACTAGTTTTAATCAATGTAATTTATGTTTTGTTTTACTAAAGAGCCATACAAATAAAACATAAATACTACAAAACATAAAGTACCAAACATAAATAAAATAAAACATAATAAATACGATAATCCAAACATAAAATACCAAACATAGTATATCAAATATAAATATTACAAAACAATCTAACTAAAACTACAACAGTACCATATATAAACTATGCTTAGTGGCGACGACCACCAGAGGAGGAGAATCGGTCAGCTGGCACTCCCCTGTTTTGTCTGTCGAGTAGCCGCCAGCGGTGCTGATCAGGTGTAGCGGCCTCGACCTCAGCCTCCCTGCTCATCCATACGGCAGTATACTAGACATCCTTATCCCTAGTGACTGGCGGGGGCGGGGTGTATGAAAAAGGGACTGCCAACTCAGTCGCATAGTTAGACTGAGTCTGTGACCCGCTACCACTGGCCTCTGGATCGTTTAGTCGATCTATAGCATATCATCGTCGTCTCATAGGCTGAGTCGGTGACAGGGGTGGTGCATCGTGCCATGAGTTGGTAAGGTGACTGTAATCTAAATCATCCAGACTGAAAGATGACCCCTCCTCCTCCATGAGAACAAACTCCGGAGCCTCCTGCTGCGCCTCCGGCTGCGGCATGTAAAACGAACCCTTCATACATACAAATAATCTTAATTTTATTCTAAAAGAACAAATTTGTACTAACTTGATAAAAAAATGACATATCGGAGGTAACACATGTCGTCTCTGGTCGTCATAATAGGCATGCCAGCCAACATTCGACAATACCCATCAGTGGTAGTCCCACTCTGTATCCGCTGGTAGGGGAGATGGCATCTCTAATGCTTTGATGTACGGCTCACCAGACTCGTACGGATCTACATCACGCTAGTGGATATTCTCTCCGGCGTCTCGCAATATGTTGATGATCTGCCCCTCTTGCCCGAAATCCTCAATGATGATGGCGGAGGTCTTTAATTTGTTACAACCAATCGCCCTCCACCCCTTTCTCCCCAACATCTTGATGCCATGTGCGACATCTCTTAGTGCCACTAAAAGCTGCAAAACAAAAATTATTAGGTCTAAAATTAATAAACCAATCAAATAAAAAATGTGGTTTTAGGTAACATTACCGCGCGAGCCCATTTGCGTCATCTTCTATCCTCTGACGGAGGAACTGAACGTAGTCGCCCTGCAAATAAACTAATGCCATGACCACCCGCTAGAACTAAGACTGATATCTCAATCTCAGATGTCCCTGTGCGATCTGTCATCTTCCATGTCTCGCAACCTGACAGCTGCTCCGCCTGATGGTAATACTCAATGAAGTACTTACTCTAGTCTCTGTCCTGTGCCAAGTGCGTAATTCTGTAATGGACATGTTAGTTACAATACAAATAACAAGTAATAAAATGATAATGAATAATCGTAGTATGATTTACCGGTGTAGCCTCTTTATCTCAGACCTGGGCAACTGAGGATAAGCGGGAATCAACGACACCTCCTCAAGTTGACGCAGTACCCGATTAGGGTAGTGACGCTCAATCATCCAAAAGCAGACTAGCGGACCCTGTACCACCAGCCATTCTGCTGTCACGGTCGATTAGTCGGCCGACTAGTTAAAAATTGGTGGGTTAAACTGCTATGTATTATGTAATTGGAGGATAATTGATTTGTGAACCTGAAAGATTAGTCGATTGCCAAAATGATCATTCAGATGATAAATTTTGTAGACTATGCATGCAGTTTTGCTTGTTAATTTGGGTCATATCTTCTTCTATTTTTATTTCAATTATGATAATCTCATTCTCCATATAAATTATTTTATTTGGTATTATTTTTTACTCATTTGGACAATCATAAACATTTCAATGATTTTTTTTTTTTCTAATTTGATTGATTCTTTTGCCCTAAAATTGCATGCTTCATAAAAGCATATTGTGAAAGACAATTATTATAATTTTTTTGTTCTGTTTAAATGAAAAATGGGTCTTGATTGTTTTCAATATTATGAATATTAGACTTAATGGTATTTTGGAAAGTGTAATTTATTTTTATTACAAGTGTAATATAGTTTCTAATTGAATGTCTAGAGAATTTTGTACTTTTTTTTAAAATGATTGATTAATTTTTTTTACAATATATATGAAGAGCAGTGATTTTGTTATTTTTTATTCTCACTAATCAAAATTTTAGTACCTATTATCTGACTTAAAAGAATAAGACAATAATAAGTAAGTGCATTCATATTCTATTTTCTAGATGACAAAAGATAATTAATTCAAACACTTACATTTCTATTTTGTTCTTTATTTGATAAATATCAGAACATATTCTATTCTCAACAATTTAAATAATTTATTTTTATTGAAATTAAAATACAATCGTCAAGCACATAAGATTTTTCACAATACTGAATTACACTATTTAGTTAATAATATTTCTATTTCTTCGTTGGGTTGAAACAATGCTGATAGCACAATCCGCTTACGCGAGGCCTGTGATTTTTTTAATAACAAAATCGCCTATGAAGATAACAAAAGCGAATTGAAAATTATCTCCGTTAATATTTAATAAATAAAATTTCCAGGAGAGCAAGAGGAACGGGTCGGATTTCGACTCGCGGGCCCCACAAAACCAACGAAACAGCTTGTTTACGTCGTTATGCACCATAAAATTCTCAATCCAAAGCCCCTTCATTTTTTTTTTCTTTTTCTTTTTATGTTCTTTCTCCTAAGTCTCAAGGTATTCTTTTTCTCCCTCTCCATCTTTCTTCATACCTATGATCTTGTGATTCTGTTTATACATAGCTAGGTAACTTTTTAGTTGGGTCGCTTTTCTTCTTTAGAGCAATTTATTTGAGTTATTCAAAACTTGTCATGATCGAAGAAATTTTCTTCTAACATATGGAAATATATATAATGGGGTAATAATGGAGATCATCCTATTATATGATTCGTTTTGGATTAAAAATCCTTTGATAAAATCCAACTTCTGATGCAACTTTTCAACTGTATCTTCTCTGTGTAGCTTTTTACTCCATTTAAATTCTCTTTTAAGTAAAAAGAAAAAAAAAGTGCAGTCATTTACTACAAACTAAATATACACGGAAAGGATTACTGTTTGGATTTTGGTTATTTTTGAAGATATCTATTTTCCCTCTTAAAACTTAATGACCTTGCTTTTTTCTTATGCAAAAGATCTGACATAATTATTTTTATTTTTATTTAATATAGAGGCCAGGGGGAAGTATTCTGGTTTTGTCATAAATGGAACAACCATCGTCAGAAGAAGAAAATCATTCCAATGAACCATCAGAAACCACAGCTGTATCCCCAACAATTTCAATAGAACAGAATGACGATGCAAATGAAAAGGAACTCAGCCCAAATCACCGGCGAGGCACAACCCTAGATTTCCATGATCTGTCATCAATTAACACCAAACCCGAAAAGTTGTATCGTAGCCAATCCCTCTCTGTCATGAGGCGTTCCTTAGACGGGCTGTCAGAGGATAGAGAAATAACAGAGTTTCCCAAAGGAACAGACGGGAAGCCAGTTAGACCAAGGGTCAGAGTGAATGGAAACCATGAGAGACAGGTTACCAACAGCAGAGGTTACGTTGAAACGCAGACTCGTCTCGAGTCGGTTAAATCGGTTGTTTCGAAATTTGGAGGAAGCGTTGATTGGAGCTCCCAGAAAACTAATAGCCTACACAAGACTCAGAATCAACCGGTAAATTTCATGTGATTTTTTTTTTATATTGCATTTGTTAGCTGGTACAATAGTAGACCAGACAAGTAATTCAAAGTGAATTATTTTGTCCAACTTATTCATCTATTTGTATATTATTTTAGGATTATTTTTCATCAGTCTGAACCTCTTGAGGCCTTGCATTAATTTATTGAGTTTCTGATAAAAAAATTAGAGAGAACCCAAAAGGTTGGTTGTCCTGCCGAGCATAGTATCAGCCCAAAGCATGTACCGGTTTAATACAATTTGCCGGGTATTTGAATCATTAAAACTTTTGTAACAAATTTCGCCAGTGTTATACTTATTTTCTAGTCATTTAGATAAATATTAAGACTTCTTCATTTTTCTACATTGTTAATTAGAAGTCCTTCTGCATCTCTCACAATAGAGGGTTTATTTTTTATCTGTTTTTATTTAATAAACTGATTATTTTACTCAAGTTTAAATCCTTCTTTATTAAGAAACAAATCTAGGTTTTTACTTCCTTAAAATATGTAATATATATATGGATGCATTTTCCTCATCAGAAACAAATATATATTCTTGAACTACATATAAAACAATTAATAAACAAAGGAAAATTTCTAATCCTTTTATTGGAAATGTAGGGGAATGTTACCAGGATGGTTATGCAAGAGGTCGATAAAGTTCGCAGAGAAATATCACAATACAAGATGAAATCAGAAACCATAGAAGTATCTAGAGCTGAACTCCTAAAAGAGCTAGACACCACTAAACGCCGCATGGATGGACTCAAGGCCAACCTAGACAAAGCTGAAGCAGAGGAGACAAAGGTAAAAGAGGAATTGAATCGCGCAAAACACTATATGGAAATTGCCGAAATTTTTGCGCAAGATGGTGGAAAAGATAAGAATCTTAACATGGTCAAAACACAGCAGGAGGCTGCTGTGAGTGAACTCAATTCAGTCAAAGAAGAGATCAAATCCTTGAAAGACGAATGCACAACTTTGGCAAAAGAGAAAGAAACGTTGGTAGACAAAGCAAAAGAGGCGGTTCTGGCTTCAAAGAAAGCCGAAAAAATGGTAGACGAGTTGACCGAAGAACTAGCTAATGCGAGGAAATCACTGGAGATTGCCACTGCTGCAAAACTGGAGGCAGAGGAGCGTAAGGTCAGTGCCAGTCTGGCAAAGGATGAAGAGTGTCTTATTTGGGAGAATGAAATCAAAGAGGCCGAGGAAGAGCTACGTCAACTGAGCATGCATATTGCTTCTGCCAAGGAACTCGAAGAGAAACTAGAAGCTGCAACCGGCTTGTTAGAGAAACTGAATGCTGAGCTGGAGGTTTACATGGAGAAGTTAAATCTGGAGAAGGATGGAGTTGATAATGAAGAAGAAGAGAGGAAGAAACAAGAAATCTTGGATTCAAAAACAAAGGAGCTTAAGGAAGTTAAAACACAAATTGAAAAGGTGCAGGAAGAGGTTGATGTCCTTCAAGTGGAGGTTTCTTCTCTCAAAACTGAGCTTGAAAAGAAGAAAATTGAATTAGCCGAGTTGCAACAGAAAGAAGAGCTTGCTTCTGTTGCGATTCCGTCTGTCAAAGCCGAGATTGAAAAGACACAAGAACAGATAGATGCCTGTATAGAAAAAGAGAAAGAAGCAAAAGGGAAAATAGATGAGTTGCTGAGTATTATTGAGGAGGCAACTCTAGAGGCAAAAAAATCAAAGTCGATTGCACAAGAGGCAGAAGACCAGCTCAACAAAGCCAAGGCAGAGAACGAACCAGTTCTGGTGGGTTTGAAAACTGCTGAGATGAACAATAATGCCACAATGAAGGGGATAGAGGCATCAAAAATGTCAACAAAAATAGCTTTAGCATCTATCAAAGGATTACAAGAGAGTGAAATGGACAGTTCTTCCGAGAAAGTGACTATTTCATTCGACGAGTACTTTGGTTTGAGCAAGCAGGGTCATGAGGCAGCCGAGCAAGCAGAAGAGCGTGTTGATATTGTTGCTGCAGAAATCGAGACTGCAAAAGAGTCGGCAAATAATTCCTATTCGATATTATATAAGGTGAAAAGTGAATTGGATGCAAAGAAAAAAGTGCTGCACGAGACGGAACAAAAGAGCAAAAGAGCAGCGCAGAGCGCTGAGCAAGAACTGAACCACTTGAAAGAAATGAGTGAAGAACAGCGCAACAGTGCTGAGGTCCTTAAACCAGTGGATGAGGCTAAAACTGAAGTAATTGGATCTGATGTGGCTACTGATGGGGATACGGAAGCTGATGAGGATTATAAACAACAGGTTAAAATAGACGAGGTTGTTAATGGAATGCCTACAACTGGAGAGCCTAACAAAGGGATGTTTGACAGATCTAATTTGGATGATAGTTTGGATGAAAGTAACGGCTGCTGCTTGTCGGAAAGCAGGAGTTTTCGTTCTGATGATGGCGAGATGACCGAGTACTCATCCACGGCTGATAGTCCGATGATGGCAAGGAAGAAGAAGAGGAGCTTCTTCCGTAAGTTCTGGGCCAAGAGAAAGGCTCAGTCTGTGGCGGCATGAAAAAAGAAAGATTGATATGTTTTGATTATATGATGTATATTCTTTTTCGCGGTGCGGTGCAGTGTTTATTTTGTACATTTGTAATAAATCGATTGATGTTATTTTGACAGTAAATTTGGGATTCTTTGTGGTATTAACTTTGTGAATAATGCAAAGAAATTGTTATGAGTTTTTTTGTGGTTCTGTTATCTGGGAGTAACTTTTGTTTGTCTGGTCTTTTTGGTTGTTGATGTAATTGTTTCGTATATTGAATTAATATCAGCATTCTTTTAAGGTTTTTTCTTGTTGAAAATGGTACAACAACAAGAATGATTTTGTTGTACTGGTATATCGAACTGAACTTTATTGTACATTAAATGGTTATGATATAGTTCATTGATTAGGACTTGGGTGATGATAATTTATTCTGCATCAAATATACAATATATATTTACGAATTAAAAGCGGTTTCATTGTACATTAAATGGTTATGATATAGTTCATTGATTAGGACTTAGGTGATGATAATTTATTCTGCATCAATTATACAATATATATTTACGAATTAAAAGGGGTTTTTGCTGGAGAAGATATTTTTAAGGCACGGTCCATAATTCTATATTGTATCTGAGCAGGGTGTCCTTTTAATAGAAGGAAAGTTTAGTGCAATATATTACCTATACTAGCAATATTAATGATAGTTCTGTTCTTAGCAATATGTTGACTACATTGGTCCTATAGTTTGGAAGGTGCTAATTTGAGAAATTTCATATCCTCAGAGCTAACAGAATATTTCTGTTTAGATCTGGACCGTCAAATCAGAATCCGCACGAATATTAATGGGCATCGTGCATACCACCTCGGGCCGGATTGGCCTGGATTCTGATTGGACGGTCTTGATCTAAAACAGAAATATTTAGGGGTGTCAATGATACCCTTTTAACCATTTATCCGACCAGTACCGTATTCGATAAAGCGGGTATGGGTAAAGTTTTTTTTCGTTAGCTTATTGAGTATGGGTATGGGTAAGAATTTTTTTTCTTTAGCTAATCGGGTAAGGGTACGGGTAAAAGGCTATTTCATACCCGTTACCCTATAGGGCAATTATATAAAATAAAATTATATGATAATTTAGTGATGGTGAAATTTATTTGTGTGATATTTCGTATGATAATGTTTGAGCAATTATTAGTGAGTACTTTTGTTATTTAGTGTATGTTTTTTTGTTTATAAGAAAAATGTTAAACATATTACTTTTATTTGCATGTCTTGTTCCTTAGTTTAATAATTGAATTCGTCGGAAGATATGTTCGTGTTTTTGAATTCTCTTGCTTTATAAAAAAATAATTTAGTTGAAATTGATTGCACATTTGTTTTTATTTTTATTTTTTATTAGTAATATTATTGCATATTTGCGAAATGAATGACTTTTGATGTTCTATTTGTAAAATATAATAATACTAATTATTATATTAGTATTATTCGTTATTCACTCACTACTGTTTCGTTACCCGATAATTTTAACAGGTAAAGGTAGGATAAGGTAAGATCAATTTTCAATGAGTAAGGGTAAGATATGTGTAAGGCCATTTTTAGTGGGTATGGGTATGAAAATGCTTCCACCCTATCCGTATCGTAGCCATTGACACTCCTAGAAATATTCTTTTACCTCAGAGACTCAGAGGATATGTATTCATTTTGAGAGCAAGATTTTGATTATTGAGAGTTGAATTTTTTTTTCTCTTTTCATACCTAATTTGTCACTAAACTCTCTCTATCTTATCTTTGCACAATCAATAATCAAATAAAGGCGAAATAAAAGAAAAGCTAAATTGGAAAGCTGTAATAGAGACATCAGTTATAGTATAGGTATATCTCTTCGTCTGTCACTCTAATCACATATGTTAATTTATGTTTCAGTATCTACTATACCATGAAATTTCAATATATGCTATATATGTCCCAACTCAGAAGAAAGTAAGGGGATAAAAGAATTGGAGAAACAGGACAACAGATAGATCTTATTAGCAGAAATCAAAATAAAGACGAAAATAAAAAGAACGGCAAAATAAGGACTCATGGTTGTAACATGTGTCAATTCTTGTATAAGATCATTCTGCTCATTCCGCACTTGAATGTACAGGGGCAGATTCAGGATTTTCGTCAAGGGGACAAAAAATATCGAATCGGGTTTAAATATCTAATTGGATTTAAATCCATTAACCAATTGGGTACTCGATAAAAAACAATGCTTTAACTTATACTTTTCAATACTTTGACTTGTAATTTATGATGCTCTGACTTATAATTCTAATTACCAATCAAAATTCAACAGATTTATTTCAATTTTAATCCTAAATTTAACTCGAATTACAAATTAAACATCCAGAGGGGGGCAAAAAAAATTTCAAGGAGGCAAAGTCGGTCGGAACCAATAAATCCCGAAATTTTTATTTATAACATTTTTTGAAAATAAATTAATAAAATAACCATTGTTTCTGGTCAATTCTAAATCTAACACGGCCGCAGAATGCCGGAGCGGACCCATATGGGGGGACCGCAGAATGCCAGAGCGGACCCTCATATGGGTCCGCAGAATGCCGGAGCGGCCCCTGGGGCCGCAGAATGCCGGAGCGGACCCTTTATTTTTTTATTTTAGAAATACGAAATTGTAATTTGTTAAGGGTTATTTATTTAGTTTCGAATGGAGTTTAAATTGATTTTTGGTCGTATCGTATTTTAGATATGTCGTTGGTTTGAAATATTTTAGATATTTTAGATATGTGGTTTCTTTGAAATTCTTTTGTGTACTCTGAGATAATGAAATCAACAAAATAAATAAATAACAACAAAATCAAACAAACAAGAAACTAATCAACTAAATAAATAAGTATCTGACAAAACATCTACCAATACTACATATAAGAATCTAACAAAACATCTAACAGTACAACAAATGAAAATCTACGGCTCTGGACTAAACACCGTCCTCGCCTTCTTCTTCCTATACCCCCGACCCCGCCTGCAGAGTGGCGTCTCGTCAGTATCTGCGGAGGATGCAGAGTCGTCTGCCTGGACATCCGTAGACTGAACCGGCTCCTGGCGAACCTCCTCAATCTCGGATGTCTGCTGGACCCCAGGACCAAAAACCGTGGTTTGTCCAGACTCAGCCTGCGTGAATAAAAACGCCTGTCTGGCAATGGGGTCATCGTGGAGGGAAGGGTGAGGTACCTGCTGTGAGGACTGGCCAGGGAACGGCGGGATGGGGTCTGTCTGAACATACCCTGGCTGATAGGCAGGAGGTGCAGTCTGAGTGGGACTGTAACCCGGGGAATACAGTCCATCTCCCTCGTGTCCACCCTGTAGTAACTTACAAATTAGATAATGTATTGAATAAGAAATGAGGATGAATTACGTATTTTAATTTAAATTATACCTCGGCAGGCATCCTAGACTGGGATCCCATGGCCTCATGTGCGGCTCGGCACATCAACTCGGCACCTCGGTCGAACGCCTGACCGACCGTCTCAGCATCATGGACGCCTGCAAACACGTCCTCATCACCAGTGTAGGGGACATAGACATCGGGCTCGTCAGATATGTCGTCGACCGCATCAACACCGCCCAAGCCAGCGCACCTCAGTAGAGAGTCGAGGCGCGCCCTGTACCCACACTGGCACACCACGGGTACGTTGTGCTTGACGATACCCGGAACATCCGCCAATGCTGTCTCGATGTACTGAGACATCTCATATGGCGTGGCTGTAGGAGCATGCTGTGTACCCCTACTGGAGGATGGTCTACTGGTACTCATGCTGTATTGGATAATTTTTGGTCAAATATGAGAGTTTGGTAAAAGTCCGGTTTAAATTTGGGTACAATTCTAATTAAATTTGGGTACAATCGAATTAAATTTGGGTACAATTCTAATTAAATTTGGGTACAATTCTAATTAAATTTGGGTACAATCTAATTAAATTTGGGTACAATCTAATTAAATTTGGGTACAATCGAATTAAATTTGGATACAATTCTAATTAAATTTGGGTACAATCGAATTAAATTTGGGTACAATTCTAATTAAATTTGGGTACAATCTAATTAAATTTGGGTACAATCGAATTAAATTTGGATACAATTCTAATTAAATTTGGGTACAATTCTAATTAAATTTGGGTACAATTCTAATTAAATTTGGGTACAATTCTAATTCTAAACCCTAAATTAATATCTAATTCTAAATGCTAAATCTAAACCCTAAACCCTAAATCCTAATCCTAAACCCTAAACCTACACCTAATTACTACTCTACACTAAAAATTAAAACTAGAGAAGAAGAAGAAAACTTACCCGAGGTCGAAGGGATTGAAACTTGAAATGAGATGTTATGAAATCGGAACCCAGCGGCCCCTTATATAGGCTGGGGACCGCTCCGGCATTCTGCGGCCCCTGGGACCGCTCCGGCATTCTGCGGACCCATATGAGGGTCCGCTCCGGCATTCTGCGGTACCCCCCATATGGGTCCGCTTCGGCATTCTGCGGCCGTGTTAGATTTAGAATTGACCAAAAACGATGGTTATTTTATTAATTTATTTTTTATAAATGTTATAAATAAAAATTTCGGCGATAAATCTCCACTAAAACTCAAAATCCACAGGGCAGCTGTTTAACTCCCATTGGTCCTTTGCATTTGCTTGTGCTACCGACATATTTTGTTCCATTGCATATGCGTAGAGATTTTTATACCTTACATTAAACGCTTGTTGCAACCATGAGTCATTGAGTCCTGTCAAAACTTGACATGTGTTAGTGAACCAACTTGAAATAAATCTTACTTAAATGAGAAGAAATGTTGAATTTCATTCATAAATCTCAATAAATGCGTGGTTGTATCAATTTCAATTCATATTTTGTTCCTTGCATTCCCCATGGCTTTTGTACTTGAATCCATTTTCATAATTATTTTTTTTGCTAGCAAGGCTTTGTTCATTAATTGTTTGAAAGTTGTTTATCAAATAAGATATCAAATAGGTTGTCGATCAGAACGCGACAGTGAACAAATTTCATTCATAAATCTCAATAAATGTGTGGTTGTATAAATTTCAATTCATATTTTGTTCCTTGCATTCACCGGGGCTTTTGTACTTGAATCCATTTTCATAATTATTTTTTTGCTAGCAAGGCTTTGTTCATTAATTGTTTGGAAGTTGTTTATCAAATAAGACATCAAATAGGTTGTCGATCGGAGCACGGCAGTGAGCAAATTCGATCGTCGAAATGTGATAGCGGTCAACGAAGAGCGGATCCAGTCATCGAGAGAGATGTGAATTAAGGTAACAGAGTAATTAAGAGTGTGTATAAATAGAATTACAGGATTAAAGTAATTTACAATAATTAGAGAATTTTGGAAAAATAAATGAGTAGATATAGAAATTAGGGTCATTTGATTCATTATAAATATGTTTTTTTTATCAATGAAATCATTAGTAGTTATTTAAAACTCTTAAAAAGGTTTCAAAAAATAAAAAACTTTAAAAAAAAATGACATCTTAATGTTAAGAAATTTAAAAAGGTTCCCGCATTCATTTAGCCGCTAACAAACAGATCAGATATTGAGAATCATATAAACGGGGATTTTGTGTCGCAATATTTGTTAAGAACCTAAAATACAAATTTATTTCATAAAATTTGAAAAAATGTTTCATAATTACTCTCCGCTAGCTGTACATATGAACTTATTGAAGAGAAATTGTTTTGCATTTCTCCATCAATACAGAAAACTTTATGAATGTTCTTCGTAAAAATGAGAATATTCTGAAGATATTGAAAACAATTTGTGCTCCGCCCACGGGCATTATCACAAAAAAGGAAAAACCAAAGCAATGCTCTACAATTTCTTAACAATACTGTGTGACTGTGTCTATGTGCAAATTCATCCCAATATGTACTCTCAGCAGCTTTGAGATTCGGGCTTTCGCTGGGCAGCATTATTTGGGCATTGAGATTCGTGCAAAGTTAAAAGAACGGTCCGGATCCACTAATTCTAAAAGATTTCCTTTTACGGTATCGGGGAGGATGTTAATTCCTGTGCCCTGTGACAGTCATTCCTCCTCTCGATCCGAATTCTTGTAATTCGACCTCGAGTCCCGGTAACGCAATCCGCCATGAGAGGAGGCTCACTAGATCTCTCCGATTCCTTCCATTCCCCCTCCTCTTCCGTCCCTTCTTCCCTCTCGAACTTCCCCGGCCGCCACTATTACCTCGCCGTCGATCGCCTCCAGTTCAAAATGGTAGCTCCCTCTCTCTTCGTTCGTGTAATGCTTCCCTGATTATTACTGAACTTGAGAGAATGGTGGGTTCAAACAGGAGACGTTGGTGGATCTTCTAGAAGTAGCCGGGAAGCAACCGTCTCTGCCGATCGTGATTTGTTGTAGCTCGCGTGATGAGCTGGACGCCGTCTGTTCCACTGTGGCCAATCTCTCCTATATCTCCTTCTCTCCTCTGGTAAATAAGCAATTAACCTTTCTGCGTCATCTTACTGTTAGCAGGCGTGACTGTTATGGTGTAAATCAAGGAAAAATTGATGGTTTTCAATTGTAAAGTTTGGGTATTTTACCATTGTCACCAACCACCAATTATTAACTAACATCTCATGCAATAGTAGCTAACAATTTTTGTTATTCCCTTTCTTTAATATTTGTTTTGTCTATTTAATATACAGATATATCAGTGAAAATCCCATTAGTGGCTCGGGCTAGCTGTATAGATGTTAAATGTTAAGTATTTTTCTGAACTGTTCTTCCTTTTTTAATTGTTGTCATAATCTGGATTTTAATACAAATGAATCAGGCACGAACTGTGGTATGCCAACTACCCTTAATGTGATGATATTTCTAGTTGGGTAATAAACTGGAAATGGCATATTACAATAAAAAATATCTGACAAAATAATGATTGTAAAAAATTGGGTATGAAGAGATAAATAATTAAGCAAATACATATATAAATAACTAAATGACATCTAAATATCTATGCAGCCATATATGTTATGGAGACAATTTAGGAAAGTTTCTGGTTTAGTGCAAACTAGGCCTGCATGTTACCAATGGTTCTCACATTGTATGAGCTGGTGCTGCTCCTAGCCTTCTGGTGGATTTATTTTGTCCTAGAGTTGGCGTGTCAGGTATTGCAGACTAAAAAAAATCACTAAAAATTGGAAGTCCAAATGCTGGCTGGAGCCAGCTAATACTGACATCCAGTATCCATTTAATTTTATGACCTATGAGTTTCTTACCGAAATAGAAGAGAAATCCCATTTCATACCTTATACCTGGACCAATGCATGATATTCTTGTGGTATTTCTGGGATCAGTTCTTGTATTGGGGATTCCAACTAAGGGAAATGGTATAAATTTCAATATGCACGCAAGTATATAAATCAGGCATCATGGCATAGAAACCGGCACCAAAACCTGGAAATTTTTATTTATTAATTAATTTATTTGGATTGTTAACATGTATAATTTGACCAATCCCCAATAACTGAGCCAGCTGGATGGACTTTATTTCTGTGTTTTATAAATTTAGTGAAGTGCCCAAGAATTTGAGATGAAGCATGGTGCTAATCTAGAATACCCATCTCTTCTCTTACAATATACTCATTTCATTTGCATTACAGTACAGCGACCAAGCCGAAACAGAGCGTGCATCTATTTTAGAAAAGTTTCGTCTGGCAACTCTGCAGTGGAATCAGAAGTACAGTGTCCTTTCTTTGGATTGTATGGAACCTGAACATGCTACTAGAAAGGCGTGCATGGTAGTTGCAACTGATGCATGCTTGCCGTCCTCTGCTTTAGGAGAGGCATCTCTCACAGCACGTCTTCTGATAAACTATGAATTACCATCAAAGAAGGTGAAAACCAGAAATAGCTTTATGCAAGCAAGAATGTATTCATTGCTACTTTTGTCTGTATATGGTCATGGATAACTGAAGTATGGTGATGCTTGGTGCCCAACCATTTATTTATTTATTTATCTGCTGTTTCCCTTTCATATCATCTTTGATTTTGACTACTTACATGAATAATCTTTTTCAGGAAACATACTGTAGGCGTACTTCTTCATGTTTGGCCGCAGGTTAGTCTCAGATGCTGTAAAAATTGTTGCTTTTAACCCAATTTCAACCAGAGTAAATGATTTTGCAAAATTTAGATGGAATTGTGATAAACATGGTGGTGGGAGGTGAGGTGGCGACTCTCAGAGCACTTGAAGAGACCAGTGGCCTTATCATTACCGAGATGCCGATAAGCGTGGGTTTCTGTACTGTTTCCACTAGCTAGTTTTCTGAGATGCTCCCTTAATGATTTAAATTTTGATTTTAAGTCCCTAAAATGTTTTTTATCATTTATGCTTTGAATTTGTTTTTGAATTTGCCTTGGAAAATTGGGCACTTTACTTTTATATCAACGTTGCACTGAAATAAATATTCGGTTGATGAAGTTTTGTAGTGATTTTCTTGTTTTTTTGTGTGCAGATCTCAGAGATATTATGAGTTGCCAAAAATATCTGACGGACCTGACAAATGTTGAGAATTGTATTTTATCCTTTGAAATGTAAGAACTAACAGAAAAATCTTGTTCTTTTGTTTTACTTTATTCCCTTCAAGATAGTTACTAATATTATTTAGTAAACTTTACCAATTGCAATTTGATGGAAAATAAGTTGGGCCAATCGCTGAATCTGCAACTACTTTGTACTATACAGGATATTCAGCTTCATACATTCGACAATGGGATTTTATTTTAAGGTTAGTGGACAAGGTGCCCATTAACAATTGTATTAATAAAGAAGAGTTTTTACAGAGTTCTAAATGTACGCAAATGCCCACTTACTATTATTTTTTTTTAAAAAGAATAAAACTAACTATTATATTAATATTATTTGTTATTCGTTTGCTATCGTTGTGTTATCCGATAATCTTAACGGGTAAAGGTAGGATAGAGTAAAGCTAATTCTTAATGGATAAGGGTAGGGAACGGGGTAAGGTCAACTTATCATTATGAAAATGCTTCCACCTGTACCGTATGGTACCCATTGACACCCCTATGTTCCCCTCCTTTCCACTCTTTATCCCTTGATCTCCAACCCTGGTTTACAAGAAATGCTTGAGCAATTTGGGTATGTGGCGTACTATCCACCGGGCTCTGGCGAGGTGAGCATCATGCTTTTCTGGAGAGGGTTAGACCCAGTTCATGTCAATACCACCTGCAGATCTTCCTTGCTGACACAAGTCCTGTGTTTGATGGTTATTTTATTTTATATATATGAGAGAATTGAGAAGCAACTGAAACTAATGGAGGAGACTGGCCCCCTAATAATCGGTAGTTGGAAGACAGTGCTTTCTGATATAGAAGTTTGGAGGCTTATCTTTTCGTGCGGTACTGGTATGCATGAAGAGTGTAGCTTGCTTCGTAACCAAATGAACCTTTAGGTTTCAGCAGCGCTTTCACACACATAATACCTCCTTTGTTTCAAATTTATAAAATATCTCCATTTCTATATTAAGCAAGTATGATGTTTAAATCTGCCAACAATTTTGATTAAAAGATAAAATCTTATATTGAATATCAGCTTTCCTATCAAATAATCTGTCTTTTTTTATTCTATGCATCTTTTATATGTTTTTTTTACGCGTAGAAATCTAAATTTATTTAGGTACGTACTCACCTGCCTCATTGTATGTAGATGTCTTGATTTCTTCATTTTTTCTGAAAACTTTCGTAAATCTCTTATTTGATTGTCAAATATCGATTTATTGATTGATATTTCTTTCAATTTTTGATTTCGTTGTATGTCAATGTGTCATGTGCTAATATTTAATAACATAGATATAAATTACTAATATGTATTGCTTAATTAGTATGTGGTCGATAAAACTTTCTATAAAAATATGGGGACTGCTATCTTGAGAGCAGAAATTCAACTATTGAGAGCTGAGAGAATTTTCTTCTTTTATGTACCACTTTTGCCCTTCTTAAATACCTTCCTATTTTCTATTTTTTGCTTCTAATTAAAATATGCTATAATTAGAAAAGTTAATAACATGTTAAAAGTAGAAAGAAATCGCTAGACATTGAAAACAAAAATTTATTTTATTTGAAGTCCGTAGACTTCAAAACAGAAATTTGATTCTTTGTTTATTTTAATATTTTAATATCTTATGTTCTCTTTCTTGCTCTATGTTATTATGGTTTTAGAGTCTAATGTTTTCTTTTCTAAGGAAGAACTAACTTTGACCGAATTATTCGCAAATTTTACGAATATTTTCTGAATTTTACGAATTATTCGCGATTTTTTTTGCTCCCTTGTGGAACTGAGATCTCCGGTCCAGATAATTTTGAATTATTTCCGAATTATACTTGAATTATTCCCGAATCATGAAACTTTGACTCCACCGAACCAAATCTGAATAATTCATTTTTCACTATGAGAGAAACAAAGAACATAGAAGAACTAGCTCATGAGGTACTACAGACGTAGGAGGCGATCCTAATAGCTTGATCAGGAACAAAATCTACAGATTTCCAAGTTTTTTTTTTCTTTTTATGGCGCTTTACCAGTACTTTATTTGTTACTGGCTTGCACTTTGTTTGCTTTATTTTGTTTTTCAACTTTGATTACTTTGATTTCAAAGCTCAAATGTTTTGAGCTATTTTTTTAGAGTGAGTCTATGGTATTATGTATATCAAAGGTTGGTTCATAATACAGATCAATATTTTTGTTTTCAAAATTCTAACGATCAATCCGAACCGTTCAACATAATTATCATATGAATATGTATTTGTAGACCGAATTTTATATTTTTTTATATGAAAATTCTGGACCATCCAAAAAATATGATTTTCTACCTATCTTTAAAAATAGTAAAAATAATCTAAAAAATATAAAATTCAGTCTGCAAGTACATATTCATATGAAAATCATGTTAAACGGTTCGGATCGAGTGTTAGAATTTTGAAAATGAAAATATTGATCCGTATTACAGACCAAATCGTGCTATGCATAGTACCATAGACTCACTCTTTTTTCTATGTTATATTTAGAGTGTTACAAAATTCTTGTAGCCAGTAATCAATGAAATCAAATGAGGACATGATTCTCTTTTTTTAGCAAGACCAACAAAAGTTATCAAATTGAATTTACGACACTCACAAAAGTCCAAACAATTTCCAAATATATAATCACTACCCTATCAAAAATATTAAAATTTTTCTTTTATGCTACACTACTTATCTGAGAATTACTTGGTCTATTTAATTTCCTAATTTATAGCGGTATTTAACTGAAAGCAAAAATAAGAAAGGTAAAATTGTATTTAGAAGAAAATATTTCTCTTTGCTTTCAATAACCTAATTATTAATTTTCTACACATTATGCAAAAATTGGTAATTAATATTTTCTTTCTTTATGGAAAGAACATCATCTTTTAGTAGGGCTGTCAACGAGCTGGCTTGCTGGGTTTGGTTGGATCTTGTTTTAAGAAGAAAATAAATTCTACAAACTTTTTGGATCGAGCTGAACCGAGCTGAATCAAGCTAGATAGTATAAAATGCACACAGAATCATACAAATTCACAAATTGATGCTAGCCGAGCTAGCTAGACCCTAGCTTGAACTCGTTAATTCTGGACCGAGCTAGTGGCGAGCTGGCTCATTAAGAGCTCGGTCCATTAACGAACGAGCTGTTAGCGAGCGATTCACGGGCCGATCACGATCGAGCCACGAGCCACGGGCTTTTTTGCCACCCTTATCTTTTAGATAGTCTTGAAAAACATGTCGAGTCTTAAATCTCATCTTTCCACATATTTTCATTCAATCACATTATTCGACTTATGATATTTTTTATGAGACTTTTTTTTAGGGTGACCCTATACTCAGGGCAAGAATTACAATTTTGAGTGCACTGACAAATCTTTTTAATTTATACCGAATTTGTCCTTTATTTAAAATTTCCATCTAAACAAGACAATACATCTTTTAAAGAAAGTATTTAATACACAGCTAATTCGTGTATTTTTATGGTAAGTACTATAAGTCATGTAATTTTCTATCGCTCTTCACATTTTAGCATTTGGTAAGATTAGTTTTTTTTTTTGTGAAATTTTCAACTTAACTTAATTTCTAGAATGATTATTGCGTTCAAAATATGTAGTATGGTATTGTTAAAAATGAAATTTTTGAAATGAAATTGGGTGATTAATTAAACAAGTTGTCACAAAAAATGTTAGGCTCCAAACTTCACTAATTTATCAAGTTTTTTACTTTTCAATTTCACGAGAAATGATTAGCTCATTAAAATTCATCTTACGATGGAGTATAAAAAACATATTGAGACAGTTAAAAATAATTTGAATTGATAAAACTCGTATGAGATGATAAATCAACAAATGTTTTGATTACAAAGCCCTTTAAATTTAACCAAAAAAATGAGAAAAAAATAGCGGTAAAAATGCTATTGAAATCAATAGGCAAACACAAAAGAGATCATTTCTTGTGAAATTTAAAAATAAAAAACTTGATAAAATAAATTAGTGAAGTTTGGAGTCTAACATTTTTTGTGACAACTTGTTTAATCACCCAATTTTATTTCCAAAATCTTATTTTTTTACAATACCATACTACATATTTTGAACGAAGATAATCATTCTAAAAATAAAATTAAGTTTGAAAATTTCACAAAAAAAGTAATCTTACCAAATGCTAAAATGTGAAGAGCGATGAAAAATTACTTTATTTGATACTAGTACTTACTATAAAGACACACAAATTAGTTTTGTATTAAATACCTTCTTGAAAAGGTGTATTGTCTTGTTTAAATGAAAATTTTAAATGAAGGGCAAATTCGGTATAAAATAAAAAGATTTGTCTGTGCACTCAAAATTGTGATTTGTGCCCTGAGTATAGCGTCACCCTTTTTTTATTCTCTTATAATTTGTCTCCGTTGCAACACACGGACACAATGTTAGCATCTAATTATGGCCACTTAGAAGATTAAATTCTGATCCTTTAGTTATTATGGCATGTCGTGAGAACACATGAGTTGTGTAAGATATTCATGCATGTTTTGTGAGATTTACTGATTTGCTAGCAACTAATTTGCATCAATTATTTTTCCTTTATATATGGAAGTCGAATATTTATCCAAAACCAAGTCAAATATAATGAAATTTAGTGATGATCGCCTGCACGTCTTGTCAAGAGGGATAATATTTAGTAATGGCGAACGTGTTATTCATGGTTTTTTTTTTTTAAAAAAAAAAAAGTGGACTTGCCAACAATTTCAGACCCTGTTGAAGAAAAAGAATCAATGAAAAATAGGAGAGAATCAGTATAATATCAGTTGAAGCTGTACAACCAACTAAATGGGACATTGTAATTTATTATTGACAACATTACAGTTGAAGCACCATTCTTCACAAGGATTCAAATTCTATTTCATTTCAACCAGTATTGACAAAATTGCCCCTGGATGGAAACTATAGTTGTAATTAGCAGGTCTATTTCCGTACGGGAGTACACCAGAAATAATGATAAATCATATCTATCCACCAATAATAAAATTAAGAGTAATTAATGGAGGATTTGTGAGAAGCATGTCTGCTTACAAACATTGGCTTTATACCAGAATATATAAGAACTCAATAAAAATGGAAAGACCAGCCATGTGCATATAGTCTTGAGAGTAGGTCCGATGGGCATCGGACCTAATGGAAAGACCAGCCATGTGCATATAGTCTTGAGAGTAGGTCCGATGGGCATCGGACCTACTCTGGTTCGATGGATTTAATCACCGTCGATTTGCTTTAAGATTCGTGCGGACCGCTTCAAACTTCGTGCGCATCTATTTCAATTTTCGTGTGCACAAATCTTACATTAAATTGCACGGTCATCATGCTCGTTGAACCTAAAAGTAGGTCCGATGGGCATCGGACCTACTCTGTTCTCGTGCATATAAGAATTGCAAATGGATATATATTTTTTTTTCTCACGAGCAGTTGAGTACGGATTACAACGACCAAGCACTGTAATTAATAAAAAATGGATTTCAGTTATAATTTTATGAATGTCTCAAATATCACGACCTCAAAGTCAGTAGTTTCCTTCTCACGTATACAAACTAAACAACTTATCAATAATCTAAAAAATAACAGAGCAAAATATAACTAAGAGTAAGAAAAATCCGAAAGGTTTGCAATTGTCTCTCTTTTTCTCTGTTATTTATGTTCGTTTGTTTTAGAAGAAGAGGGGACTAATTAAGTAGTCCTATAACGCAATCCGTCAGATCAACAAACTAATAAAATCATTACTCCTAAACATAAAACTAGGAAACCAAAAATAAAGTGAAAACCATACAACAACAAAAAATAAAATCATTACTCCTAAAAACTTTATTTTAACAATAAAAGTTCGAAGACAGTTCCTCATGACACTTTATTATAATTCTAACAATAGAATTAAAAAGTTTAATAATTAGAAAATTAATTTAAATTAAGCAATAGTAGTAACATTTCTTGAAGATCATATTAAGGCCTTCATTTTCATTCATTGTTTCATTGACTTGATGTGCTCAATTGTTAGCGCAAGACTTGTTTTTTTCCGATTCTTTCACAGGTTCAAATTTAGAAGGATCTCATTTAGTAGAACTTTTTTTTTTGAAATACTTGGTAGAGACCATTTAGTAGAATTTAATGCACTTTGTTTTTTGTTTTGTTTGGTCACGAATGTCTATCGCGTGGAACTTTTGATTCGAGTATTAGCTTGGAATTGGAGCCAAATTTGGCAATAATTTTTTAACAGCTTCGTTTTTGTGAAGTGGCCATTGTTGATACTTAGATTGAAATTCATCATTGCATTTTCAACACCGTTAGTCGAGTCAGTTGATGGAGCATGTAGTGTTCCATCAATTCTCCATTGCGGATGAATCAAATCTAGAGGTAACATTACAGATGTTTATCATTTTAGGGGCACATGAAAGACCGTGCATATTAACGGGATTGATTGTTATGTTTTTTTTTTATCTTTTCATATTTCTTGTACAATTCTTTCAAAGCATAAAATGAGACATTTATTAATAGTTTCTTGAACATTAAAATATCACAGTCATGCATGATTATAAAGTATATTTTATCATTTATCTGTTGAAAATTAACCGTTGAGCTTGCAAATACATTTTTAATTTTGCTTGCGCCCTTTCGGCTCTTGAAAATGTATGATTGCCAAGATTCTTTTTTTTTTTAAAGTTAGCGACAAATTGTCACGAACAATATATTGAATAATGAAAAAGATTTATTTACACATTTGTGGGCTAGATTAATTATCAAGCCCGTAAAATGAAACTGAAACTTGGAAATTTAACTAGAAGATGGCCGACAGGAGAGCATAGTATGCCCCTGTCGGATCCATTCCCGCAAAAAACCTAAGCAAATTGCGACCAAGAAATGACATCCATAGCTGTATCATTTATTAGTTGTCTCACGAGCCGCGTCTTGTTCGAAAAAAATCTCCTATTTCTCTCTCTCCAAAGTGCCTAGGCACCTGCTGCCCAAGCGACATTCCAAACTTATTTCTTACTTGGGGAACAAGTTTGAAATGTCGCTTGGACAGCATGTGCCAAGACGCGGACGAATAAAGTGTTACATATTCGTCCATTTATTGGAGCATGGACGAATAAAGTGTTACAATAAACTTGAGGTCCAAGCAACATCAACTTTTTGTTAAGATTACAAGGTTTTGTTTCCGATCTTAAAAAAAAAAATCAGTTCATGTAATTTCGTTGTACCTTATTGCAACTCAAAAATAAATAACTCATAACGTAGTTTGAATAAAATTTTATAGGGAGATAATTAATATACCAAAGTATCAATCTCTACTACTAACCTTTAAATTTGAAAACTAAAAATATTATGTTTTGAGGATATAAATTACTATAATTCGTCGACTCCGCAGTCTACTCTACAATACATATCCAACGGTACCTATTCCATAATAAGAAAAAAAAACAAGAGTACGTAATGGAGGATTCGTGGGAAGTATAGCTTTTACAGACATTGGGTCATTGGTGCCCTTGTGCATATAAGAATTGCAAAGGCTGTTGTTTGGTTGAGCACTTCCCAGGCAAAGCATCCCTCTGATCTGAAATGTACAAGGCAACTGCCACTAAAGGCATAATCCTAAAGATCAAAATTGTGCAAATTGTGCATGTTTAATAATTTATCAAGGATATCGGTCAAATTATGTGACAGCTAGCTAGACACTTAGGTAGCTGAAAATTACTTATTCCAAATTATGTGTCAACTATTATGTTTAGCAATGTTTATAGCATCAAATAAATGAGCTGCAATGCATATATATAGTTTATATTATTTGAATCATATATACTTTCTAAATTTTGTTATTGTTAGAATTGTAGTTTGGTATCGACTAATTAAATTGCTAAAGGTTGCATGAGCTCGGCATTGTTTTTGTAAATTAAGAAAAAATAATCGAGCACCTATATGAATTAGGATGAATTAAATATAATGTACATATATAGTTAATACAATTCAAGTGCATTTACGAACATCTCTGTCAGTGTACATATATATATTTTGAAACACGAAATATAATTAAAACTCATACTACAATGTACGGACATAGTGGTCACCGGAAAATATTCGGAGGTTATATATCATCTGACTTGGTATTAATTTGAACAAATTGATCAGAATGACTATTGGGTGTTGGCACAAACTTGATCGTTATATTTATCTTGAAATCCGTACATGGATAGATCTCAGGTTTATTGTTTGGAACGTGTTTACGGACGGAGTTAGAAAATTAAGATTGGAGAAGCATAATGTGGTGTAGTATAATTTAATTTATTTTATAAGAGGCTGATTTTTTTTTTTTTTTTTAAGGTTGAGGCTGAAAAATATTCATGCATGCAAAAATTATAAAATTTAGCAAACAAAATTACAAATTTTAATTTATAGGGGAACTTAGTCCCCTTTTTTCCCTCACTTCCCTCTGACATTGGGCGGGTTCTTGGCAGTTTAAATGGAGACGATGAGCTAAATGTGAGCCCATGGGATTAATCGATCAAGGCAGATTTATGAGATTTCAAGGGTTGACGGAGAAATTAATTTGCTTCCCTGAGTGCAATGCTCAGGTTCAAAGGAGAAAGCAACAGCTGCTTTTCTCTCAATGGCATTTTTCTCTCGCTCCTAAAATTTTGTTTATCTGAATTTATTTTTTGTTCTACAACTGAAATATCCAATGATTGAGCCCAGCACCTTTGATCAAATTTACATCATCATTTGCCACTACATCCCCATATAAACAAACGAAATTAACACCAGTAAATTAACCTCTAGTCCAAAAAATAAAAGCAATCAAACATACAAATTTCTCTTTCTATTGATCCTTTCTTGGATCGGTAATATTCCATTTCCAATGTCCATCACTGTACTGCATCTTCTCGGCCTGACGGCGGAAGTGTTTCAGTTTGCTCTTTTGCTTTGTTGAAAGCCTACACATTTTCTTCATGCCCTCATCCATTCCGTCATACACCCGCCACCACCTCCAGTGGGCCTCATCATTGGCGTAACTTCTCACAGTTTCCAAGTCCCAGTTACAATCGTAATCCCTGTAACACGACCAGGGCTTCAGCCCAAAGTAGTGTATTCCGTAAAGTTGCGGTGGGTCTGCCTTGAACATTGAGTCCAACATTGATTTCTCATTAGTTGTGTTTGCCCAAATCACCTTGAAGAAATTGGTCCTTCTCGGAAGGCGGTGCCACCAGACGAAAATCTCATTTAGAAACCCCTGGTCCCCACCATTGTACGACTTCACGCTCTGTATGTTCAACATCATGGTTTTGAATGTGCAATTAGACGGCTCAACAACCATGACACCCGAATTAAAAATAGAATCGTGGTCCTCACGAGCGGATATGGATGGGAAATTGAAGAGCATGTCGAGGTTGCGAAGGACCACAATGTCAGCGTCAATGAACACGATCTTGTCATAGTCGGTAAGCTGAAAGATACGAAATTTGCTGAAGTTGTACTCAAACAGCCCATCAGGATGCGGATGGGGGTTGTGGATGCGCTCGATTTGACGAAGAGACCAACCTGCATTGCGAAGAGCTTGTAGTTGGTTGGAGTTGAGGAATTCATCGTGGAGCAATATGAGATCACGGGTGGAACCGACCTTGCGAATGCTGTGGGCAAGAACGATAGCACCACAAACATACCCATCAGATGAATGGAGAACCGTCACATAAGCTTCTCGTTGTTTGCGATGGTGTGGGAGTGGCTTGAATTTTGCTACATCAAATCCTTTGTTTGAACCTGAAATAGATTATATGACCAATAAGGAAGCCATATTTGAAGCGGCACCAGGGAATTTCAATTGCAACAGATAAAATCTGGAAACAGTATTCATTATAAAACTCTGCAAAAGTAATTTGTTGTGGCCTCTATCATCCATTAAGATTTCCTTTGAAGAAATTTTCTTTGTGATACTTAACATTAGCAATGAAATCATCAGCCTTAATTAGAAAAATAGGTGACCCAAAATGTTAAATGATTGAAACACAAATTTATAGTTACCTTCATTGCGCAACGGCAATATGAGCTCACAGGTACCTGGTGGGATTCTCACTTTCTCCTCCAGTCTCATTGCATCCATCTCATACATCCACCATGTACCATCCTTCTTCATCAAATCATCACACCTAAAGATATCTCTCATCGGCTCACACTGGCTTGTGAAGACCAGCTTCACCTTCCCAATTTCATTTCTTTTCCCCTTCATGACCGCGAAGCTAGCAGCCACCAAATGAACTTGCAACCGGATCACGTCTCTGTTCCAGTCGGCTTCGGGCCGCCGGCATGGCAACTGAGCAACCACTAAATCCACCTCGTCATAAACTGAGAAGTCTGGCATTGGAATTGTTGGGCATGTCGGTTGATGACCGTTTTCGAATTCCTCATCTATCCAATTCGGAAGTAAGTCTTTCCATGTAATGTTATTAGGTACCGCCTCAAAGTCTACCACCTTAAGGCTGCCCTTGATACCGCATGATTTTGCATCATCATATTGTAAGTTGACCAACCCAATTCTTGTTTTTTCGTCTAAGCCATCGAGAAACTCCGGTGCCTTCTCAATTGCTATTTTCTTAGCTTTGTTTCCACCATTTACAGGTCTGTCTTCGACCTGCAGATTTGAAATTAAATAGATCACATTATATTTTAATCGTAGAGCCCGTTTAATTTACAGGTTTCTAAACCGCCATCAAACGCCCAACAAATAAAAAAGAATAGAAAGGAAATTAAGATATATATATCACACCTTTAAAATCTTTGTAGCACAGTTCGTCCAGAAAAGATTGCTTGGTTGGAGGGTGAGAAAGATGATGACAATGAAGACAAGGAGGAACGCTAGGTTGATCCTGACAATAACTGATACTGGTACACTGCTCTTAGATGGTTTCATCTTCTTAAAAAATATCTAAAAACCTTTTCTTCTCTGTTTTAAATCCTTCAACTAGAGATTGTTGAAGGTAGCTCTGCCCCAAATAAGCATTGGGAGCATGTCATGACACCCTTATATATATTTTTTTTTCTGTTGTACGTAATCAGTCATAGACGACAACTACGTACTTAGTGCTTCGCTCGTTATAATTTTGCACAAAAGAATAATTAATTATTTATTATAATTCGAGGTTGTGAATTTGTGGTTTTGAATTCGTCAAATAATTTTCTTCAAGATATTCTGATATTGGGATCCGGGGTGAGCTTTATTGAAACTGGGGGCTGTGTCGCTTCCAACGATTTTGAGAACTTATCAATTTTATTAAGTACATCATCAGGAATTATTGTTTTAACTAATTAATTTTATTAAGTACTTATTAATTTCTTTTTCTAAAAGAAACTAATTACCCCCCAAACCAACACAATGTGCGTCAATATTCCCTGGTACTATTAAATTGTTTAAATATATATTTTCTATATTATTCAATATATAATTTTGATGATTTTGTTAACTAGGGTAATTGCAACCTCTTTTGCACTAGAAAAAAAAAATTTATAAGCTCCTCCATAAGAACTCAGACCTACAAGAATAAAGATTTAAACTGAACTAATTTACCATTTATCATAAACATAGAAAGTAAAAAAGCAATAAATATATATATATATATATATATATAGAGTAGAACTAGGGTGCTCTCGAGTTCACCAAGCCCTTGGTGAACTCAAGTCCAAAACTCATCGGATCGGCTTCAAACGACGAATCCGACCGTTGAAACCCGTCTACCTTACGAGTGATGCGTCTACATGCAAAAATTTTAAATTTTGAAATTAATTTTGCATAGAGTCAAGTGGTCAAAATTAGAAGGTTAATAAATTAATTTTAATGCATTCATTTTTTGACGTTTTTTGACCACTTGACTCTATGCAAAATTAATTTCAAAATTTAAAATTTTTGCATGTAGACGCATCACTCGTAAGGTAGACGAGTTTCAACGGTCGGATTCGTCGTTTGAAGCCGATCCGATGAGTTTTGGACTTGAGTTCACCAAGGGCTTGGTGAACTCTAGAGCACCCTAGTTCTACTCTATTTATATATATATATATATGAGTAGAACTAGGGTGAGCTGTGCTCACCAACGGTTTTGGTGAGCACACCTCCAAAAAACGGTTTTTCAAAGTTCAAATAGTCGATTCGAACCTTCCAACGTGTTCTTCATATTAATATGTGCTTGGAGACCAAATTTTACATTTTTTGGAAATTTTTTACTATTTTTTTAGAATTTTTGAAAATCATCAGCTTTTCATTAAATAAAAAAAAAATTCAAAAAAATTCAAAAAACACTGATTTTCAAAAATTCTAAAAAAATAGTAAAAAATTTCCAAAAAATGTAAAATTTGGTCTCCAAGCACATATTAATATGAAGAACACGTTGGAAGGTTCGAATCGACTATTTGAACTTTGGAAAATCGTTTTTTGGAGGTGTGCTCACCAAAACCGTTGGTGAGCACAGCTCACCCTAGTTCTACTCTATATATATATATATAGGAGGGATCAAGTTACAACGAAGTTACAACAACCATTTTTTTTCATTTTCAAAGTCCAAATCGTCGATCCAAACCGTTCAACATGTTCTCCACAATAAAATGTGCTTGCAGATCAAATTTTACATTTTTTTGAATTTTTTTTACTATTTATTAAGTATTTTACAAAAAATAGTCATATTCAGACCATTGAACTTTGTATCCATCTTAATAAATAGTAAAAAAAATAAAAAAAATGTAAAATTTGATCAGCAAGCACATTTTATTTAGATAATCATGTTGAACGGTTTGGATCGACGATTTGGACTTTGAAAATGAAAAAAAAATGGTTGTTATAACTTTGTTGTAACTCAAATTTGTTGTAACTTGATCCCTCCTCATATATATATGCTATCATGCTTTGGGAAGTAAAGAGGGTGTTTTACTTTCCGCTCATATCTTCATTTTCAAAGTTCAAACAGTCGATCCGAACATCTCAACACGATATTTATATTGATATGTGCTTGGAGACCAAATTTTACATTTTTTGAAATTTTTTTACTATTTTTGTAGAATTTTTGAAAATCACAGCTTTTTATTAAATAAAAAAATAATAAAAAATTCAGAAAATTACTGATTTTCAAAAATTCTATAAAAAATAGTAAAAAATTTCCAAAAAATGTAAAATTTGGTCTCCAAGCACATTTCAATATGAAGATTGTGTTGAGAAGTTCGGATTTAAACTTTTAAAATAGAGATATGAGCGGGAAGTAAAAAACCTTCTTTACTTCCCAAAGTATCGTAGCATCACTCTATATATATAGAGAGAGATTGGCTAATATCAAAACGTTTGTTCCTAGGCCGTGGAACAAACGTTTCGATTTTTACATTTTCAAAGTTCAAACAGTCGATCCAAACCGTTCAACATTCAATCTATATTAAAATGTGCTTGGAGACCAAATTTTATATTTTTTGAAATTTTTTTACTATTTATTAAGTCAGTTTTAAAATCGTTTTTTTTAATGATCCAGAAATTTTTCACTGTTTATTAAAATCAGCGATTTTAAAACTGGCTTAATAAATAGTAAAAAAAATTCCAAGAAATATAAAATTTGGTCTCAAGCACATTTCAATATAGATATCACATCTAACGGTTTGAATGGATCATTTGGACTTTGAAAATCGAAAATCAATTGGTTGCACCATAGCTCCGGAACAAACGTTTTGATATTAACCAACCCCCCTCTCTCTATCTCTCTATATATATATATGTGAAGATTATTCATTATGTACAGACCATTCTTTGTTTATTCATCATGTAAAAAGATAAAATCACAACCATTCTTCTTTTTTCTTCATCTTTGTTTCACCACAAGATATATTCTTTGTTTTTGTTTATAATATCACAACCATTCTTCCTTTTTTTCTTCTTCGTTGTTTCACCATAAGATATTATTTTTGTTTTGTTTAATATCATGTACATTCTTTAGTCGACACATGGTCGTTAGAAATGAAACTGTGCACATCAGGCGGTGCCTACTCAGCTGGTCAAACATTCTTTGTTTTTCTTCTTTAATTCCCATTTTTCCCATTGTTTTGATACCAGAGATACATTTTTTAATATGCAGTCATGCAACCCACAATATATACCTCCAATCACCAAGGAATTATGACTCTCTATTGATTTACTATTCATAATGGTAGAAATTAAAGCGACAACTGATCAACGGTGCGGATATATACTGATCAAAGTTATAAGAAATAAATTTAGAATACAACAAACTACTAATTGTATAGTTAATCAACTTTAATATTTTCTTATAGTATAAAAGCTGTAAATTCTTTTATGATGATACATAATTTTAAAACTATAAACATTCTTTTTTTTATGCATAACAAAATTAAATGTTTTAACTTTCATAAAAAGGAATTAAATGTTTTAACTACTTTTGAACCAAACAGGTGTCTTACTGTGTGTAACAAAAGAAAGAAAGAAAGAAAAAGAAATTAAAATAATGAGAAAGTTACAGCTTTATCGTTAAAATAATCTAAACGCTCCGCATATATTTCATTTTTTAGATAACGTGATATTAAATTATTTTTTGAGTACAGGTTGGAGGTCAAGTCATCGAACTATTAAATATCTACAAAGAATTATTTTTTTCGGGTTTCGAATTTGCGACCTCCCATAAAAAAAAATATTTTTTTTGTCACTAGATCAAAAGCTAATTCTGAACATGATATTAAATTATTATATTTTTTTTATTAAAAGAACTATATCTTGACAGTCTTGGTTACCATTTCCTCTTATCTTACGATACAAAAAAAAAAAACAGAGAATTGACTGGACCTTTATCTTGATTTGTTCCCAATATTCTTTGTTTAATAATATGATAATAGCATCTTTGCAGAAATTTAAAAAAAAAAAACAGCATGACAAGCACTAATACTAAAAAAAATCATTATTGTGAAATAAAATCTTAAGTAAAGGTATCAGAATAATTTTCAACATAATGACGGAAAAACATGGATCTGAAAGCAAAAGGCAAACGGCCCACACAAAAATTATTTCGTGTTTCAGATGCTTACCTAAAATTGTAAGAATGTGCCTACGGGCCAGTTCTCGAGAAAAAATTGTAACAATGTATCTTTGGTAATTAATCAACTATTAGAGTTTGGGCCTTGTAAGCTCTGCGTAGGCCTCAAAAGCTAGCAACCTGTGACATCAAACAATAACCCAGCCCACATAAGATCATTTGTTCTCTAGACATTATTGTTAGACATGATTGTGCTTAGGGATGGAATCCGGAGACGGATTTTTTATTAATAGGAAAATAAAATAAAAAATATCGACAACAGTAAATGATTCTGGTGAAATTTGGAATCTAAAAAAATCATTATGATTTACAATGTTCAGATAATTCAAATTAATTAACTCTTAACTAATATCTCATTTTACAATGTCTCGCGTGTATTGCACTGGATCTGAATTTTGGATATGAGAAGAGAGAGATCTATAATTACAGATATGTGGACGTTAGCGATTAATTATTTAGATTATCTGAACGTTATAGTTTATAACGTTCGTTAGATATTATAAACCATAACAGTTTTCTTAAATTTTGAATTTCGTCAAAATGGTTCGACTATTGTCGATATTTTTTTTCTTTTTTTTTCCTAATAATAAAAAAATTGGGAATCCAGAGCGGAGTGGTATGATGGGAATCAAATCAAATTCAGTCCGGTATTCAGTCAGAGTTAATCTTAACACAGATCTAACAGCTCTGAGTTGATATTGGACTCTACCCTCCAATGGCAGATCTATGTGGAAGGAATGGGGTCAGTTATATCCCATTATTTTTAGAAAGAGTCATGTAATTTCTCATGATTTTATATATAGTTTATAATAAAATACTATGGATACTGTAAAATTGATCACATACTCAACATAAATTTCTTTTATAATTGATTGTTGTTGTGTGTTTGATCTTTATAATTTGAAACTCTGATTCCGTCGTGCTCCCCTTCCCCCTCCCCTTACGATGGGGGTTTAATTATTTCTGAAATTTATGAATGAGAGTTAAAAAAAAAAAAAGCTGGTTAATTAATTAGCAGAGTGATACGTACGTACATGTCCTGAATTGCGGTACAAGAAATTTGGAAGCTTCCTTGTACAACATTGTTAGATAAATATAAATTATTGCTCGCCATACAAGACAGTCAACAAAATCTAAAAAAAAATTAGATGTCTCATGAACAAATTGTTGGCCTTTCGTACTCGATGTGATGCTTTACCACAGCGTATCTAAATTAATGAACAAAGCAAGCCCTGCAAAACCCAAGTTTGTTTCAAACCTTTTCATAATATACATATTAAACAACTTGTATTGGTAAGTAAATTCCATTACCTACTATATATAGTATGGCGAAAAGGGAATGATCATCTTCCTCATGATAGCTATTATATTTTATATTTGCGTTATTAGTACACTAACAACCTGTTTGGATGGGGAGTAGAGGAAGGGAGGGAATGAAAAGAACAGAAAATTTTCCATCGAATCGTATTTGGTTGACAAAATTATGTCGGAAGTGAAGGATACAGGAGGGGAAAGATTTAACATTGCATGATTATATTCAATAAAAGCGATTTTCTTCTTGATTTCGGATGTAAAGGATGGAAAGAAATTTTGTTGCAAATATTTTTAGAGAAAATGACACAAATTCCCAATCTTATATCTTACCTATATAATTTTCATTCAAGTTTCTTTTTCACAAACCTACATCAGCCACCGAATTTCTCATTAATATTCTAAATTTTAATTAACCAAACAAGAAATAAGACGGGAAGGAAAATTAAATTTATTTTTCCTCAATAATCATTCAAACACAAAGAGATTAAATATGTTAATCTTCCTTTCTATTCCATTCCATTCCCTTCTATTTTTCACCTCCCCTCCCTTTCTTTACTCTCCATCCAAACAAGGTGTAAGTATTGTTGCTAGCTATGGCAAACAGGAAAAAAAAATCGAAAGCATTTACACATTCTTGAAGAAAAAAAAATGTGTTATATAGAGCATAATTATACTAAACTTCTAAAGAATTATTAATATAAATATATATATATATATATATATATATATATGAGTATGGCTAAGTTGCTGCCGGCAGCATTTCGGCGAGGTGCTGCCGGCAGCGTTTCGGCCATACGGATGTTCAAACAGAAAATTCGAACCGTTCAACGTGTTCTAAATATTAAAATCTACTTGGAGACCAAATTTTACATTTTTTGGAATTTTTTTACTATTTATTAAGCCACTTTGAAAATTCCAGATCATATGGTCCAGACTGTTTTTACTGTTCACCCGGATCTGGAATTTTCAAAGTGGCTTAATAAATAGTAAAAAAATTCCAAAAAATGTAAAATTTGGTCTCCAAGTAGATTTTAATATAGATTGAACATCTATATAAACAAATTTGTTGTTTGAACACCCGTATGGCCGAAACGCTGCCGGCAGCACCTCGCCGAAATGCTGCCGGCAGCAACTTAGCCATACTCTATATATATATAGAGTATGGCTAATGTGCTTCCTCTAGAACTTCGGCCTCGTGCTTCCGGGGGCATATCTTAGTGTTTGATGTTCAAACAACAAATTCAAACCGTTAGATGTTCAATCTATATTAAAATGTACTTGGAGACCAAATTTTACATTTTTTGGAATTTTTTTACTATTTATTAAGCCACTTTGAAAATTCCAGATCATATGGTCCAGACTGTTTTTACTGTTCACCCGGATCTGGAATTTTCAAAGTGGCTTAATAAATAGTAAAAAAATTCCAAAAAATGTAAAATTTAGTTTCCAAGCACATTTCAATATTTAGAAAAAGTTGAACGGTTCGGATCGGGTGTTTGAATTTTCAAAATGAAGATATGGCGTGAAGTAAAACGACGTTTTACTTCGCAACTCACCATAGCCTATCTCTATATATATATATATATATATATATATATATATTGTAAAATATCTCAGGTTCAAAATTCACTGTTAGCATCGAAAATGAGTTGAAATTTTTTTTTTTCACAGTTCAAATTTACAAAATCTGTAAATATATAAACTAGTAATTAAAATGATCATGAAATAAAGTGAACGGTGTTATTAGATAATATGATGCTCGAGAATCATAATTAAAGTTTATTTAGGATTTGATTATTATTTGGTTAATGAATTCCTACGCACCTCAACATTGACCTCAGCGTCTCCACAATATATTTACGGAAGATATATTAGGGATAAACGAAAGGAATGATCAAATTCAAAAAGTGCTACAAATTAGGGACGCATCTGAAATGAAATTTATCTTTTTATTATTTATTTGCTTTACCTCGATCCCTCCTTTAATTTGAAGGCACTTTTTGTACTTGGTGCTTGGTGAAAGCGAAGATTCCTTCCTGATGTTTGGTGAGAAAACTAATTAAAGTTCCATAAACTAATCAGGCACTTTTACTTGTGAATTGTGACATGCAATAAATGATTTTCGTCCCAACATATTCATCTAATGTCATATTTCATTGTGCAAGTTGAAGTAGAAATTTTAAAGAAAAAAGTTCATCAAGTTATTTCTTCGTTAATTATGAAGAATTTACTAAACTAAGCTATGACGCTATTACGATTTTGATGCACTTGTTACTTATTTTAAATAAGGTAATTGATATAATGAACTAGTCTTTGATCTAGTGATAAAAAAATATGTATTTTGTAAGAAATAGTCTTTGGTGTAGTGGCAAAAGTACATGGTTTCTATTTAAGAGGTTATGAGTTCGAAACTCAGATGGAAAAAATCATTTGTTATAATAACAAAAGTATTAAATAGTTGGGTGGCTTGACTTCCAACTTTACTCAAACAAAATATGTCATTTATGTGAGATGTTGCTAATTCGAAATTTAAAAAATAGTTATTTAGGAATATTGAAATTTAAACAGCTAGTTTTATCTTTCTTTAAAAAAAAAAAAGTTAACTGACCAACCATGAACATAGTAATTAATAAAAAAAGCAAGTCATATTGGAACAAGTTACCTTTAAGTTTATGTAATTAATTTCTAGCACATCTCCGTTTCGCTCTCATCTTTTTCTGCCCTTTTGAGATGGATTTTGGTGATAGATTTTGGAATTGGATTTAGACAAGGTAACCACCTTCATTTTGCATTAAAGAAAACAAACCAGAGACATCTTAGATGGCTGCCCGAATTCCACGTGTATGTTGTGACATTTTAATCTTTTGCCCATAATTATTTCTATTTTTGTGTTTATCTCGTTTATTTCTACTTCAATTTATTCATCATTACTAATGGTTTGCCTTGCATTTAATTAGAAAGGGTATTAGTCGTTAATATGTGTTAATAAGAATATACCTGTGAATAATTTAAAGGGCTTCTTTATTATATTGACGAAAACACAATTAATTTTTTTTACTTGTATCTCTGCTTTTATATTGTTTTTTACAAATAAAACAACTTGATAATAATGTCTCTCTCATTCAACTACATTAAGAAAATAAGGTGCAACCAAGCATGACGTAGTATATTTTGTTCGATTTAGCATATATATATATATATAGCTTGTATAAGGGAAGATTTCATCCTAAGCAAAAGAGGTAGGCTGAAGTTTCACATAAATTTCTTATCTATAAATTTGTCTTGATCTTGTATAATCACACGTTACTTAAGGATCAGATCGATTAAATTATATGACTTTTTCCCTTTTTTTTTGTTTTTTGTGAAAAGTCTCTTTTACTTTAGGTAGAATACAATTATCTGTCTTATAGAGTTAGCATATATGGTCGAACGCAGCTTTTGGTGCAATAGTGTCTATTGACTAAGGTATCTCAAATTTCCAGATCGTTTGTTATATACTAGCACAAATTTTAAAGAAGTCTCGTGCATTACAGGCTTGGGCTGGATTAGTCTGAATTCTTATTGGATGGTCCGGATTCAAACAAATGGTGATGTAATACAGAGGATTAAACTCAGGTCATGACTAGTTTAAAAAACTTAACATTATATTTCTAATAAGAATTATCATGATATTTATTGTGTTTGTAGAAGTATTTGCATTGGCATTTAATTCATCCTAATTCATATAGGTGCTCGATTATTTTTTCTTAATTTACAAAAACAATGCCGAGGTCATGCAACCTTTAGCAATTTAATTAGTCGATACCAAACTACAATTCTAACAGTAACAAAATTTAGAAAGTATATATGATTCAAATAATATAAACTATATGCATTGCAGCTCATTTATTTGATGCTACTCAGGCTAATGAAGATTAATTATAACTATATGCAAAAGTTTGCTATCTAGATTATGCAGATTTATCAACTATATGCACAATTTGCTACTCTGGCTAATTTGGTTCAAAAGCATTACTGATCTAAATTTGTAGCACGTCACATATTTTGCACAGGTGCTCGAAATGTAATTCATAATATTTTGTATAGAGGAGATTGATTCTTCAGAATAAAATCCGAAATTTTTATTAATATTCAAAAAAAAATATTAAATTTCAAAATCTACATCTTGTTTGACAAGATTTCGAAAACTGTCCAAAACTGCATATTTATTTCCCGGTTTTACGCCGTAAAACCAGAAATTTATCCCAGTTTCCGAATTCCAGAACCGGAAAATAAGTTTCTGGTTTTGGTTTTGGAATTCCGAACCGGAAATAAAATTTCTAGTTTTATGTTTTTTTAAAACAGAAAATGTTATAATTTATTTATTTTTTGTATTGTAATATTAGAAATACTTTATATATTTCTTTAAAAATAGATGGAATACTATATAATTTGATTTATTAGAAAGACTGGGACAAATAATCCGGATCAACATTTTGTCAGACCAGATTTTTTGCGGCTGTAAGAAAAATTTAAAATATTACTTTGTGTGTTATTGGAAAAAAATAAAAATGTTTTGAATCTGAGTTATTGATCCCGGTTCAAAAGTCACTTCTAGTTAAATACAAAAAATATTGTGATCTTTCTATTTTTTGAAAAACAAAAAAAAATTCTCCAACATCTCTAACAAAAATTTTGTTTCAAAATTAGATCATGGGGCCTCTTTCTGGTCTATGATAATATGTCAGAAGTCGTCTCTTTTTATTCATATCATCTCCATTCATTAGATCATGCGGCCTCCAGTTTTGTTGTAAATTTGCAAGCTATTGATCTTTAATTCCTTCCTCATGTCTAACTGAAAAAAAAAAATGATATGCAATAAATTTATGTTTTTACCCGTGTATATATATTATCATATTAATAAAAGTTTTCGTTCAATTTTTTTTTTTACTCTTTTATTTTTCATGATGAACATCACATTTCATATATGTATTAAGAAAGTGCAAATACTTAATTTATATATAATTATACATTGAACTTTCTAAATTCATACTTGGGTATTAAAATATTTAATCATATGACGGCAGATGAAGTGCAAATTCTGGCCTTAGTTTAACAAGTAAAAAAGCAAATTAACTTGGTCTTGCACAAGATTGATTAACCCTGAAGTTTCCATTTCATATGGCAATGGAGAAAGTCAGAAAGAGGTGGATGACATGGATCAATTCTCTAATCATTGACTGGAGTGCGGCCACGTGGAAACCCATACCCGTAACCCTACTTCAAATTTTATTTCCGGTTTTGAAATTCCAAAGCCAAAACCGGAAATTTATTTTCTGGTTCTGAAATTCGGAAACCGGAAAATAAATTTCCGGTTTTATGGTTTAATTTGACAAACGAAATTAACACCAGTAAATTATCCTCTAGTCAAAAAAAATAAAAGCAATCAAACATAAAAAATTCTCTTTCTATTGATCCTTTCTTGGATCGGTAATATTCCATTTCCAATGTCCATCACTGTACTGCATCTTCTCGGCCTGACGGCGGAAGTGTTTCAGTTTGCTCTTTTGCTTTGTTGAAAGCCTACACATGTTCTTCATACCCTCATCCATTCCGTCATACACCTGCCACCACCTCCAGTGCGCCTCATCATTGGCGTAATTTCTCACAGCTTTCAAGTCCCAGTTACAATCGTAATCCCTGTAACACGTCCAGGGCTTCAGCCCAAAGTAGTGTATTCCGTAAAGTTGCGGTGGATCTGCCTTGAACATTGAGTCCAACATTGATTTCTCCTTGGTTGTGTTTGCCCAAATCGCTTTGAAGAAATTGGTCTTTCTCGGAAGGCGGTGCCACCAGACGAAAATCTCATTTAGAAACCCCTGGTCCCCACCATTGTACGACTTCACGCTCTGTATGTTCAACATCATGGTTGTGAATGTGCAATTAGACGGCTCAACAACCATGACACCTGAATTAAAAATAGAATCGTGGTCCTCACGAGCGGATATGGATGGGAAATTGAAGAGCATGTCGAGGTTGCGAAGGACCACAATGTCAGCGTCAATGAACACGATCTTGTCATAGTCGGTAAGCTGAAAGATACGAAATTTGCTGAAGTTGTACTCAAACTGCCTATCAGGACGTGGATGGGGATTGTGGATGCGCTCGATTTGACGAAGAGACCAACCTGCATTGCGAAGAGCTTGTAGTTGGTTGGAGTTGAGGAATTCATCATGGAGCAATATGAGATCACGGGTGGAACCAACCTTGCGAATGCTGTGGGCAAGAACGATAGCACCGCAAACATACCCATCAGATGAATGGAGAACCGTCACGTAAGCTTCTCGTTGTTTGCGATGGTGTGGGAGTGGCTTGAATTTTGCTACATCAAATCCTTTGTTTGAACCTGAAATAGATTATATGACCAGTAAGGAAGCCATATTTGAAGCAGCACCAGCGAATTTCAATTGCAACAGATAAAATCTAGAAACTGTATTCATTATAAAACTCTGCAAAAGTAATTTATTGTGGCCTCTATCATCCATTAAGATTTCCTTTGAAGAAATTTTCTTTGTGATACTTAACATTAGCAATGAAATCATCAGCCTTAATTAGGAAAATAGGTGACCCAAAATGTTAAATAATTGAAACACAAATTTATAGTTACCTTCATTGCGCAACGGCAATATGAGCTCACAGGTACCTGGTGGGATTCTCACTTTCTCCTCCAGTCTCATTGCATCCATCTCATACATCCACCATGTACCATCCTTCTTCATCAAATCATCACACCTAAAGATATCTCTCATCGGCTCACACCGGCTTGTGAAGACCAGCTTCACCTTGCCAATTTCATTTCTTTTCCCCTTCATGACCGCGAAGCTAGCAGCCACCAAATGAACTTGCAACAGGATCACGTCTCTGTTCCAGTCGGCTTCAGGCCGCCGGCATGGCAACTGAGCAACCACTAAATCCACCTCGTCATAAATTGAAAAATCTGGCATTGAAATTGTTGGGCATGACGGTTGATGACCGTTTTCGAATTCCTCATCTATCCAATTCGGAAGTAAGTCTTTCCATGTAATGTTATTAGGTACCGCCTCGAAGTCTACCACCGTAAGGCTGCCCTTGATACCGCATGATTTTGCATCATCATATTGTAAGTTGACCAACCCAATTCTTGTTTTTTCGTCTAAGCCATCGAGAAACTCGGGTGCCTTATCAATTGCTATTTTCTTAGCTTTGTTTCCACCATTTACAGGTCTGTTTTCGACCTGCAGATTTGAAATTTAATAGATCACATTATATTTTAATCGTAGAGCCCGTTTAATTTACATGTTTCTAAACCGCCATCAAACCCCCAACAAATAAAAAAGAATAGAAAGGAAATTAAGATATATATATCACACCTTTAAAACCTTTGTAGCACAGTTCGTCTGGAAAAGATTGCTTGGTTGGAGGGTGAGAAAGATGATGACAATGAAGACAAGGAGGAACGCTAGGTTGATCCTGACAATAACTGATACTGGTACACTGCTCTTAGATAGTTTCATCTTCTTAAAAAATATCTAAAAACCTTTTCTTCTCTGTTTTAAATCCTTCAACTAGAGATTGTTGAAGGTAGCTCTGCCCCAAATAAGCATTGGGAGCATGTCATGACACCCTTGTATATATATAGAGGGCTGCTTCTATGGACCGTTACTACAGTGCTAAATTTGTTTAAACAGATCAAAGCCGTTCATTTAATTAAGGGTAAATTTGGTAATAATATTTTTAGTTCTCCTCTCTCCAGCCTTTGTTCTCTCTTTTTCTCGTTCGCAAGCCAAAACCAAAAACCCTCGTAACCCCGCTGCTCTCTCTCTCTCTTCTAGCCGCTCGGCTCTCTCTCTCTCTCTTTTATGAGAACTCCCTCTTGATTTTTCTCTTTCTCCTCTCTGTTCCATGACTCAACCCTCAACCCGGTTAGGGTTTTGTTTTGCTTGTGCTCGTGGATTAGGAAAACGATCACGAGGTGAGGTCGTAGAGCAACACCGCAACCTTGGTACCGGCCGACTTCCACCGATTGAAGCACTTCCTGGTATCAAATAAATCTTTGCTTTGTTTCTTTGTGTGTGATGCTTTTTAGGAATTTCGTTATCCCAATTAATAAATTTTTAAGGCACTCAAGCATGAAAACAGTTTGTGAACTATAATGCATTATTTTAGAGTTTTAATTTGAGAAGACCTATAATGCATGGACGTGTACTCGGTTGTTGTGAACTAATGGTAATGTGTTAACTAATGGTAATTAGTTAACTGATTTGAGTTTTAACTAATGGTAATGTGTATTTTCATAATCTTCAGGACTTGAATTAAAAGAAGAAGAAAAAAGATATAGGAAAAGTAGGAGGAACAAGATCCGTCTGAAATCATCATGATTGGGTATGGTACTGTTTCTATTTTGTAGGGACTTATATATTTAATTTCATATTTGTTACAATTTATTTGCTATTTATTTCACTTATGTACATAATGCAAGGGGCAGATTTGGTCATTTTGACAGCCTGTTTTGTTATTTTGCACAGAACAATGTACCAACTCCAAATTGAGTGTTTTCAGTTTCTAAAATTCATAGACTTCAATATCTAGACGCTGGTGAAGTTATTTTTTGGATTTTCTAGGTGTGTCAAACAGTATGTTGAATGCAAGACAGATTATAAGTGCACTTCTTAGGTGGTTTTTAATGAACCGCCTAATTGTATCTACTGTAACTATTTCATGTACCTGCCTAGGTAAACTAATTGGTTCAAATCTATGTTTTTATATCCTGCACTTCTTAGGCGGTTTTTAATGAACTCTGTAAGATGCTTGACCCTGGTAAACCATCCTTCACTCCAAAGAAGGGGAAGACTAGTGTTATCATGTTTGTTGGTTTACAAGGTAATTGTTTTATACACTTTTATCTACATTTTTATAATGTTTACAGTAAATGCGTAGTCCTTGTGAACAAATGGAATTCTGAATTTATCACCAGTTAAACATGATTATATAACCAGGAGTAAATTTTGCATTAAAGAGCCTTTGTTTTATCTTATAAATAGCAGCTTCATTTCTTTCTGATTGTTTCCTGATTTTTTTTTTGTTAGAGATACATGCTGTTGAATTGGTTACTGATTTTATGTGAGTTCTTTTTGCACTTTATTAAACTGTCACTGATATGATGCTCATGTTTTGTGATTTATAAGTTTCTGGAAAGACTACAACTTGTACAAAGTATGCATATTATCATCAGAAGAATGGATGGAAGCTGGCACTGGTATGTGCTGATACATTCAGAGTTGGTGCTTTTGATTAGCTAAAACAAAATGCCACTAAAGCTAAAATTCCTTTCTATGATGTCAGATCAAAACACTTCTTTCAAAATCGAGCCGGGCCGTTATTTATTTCAAAATTGAGCCAGGCCTTTTCTTTCAAAATCGAACCAAGCTGGAGACGGGCCGTTATGCTTCTCTCATTGAGTCCGAGCCGGGCCTGAGCTGAACCAAGCTCATTAGCAGACCTATTGGGTATTGAAAAGAAAAGAGGTGAAAGAGGGAAACACTTCTTTTTGGATCTGCTTACTGTAGAATAAGATCATTACATTTATGTCTATTGAGAAGGAAATTTTGAAAATTGAAATATGTCACTGATGATGCAGTGTAATGATTTAATAGAGTGTAGAGGTCTTTCCGTATACGGTTTGCAATAAAAAATTGAGTTATGCCTCAATATTAATTGTTCATAATTTCTGGTACCCAGCAGAGTTCCTTTAACGATGGTAGTTAGATATGCCCAGAGTGTTTTGGTTGATGACGCTTGTAATTAGTAGCTATCATTACAACCGGCTACAGAAACATTGAATTCGTAGCAATGTTTCCTTGACTGTCATCAAGATATGGACAAGGGCAACTGCTTCTGCAGATGCATCCAAACATTTTTAACAAACTCATATACCAAAACGAATATCTCAAATTCTCAATCACACAGAGTCAACAAGAGACCAACATGATACCATAATGTTCCATCTTATACTCTGCTCACCGAGAAAACATTTTCAGAATACGGTAAAATTGCTAATTACAACATGCAACAATGAAGCATAGAGCAACCAGGTTTACACAAATGCATAGCGTATGAAATTCAAAATTTCAAACAAGAAAAAGAGAAAATTTGCTTCATAGTTCATAACCAAAAGTACAAACATTAAAAACATTAGAGAGAAAACAACATTAGAAAATAATCTACTAATGGAGATCTAGCCTTACCCAATTTAAACAAACCATTCTGAAAAGCCTAATCAAGGAAATCTAACGAACCACAACAAATCCTGCAAAATTTCCCTGTTTACAAAAATACATACCATCGGTTGATATATAGCAAATAAAAAACAACTTTGTTATATATGGTTACTCAGGTATCATTTGTTCATTATCAGCATCCCCTCTTGTTCAATTGACGGCTTTTGTGCGGCGCCCGCACCGGGTGCCTCTTTCTTCTTTATTCCACTAACAATGTCATCTATGCGTAGAAGCATTTCAACATAGATATCACATCTAACACCATAGTTCTGGAACAAACGTTCTTTGTTTTGCTTCTTTCCCATTCTTTGTTTTGCTTCTTTCCCATTTTATGCAAGATGCAACCCACAATACCTCCAATTACCAAGGAATTATGACTCTCTATTGATTTACTATTCATAATGGTAGAAATTAAAGCAACAACTGATCAAAGTTATAAGAAATAAATTTAGAATACAACAAACTACTAATTGTATAGTTAATCAACTTTAATATTTTCTTATAGAATAAAAGCTGTAAATTCTTTTATGATGATACATAATTTTAAAACTATAAACATTCTTTTTTTTATGCATAACAAAATTAAATGTTTTAACTTTCATAAAAAAGAATTAAATGTTTTAACTACTTTTGAACCACACAGGTGTCTTACTGTGTGTAACAAAAGAAAGAAAGTAAAAAAAATGAGAAAGTTACAGCTTTATCGTTAAAATAATCTAAACGCTCCGCATATATTTCATTTTTTTAGATAACGTGATATTAAATTATTTTTTGAGTAAAGGTTGGAGGTCAAGTCATCGAACTATTAAATATCTACAAAGAATTATTTTTTCGGGTTTTGAATTTGCGACCTCCCACAAAGAAATGCATAGCACGGATTGGGTCCGTGCTACGGCTCAATATTTGAGTTTTCAAAATCCTAACAGTCGATCCAAACCGTTCAACATGATTATAAAATGAATATGTACTTGCAAACCAAATTTTACATTTTTTTCGATTTTTTTTACTATTTTTTTAGATAGGTAGAAAATCACTTGATCTGAAAATTCTGGACCATCCAAAAACAGTGATTTTCTACCTATCTAAAAAAATAGTAAAAAAAATCGAAAAAATGTAAAATTTGGTTTGCAAGTACATATTCATTTTATAATCATGTTGAACGGTTTGGATCGACCGTTAGAATTTTGAAAACTCAAACCGTAGCACGGACCCAACCGTGCTATGCATAGTACCGTAGCCTCACTCCATTTTTTTTGTCACTAGATCAAAAACTGATTCTGAACGTGATAATAAATTATTATATTTTTTTTATTAAAAAAACTATATCTTGTTATATTAAATTATTTTTATTAAAAAAAACAGAGAATTGACTGGAACTTTATCTTGATTTGTTCCCAATATTCTTTGTTTAATAATATGATAATAGCATCTTTGCAGAAATTAAAAAAAAAAAATACATCATGACAAGCACTAATACTAAAAAATTAGTAATTAATGGTTGCAAATAATTTCATCATTTTTCTTTCCATTTAAATATCATGATTTATAAATATCCTTGATAGAGACTTAATTCATAAAAAAACGATAGTTTGAATGAAATAATTAAATCTTAAGTAAAATTATCAAAATAATTTTCAACATAATGACGGAAAAACATGGATCTGAAAGCAAAAGGCAAACGGCCCACACAAAAATTATTTCGTGTTTCAGATGCTTACCTAAAATTGTAAGAATGTGCATACGGGCCAGTTCTCGAGAAAAAATTGTAACAATATATCTTTGGTAATTAATTAACTATTAGAGTTTGGGCCTTGTAAGCTCTGCGTAGGCCTCAAAAGCTAGCAACCTGTGACATCAAACAATAACCCAGCCCACATAAGATAATTTGTTCTCTAGATATTATTGTGCTTAGGGATGGAATCCGGAGAAGGATTTTTTATTAATAGGAAAATCAAATAAAAAATATCCATAACAGTAAATGATTCTGGTGAAATTTGAAATCTAAAAAAAATCATTATGATTTATAACGTTCAGATAATTCAAATTAATTAACTCTTAATTAATATCTCATTTTACAATGTCTCGCGTGTATTGCACTGGATCTGAATTTTGGATATGAGAAGAGAGAGATCTATAATTACAGATATGTGGACGTTAGCGATTAATTATTTAGATTATCTGAACGTTATAGTTTATAACGTTCGTTAGATGTTATAAATCATAATAGTTTTCTTAAATTTTGAATTTCGTCAAAATGGTTCACTATTGTCGATTTTTTTTATTTATTTTCCTAATAATAAAAAATTGGAAATTCGGAGGGGGATGGTATGATGGAAATCAAATCAAATTCAGTCCGGTATTCAGTCAGAGTTAATCTTAACCCAGATCTAACAGCTTTGACCTGACATTGGACTCTACCCTCCAATGGCAGATCTATGTGGAAGGAATGGGGTCAGTTATATATATTCCATTATTTTTAGAAAGAGTCATGTACTTTTTCATAGTTTTATATATAGTTTATAATAAAATACTATAGGTACGGTAAAATTAATCACATACTCAACATAAATTTCTTTTATAATTGATTCTTATTGTGTGTTTGATTCTTATAATTTGAAAGTCTGATTCCGTTCTGTTTACGATGAGATGGGAGTTTAATTATTTCTGAAATTTATGGATGAGAGTTTAAAAAAAAAAAGCTGGTTAATTAATTAGCAGAGTGATACGTACATGTCCTGAATTGTGGTTCAAGAAATTTGGAAGATTCCTCCTACAACAATGTTAGATAAACATAAATTATTGCTCGCCATACAAGACAGTCAACAAAATCTAAAAAAAAATTTAGATGTCTCATGAACAAATTGTTGGCCTTTCGTACTCGATGTGATGCTTTACCACAGCATATATATCTAAATTAAAGAAGAAAGCAAACCCTGCAAAACCCAAGTTTGTTTCAAACCTTTTCATAATATACATATTAAACAACTTGTATTGGTAAGTAAATTCCATTACCTACTATATATAGTATTAGTATGGCGAAAAGGGAATGATCATCTTCCTCATGATAGCTATTATATTTTATATTTGCGTTATTAGTACACTAACAACCTGTTTGGATGGGGAGTAGAGGAAGGGAGGGAATGAAAAGAACAGAAAATTTTCCATCGAATCGTATTTGGTTGACAAAATTATGTCGGAGGTGAAGGGTATAGGAGGGGAAAGATTTAATCTTGCATGATTATATTCAATAGAAGCGATTTTCTTCTCGATTTGAGATGTAACGGATGGAAAGAAATTTTGTTACAAATATTTTTAGAGAAAATGACACAAATTCCCAATCTTATATCTTACCTATATAATTTCCATTCAAGTTTCTTTTTCACAAACCTACATCAGCCACCGAATTTCTCATTAACATTCTAAATTTTAATTAATCAAACAAGAAATAAGACGGAATGGAAAGTTAAATTTATTTTTCCTCAATAATCATTCAAACACGAAGAGATTAAATATGTTAATCTTCCTTTCTGTTCCATTCAATTCTCTTCTATTTTTCACCTCCCCTCCCTTTCTCTACTCTCCATCCAAACAAGGTGTAAGTATTGTTGCTAGCTATGGCATACAGGAAAAAAAAATCGAAAGCATTTACACATTCTTGAAGAAGAAAAAATGTGTTATATAGAGCATAATTATACTAAACTTCTAAAGAATTATTAATATAAATATATATATATATATATATATGAGTATGGCTAAGTTGCTGCCGGCAGCATTTCGGCGAGGTGCTGCCGGCAGCGTTTCGGCCATACGGATGTTCAAACAGAAAATCCGAACCGTTCAACGTGTTCTAAATATTAAAATCTACTTGGAGACCAAATTTTACATTTTTTGGAATTTTTTTACTATTTATTAAGCCAATTTGAAAATTCCAGATCATATGGTCCAGACTGTTTTTACTGTTCACCCGGATCTGGAATTTTCAAAGTGGCTTAATAAATAGTAAAAAAATTCCAAAAAATGTAAAATTTGGTCTCCAAGTAGATTTTAATATAGATTGAACATCTATATAAAAAAATTTGTTGTTTGAACACCCGTATGGCCGAAACGCTGCCGGCAGCACCTGGCCGAAATGCTGCCGGCAGCAAATTAGCCATACTCTATATATATATAGAGTATGGCTAATGTGCTTCCTCTAGAACTTCGGCCTCGTGCTTCCGGGGGCATATCTTAGTGTTTGATGTTCAAACAACAAATTCAAACCGTTAGATGTTCAATCTATATTAAAATGTACTTGGAGACCAAATTTTACATTTTTTGGAATTTTTTTACTATTTATTAAGCCACTTTGAAAATTCCAGATCCGGGTGAACAGTAAAAACAGTCTGGACCATATGATCTGGAATTTTCAAAGTGGCTTAATAAATAGTAAAAAAATTCCAAAAATGTAAAATTTGTTCTCCAAGTACATTTTAATATGGATTGAACATCTAACGATTTGAATTTGTTGTTTGAACATCAAACACTAAGATATGCCCCGGAAGCACGAGACCGAAGTTCTAGAGGAAGCACATTAGCCATACTATATATATATATATATATATATATATATATATATATATATATATATATATTGTAAAATATCTCAGGTTCAAAATTCACTGTTAGCATCGAAAATGAGTTGAAATTTTTTTTGTTCTTAGTTCAAATTTACAAAATCTGTAAATATATAAACTAATAATTAAAATGATCATGAAATAAAGTGAACGGTGTTATTAGATAACATGATGCTCGAGAATCATAATTAAAGTTTATTTAGGATTTGATTATTGTTTGGTTAATGAATTCCTACGCACCTCAACATTGACCTCAGCGTCTCCAGTAATATATTTACGGAAGATATATTAGGGAATGATCAAATTCAAAAAGTGCTACAAATTAGGGAAGCATCTGAGGTGAAATTTATCTTTATTATTTATTTGCTTTACCTCGATCGATCCCTCCTTTAATTTGAACTTTTGAAGGCACTTTTTGTACTTGGTGCTTGGTGAAAGCGAAGATTCCTTCCTTCCTGATGTTTGGTGCGAAAACTAAAGTTCCATAAACTAATTAGGCACTTTTACTTGTGAATTGTGACATGCAATAAATGATTTTCGTCCCAACATATTCATCTAATGTCATATTTCATTGTGCAAGTTGAAGTAGAAATTTTAAAGAAAAAAGTTCATCAAGTTATTTCTTCGTTAATTATGAAGAATTTACTAAACTAAGCTATGACGCTATTACGATTTTGATGCACTTGTTACTTATTTTAAATAAGGTAATTGATATAATGAACTAGTTTTTGATTTAGTGATAAAAAAATATGTCATTTATAAGAACTAGCATTTGGTGTTGTGGCAAAAACACATGGTCTCTGTTTGAGAGGTTATGGGTTCGAAACTCATATGAGAAAAATTCTTTATGATAATAACAAGGGTATTAAATAGTTGGGTAGCTTGACCTCCAACTTTACTCAAAAAAAATATGTCATTTATGTGAGATGTCGCTGATTTGAAATTTGAAAATTAGTTATTTAGGAATATTGAAATTTAAACAGCTAGATTTTATCTTTCTTTAAAAAAAAAAAAGTTAACTGACCAACCATGAACATAGTAATTAATAAAAAAAGCAAGTCATATTGGAACAAGTTACCTTTAAGTTTATGTAATTAATTTCTACCACATCTCCTTTTCGCTCTCATCTTTTTCTGCCCTTTTGAGATAGATTTTGGAATTGGATTTAGACAAGGTAACCACCTTCATTTTGCTTTAAAGAAAACAAACCAGAGACCTTAGATGGCTGCCCCAATTCCATGTGTATATTGTGACATTTTAATCTTTTGCCCATAATTATTTCTATTTTTGTGTTTATCATGTTTATTTCTACTTCATTTTTTTCATTATTGCTAGTGGTTTGGCTTGCATTTAGAAAGGGTATTTCTCATTAATTTGTGTTAATAAAAATATACTTGTGAGTAAAAAGGCTTCTTTATTGACGAACACAATTAAATTTTTTACTTGCATCTCTTCTTTTATATTGTTTTTTACAAATAAAACAACTTGATATTAATGTCTCTCTCATTCAACTACATTAAGAAAATAAGGTGCAATCAAGCATGACGTAGTATATTCGATAGATTTAGCATATATATATAACTTGTATAGAGGGGAAGACTTCATCCTAAGCAAAAGGGGGAGACTGAGATTTCACATGAATGTCTCATCTAACAATTTGTCTTTGTTTTGTATAATCACACTTTACTTAAGGATCAGATCAATTGAATTATATTATATAACCTTTTTTACTATTTGTTTTTTGTGAAAAGTCTCTTTTACTTTAGGTAGAATACAATTATCTGTCTTATAGAGTTAGCATATATGGTCGAACGCAGCTTTTGGTGCAATAGTGTCTATTGACTAAGGTATCTCATTTTTCCAGATCGTTTGTTATATACTAGCACAAATTTTAAAGAAGTCTCGTGCATTACAGGCTTGGGCTGGATTAGTCTGAATTCTTATTGGATGGTCCGGATTCAAACAAATGGTGATGTAATACAGAGGATTAAAATCAGGTCATGACTAGTTTGAAAAACTTACCATTATATTTCTAATAAGAATTAACATGATATTTATTGTGTTTGTAGAAGTATTTGCATTGGCATTTAATTCATCCTAATTCATATAGGTGCTCGATTATTTTTTCTTAATTTACAAAAACAATGCCGAGGTCATGCAACCTTTAGCAATTTAATTAGTCGATACCAAACTACAATTCTAACAGTAACAAAATTTAGAAAGTATATATATTCAAATAATATAAACTATATGCATTGCAGCTCATTTATTTGATGCTAGTCAGGCTAATGAAGATTAATTATAACTATATGCAAAAGTTTGCTATCTAGATTATGCAGATTTATTAACTACATACACAATTTGCTACTCAAGCTAATTTGATGCAAAAGAATTACTGAGCTAAATTTGTAGCACGTCACATATTTTGCACAGGTGCTCGAAATGTAATTCATAATATTTTGTATAGAGGAGATTGATTCTTCAGAATAAAATCCGAAATTTTTATTAATATTCAAAAAAAAATATTAAATTTCAAAATCTACATCTTGTTTGACAAGATTTCGAAAACTGTCCAAAACCGCATATTTATTTCCCGGTTTTAGGCCATAAAACCAGAAATTTATCCCAGTTTCCGAATTCCAGAACCGGAAAATAAGTTTCTGGTTTTGGTTTTGGAATTCCGAACTGGAAATAAAATTTCTAGTTTTATGTTTTTTTAAAACAGAAAATGTTATAATTTATTTATTTTTTGTATTGTAATATTAGAAATACTTTATATATTTCTTTAAAAATAGATGGAATACTATATAATTTGATTTATTAGAAAGACTGGGACAAATAATCCGGATCAACATTTTGTCAGACCAGATTTTTTGCGGCTGTAAGAAAAATTTAAAATATTACTTTGTGTGTTATTGGAAAAAAAATAAAAATGTTTTGAATCTGAGTTATTGATCCCGGTTCAAAAGTCACTTCTAATTAAATACAAAAAATATTGTGATCTTTCTATTTTTGGAAAAACAAAAAAAAATTCTCCAACATCTCTAACAAAAATTTTGTTTCAAAATTAGATCATGCGGCCTCTTTCTGGTCTATGATAATATGTCAGAAGTCGTCTCTTTTTATTCATATCATCTCCATTCATTAGATCATGCGGCCTCCAGTTTTGTTGTAAATTTGCAAGCTATTGATCTTTAATTCCTTCCTCATGTCTAACTGAAAAGAAAAATGATATGCAATAAATTTATGTTTTTACCCGTGTATATATATTATCATATTAATAAAAGTTTTCGTTCAATTTTTTTTTTACTCTTTTATTTTTCATGATGAACATCACATTTCATATATGTATTAAGAAAGTGCAAATACTTAATTTATATATAATTATACATTGAACTTTCTAAATTCATACTTGGGTATTAAAATATTTAATCATATGACGGCAGATGAAGTGCAAATTCTGGCCTTAGTTTAACAAGTAAAAAGCAAATTAACTTGGTCTTGCACAAGATTGATTAACCCTGAAGTTTCCATTTCATATGGCAATGGAGAAAGTCAGAAAGAGGTGGATGACATGGATCAATTCTCTAATCATTGACTGGAGTGCGGCCACGTGGAACCCATACCCGTACCCCTACTTCAAATTTTATTTCCGGTTTTGAAATTCCAAAGCCAAAACCGGAAATTTATTTTCTGGTTCTGAAATTCAGAAACCGGAAAATAAATTTGCGGTTTGGACAGTTTTCGAAATCTTATCAAACAGGATGTAGATTTTGAAATTTTTGGATATTAATAAAAATTTCTGGAATAAGGAAGAAGAAGGGAAGAGGAGGAGAAGAGAGTACCTATGAGGGAGGAGAAAAGAGGGGAATATTGGGTCCACAAGTTTAAAAAAGAGATTTAGTGTTTGAAAATTTTGGAAGGTTGGTAATTTATAAAAATTCTCAAATTTTGATTCTTTGTAGGAAAGTACCTTTAGTTTGGAGGATGATTAGATAAAATGGCCAAGAGTGGAGGTTATCATCTGACTTGGTATTAATTTGAACAAATTGACCAGAATGACTATTGGGTGTTGGCACAAACTTGATCGTTATATTTATCTTGAAATCCGTACATGGATAGATCTCATGTTTATTGTTTGGACGTGTTTACGGACGGAGTTAGAAAATTAAGATTGGAGAAGCATAATGTGGAGACGATGAGCTAAATGTGAGCCCATGGGATTAATCGATCAAGGCAGATTTATGAGATTTCAAGGGTTGACGGAGAAATTAATTTGCTTCCCTGAGTGCAATGCTCAGGTTCAAAGGAGAAAGCAACAGCTGCTTTAGTGTTTAGACATGATGAATTGTAAACGAGTAAAGTTTCGTTAGTATTTTCTCTCAATGGATATTTCTCTCGCTCCTAAAATTTTGTTTATCTGAATTTATTTTTTGTTCTACAACTGAAATATCCAATGATTGAGTCCAGCACCTTTGATCAAATTTACATCATCATTTGCCACTACATCCCCATATAAACTTTCAATTGTCAAAATTTAATTTGACAAACGAAATTAACACCAGTAAATTAACCTCTAGTCAAAAAAATAAAAGCAATCAAACATAAAAAATTCTCCTTCTATTGATCCTTTCTTGGATCGGTAATATTCCATTTCCAATGTCCATCACTGTACTGCATCTTCTCGGCCTGACGGCGGAAGTGTTTCAGTTTGCTCTTTTGCTTTGTTGAAAGCCTACACATTTTCTTCATACCCTTATCCATTCCGTCATACACCCGCCACCACCTCCAGTGGGCCTCATCATTGGCGTAATTTCTCACAGCTTTCAAGTCCCAGTTACAATCGTAATCCCTGTAACACGTCCAGGGCTTCAGCCCAAAGTAGTGTATTCCGTAAAGTTGCGGTGGATCTGCCTTGAACATTGAGTCCAACATTGATTTCTCCTTAGTTGTGTTTGCCCAAATCGCTTTGAAGAAATTGGTCTTTCTCGGAAGGCGGTGCCACCAGACGAAAATCTCATTTAGAAACCCCTGGTCCCCACCATTGTACGACTTCACGCTCTGTATGTTCAACATCATGGTTTTGAATGTGCAATTAGACGGCTCAACAACCATGACACCTGAATTAAAAATAGAATCGTGGTCCTCACGAGCGGATATGGATGGGAAATTGAAGAGCATGTCGAGGTTGCGAAGGACCACAATGTCAGCGTCAATGAACACGATCTTGTCATAGTCGGTAAGCTGAAAGATACGAAATTTGCTGAAGTTGTACTCAAACTGCCCATCAGGACGCGGATGGGGATTGTGGATGCGCTCGATTTGACGAAGAGACCAACCTGCATTGCGAAGAGCTTGTAGTTGGTTGGAGTTGAGGAATTCATCATGGAGCAATATGAGATCACGGGTGGAACCGACCTTGCGAATGCTGTGGGCAAGAACGATAGCACCGCAAACATACCCATCAGATGAATGGAGAACCGTCACGTAAGCTTCTCGTTGTTTGCGATGGTGTGGGAGTGGCTTGAATTTTGCTACATCAAATCCTTTGTTTGAACCTGAAATAGATTATATGACCAGTAAGGAAGCCATATTTGAAGCAGCACCAGCGAATTTCAATTGCAACAGATAAAATCTAGAAACTGTATTCATTATAAAACTCTGCAAAAGTAATTTATTGTGGCCTCTATCATCCATTAAGATTTCCTTTGAAGAAATTTTCTTTGTGATACTTAACATTAGCAATGAAATCATCAGCCTTAATTAGAAAAATAGGTGACCCAAAATGTTAAATGATTGAAACACAAATTTATAGTTACCTTCATTGCGCAACGGCAATATGAGCTCACAGGTACCTGGTGGGATTCTCACTTTCTCCTCTAGTCTCATTGCATCCATCTCATACATCCACCATGTACCATCCTTCTTCATCAAATCATCACACCTAAAGATATCTCTCATCGGCTCACACCGGCTTGTGAAGACCAGCTTCACCTTGCCAATTTCATTTCTTTTCCCCTTCATGACCGCGAAGCTAGCAGCCACCAAATGAACTTGCAACAGGATCACGTCTCTGTTCCAGTCGGCTTCGGGCCGCCGGCATGGCAACTGAGCAACCACTAAATCCACCTCGTCATAAACTGAAAAATCTGGCATTGGAATTGTTGGGCATGTCGGTTGATGACCGTTTTCGAATTCCTCATCTATCCAATTCGGAAGTAAGTCTTTCCATGTAATGTTATTAGGTACCGCCTCGAAGTCTACCACCTTAAGGCTGCCGTTGATACCGCATGATTTTGCATCATCATATTGTAAGTTGACCAACCCAATTCTTGTTTTTTCGTCTAAGCCATCGAGAAACTCGGGTGCCTTATCAATTGCTATTTTCTTAGCTTTGTTTCCACCATTTACAGGTCTGTTTTCGACCTGCAGATTTGAAATTTAATAGATCACATTATATTTTAATCGTAGAGCCCGTTTAATTTACAGGTTTCTAAACCGCCATCAAACCCCCAACAAATAAAAAAGAATAGAAAGGAAATTAAGATATATATATCACACCTTTAAAACCTTTGTAGCACAGTTCGTCTGGAAAAGATTGCTTGGTTGGAGGGTGAGAAAGATGATGACAATGAAGACAAGGAGGAACGCTAGGTTGATCCTGACAATAACTGATACTGGTACACTGCTCTTAGATAGTTTCATCTTCTTAAAAAATATCTAAAAACCTTTTCTTCTCTGTTTTAAATCCTTCAACTAGAGATTGTTGAAGGTAGCTCTGCCCCAAATAAGCATTGGGAGCATGTCATGACACCCTTATATATATACAGAGGGCTGCTTCTATGGACCGCTACTATAGTGCTAAATTTGTTTAAACAGATCAAAGCCGTTCATTTAATTAAGGGTAAATTTGGTAATAATATTTTTAGTTCTCCTCTCTCCAGCCTCTGTTCTCTCTTTTTCTCGTTCGCAAGCCAAAACCAAAAACCCTCGTAACCCCGCTGCTCTCTCTCTCTCTTCTAGCCGCTCGGCTCTCTCTCTCTCTTTTCTGAGAACTCCCTCTTGATTTTTCTCTTTCTCCTCTCTGTTCCATGACTCAACCCTCAACCCGGTTAGGGTTTTGTTTTGCTTGTGCTCGTGGATTAGGAGAACGATCACGAGGTGAGGTCGTAGAGCAACACCGCAACCTTGGTACCGGCCGACTTCCACCGATTGAAGCACTTCCTGGTATCAAATAAATCTTTGCTTTGTTTCTTTGTGTGTGATGCTTTTTAGGAATTTCGTTATCCCAATTAATAAATTTTTAAGGCACTCAAGCATGAAAACAGTTTGTGAACTATAATGCATTATTTTAGAGTTTTAATTTGAGAAGACCTATAATGCATGGACGTGTACTCGGTTGTTGTGAACTAATGGTAATTAGTTAACTGATTTGAGTTTTAACTAATGGTAATGTGTATTTTCATAATCTTCAGGACTTGAATTAAAAGAAGAAGAAAAAAGATATAGGAAAAGTAGGAGGAACAAGATCCGTCTGAAATCATCATGATTGGGTATGGTACTGTTTCTATTTTGTAGGGACTTATATATTTAATTTCATATTTTTTACAATTTATTTGCTATTTATTTCACTTATGTACATAATGCAAGGGGCAGATTTGGTCATTTTGACAGCCTGTTTTGTTATTTTGCACAGAACAATGTACCAACTCCAAATTGAGTGTTTTCAGTTTCTAAAATTCATAGACTTCAATATCTAGACGCTGGTGAAGTTTCATAATTTTTTGGATTTTCTAGGTGTGCCAAACAGTATGTTGAATGCAAGACAGATTATAAGTGCACTTCTTAGGTGGTTTTTAATGAACCGCCTAATTGTATCTACTGTAACTATTTCATGTACCTGCCTAGGTAAACTAATTGGTTCAAATCTATGTTTTTATATCCTGCACTTCTTAGGCGGTTTTTAATGAACTCTGTAAGATGCTTGACCCTGGTAAACCATCCTTCACTCCAAAGAAGGGGAAGACTAGTGTTATCATGTTTGTTGGTTTACAAGGTAATTGTTTTATACACTTTTATCTACATTTTTATAATGTTTACAGTAAATGCGTAGTCCTTATGAACAAATGGAATTCTGAATTTATCACCAGTTAAACATGATTATATAACCAGGAGTAAATTTTGCATTAAAGAGCCTTTGTTTTATCTTATAAATAGCAGCTTCATTTCTTTCTGATTGTTTCCTGATTTTTTTTTTTGTTAGAGATACATGCTGTTGAATTGGTTCCTGATTTTATGTGAGTTCTTTTTGCACTTTATTAAACTGTCACTGATATGATGCTCATGTTTTGTGATTTATAAGTTTCTGGAAAGACTACAACTTGTACAAAGTATGCATATTATCATCAGAAGAATGGATGGAAGCTGGCACTGGTATGTGCTGATACATTCAGAGTTGGTGCTTTTGATTAGCTAAAACAAAATGCCACTAAAGCTAAAATTCCTTTCTATGATGTCAGATCAAAACACTTCTTTCAAAATCGAGCCGGGCCGTTATTTATTTCAAAATTGAGCCGGGCCTTTTCTTTCAAAACCGAACCGAGCTGGAGCCGGGCCGTTATGCTTCTCTCATTGAGTCCGAGCCGGGCCTGAGCTGAACCAAGCTCATTAGCAGGCCTATTGGGTATTGAAAAGAAAAGAGGTGAAAGAGGGAAACACTTCTTTTTGGATCTGCTTACTGTAGAATAAGATCATTACATTTATGTCTATTGAGAAGGAAATTTTGAAAATTGAAATATGTCACTGATGATGCAGTGTAATGATTTAATAGAGTGTAGAGGTCTTTCCGTATACTGTTTGCAATAAAAAATTGAGTTATTCCTCAATATTAATTGTTCATAATTTCTGGTACCCAGCAGAGTTCCTTTAACGATGGTAGTTAGATATGCCCAGAGTGTTTTGGTTGATGACGCTTGTAATTAGTAGCTATCATTACAACCGGCTACAGAAACATTGAATTCGTAGCAATGTTTCCTTGACTGTCATCAAGATATGGACAAGGGCAACTGCTTCTGCAGATGCATCCAAACATTTTTAACAAACTCATATACCAAAACGAATATCTCAAATTCTCAATCACACAAAGTCAACAAGAGACCAACATGATACCATAATGTTCCATCTTATACTCTGCTCACCGAGAAAAAAAATTCAGAATACGGTAAAATTGCTAATTACAACATGCAACAATGAAGCATAGAGCAACCAGGTTTACACAAATGCATAGCGTATGAAATTCAAAATTTCAAACAAGAAAAAGAGAAAATTTGCTTCATAGTTCATAACCAAAAGTACAAACATTAAAAACATTAGAGAGAAAACAACATTAGAAAATAATCTACTAATGGAGATCTAGCCTTACCCAATTTAAACAAACCATTCTGAAAAGCCTAATCAAGGAAATCTAACGAACCACAACAAATCCTGCAAAATTTCCCTGTTTACAAAAATACATACCATCGGTTGATATATAGCAAATAAAAAACAACTTTGTTATATATGGTTACTCAGGTATCATTTGTTCATTATTATCAGCATCCCCTCTTGTTCAATTGACGGCTTTTGTACGGCGCCCGCACCAGGTGCCTCTTTCTTCTTTATTCCACTAACAATGTCATCTATGCGTAGAAGCATTTCAATATAGATATCACATCTAACAATTTGGATCGATCATTTGGACTTTAAAAATTGAAAATCAATTGGTTGCACCATAGTTCTGGAACAAACGTTCTTTGTTTTGCTTCTTTCCCATTTTATGCAACTAGGGGTGCACAAAAAACTCATGACTCGAAACTCAGTTCGGATTCAACTCGCTAATAACTCGAGTTGAAACTGACTCGAGTTAACTGACTCGGTTGATTTATGAGTCGAATCCAAGTTACTCCCAAATCGGTTCGGAATCAACTCGGTTGGACTCACATCAAACCCTAATCCATATATTCCTAATTTTTGCGTCCCCAAACCTTATACCTGTTTCTCACAATATTTGATAATTTGATAAATTATGCACTATTTCTTTTGTTTTGTTAATTTATTAGACTCTGTATTGTTTTGTTATATTTTATCTGTTTGGTAATTTTTAATTATATACTATTTTCGTATTTTCGTATTTTCATAATTTTTAATTATGTACTGGCCATTGTCTCATATGTACTGTCTTTAATTGTGTATTATTTTGATAAATTATGTAATATTTTTTTTGTTAGAATTAAATTAGATTGTCTCACTATGTACTATATTATGAGTCACGAGTCGACTCGAGTTGCTCGTGAGTTGATTCCAAATTGGAGTTTCTGACTCGGAACTGGATTAGCAACTCGGACTCAACTCGGCTCATGAGCAGCCCTACATGCAACCCACAATACCTCCAATCACCAAGGAATTATGACTCTCTATTGATTTACTATTCATAATGGTAGAAATTAAAGCAACAACTGATCAAAGTTATAAGAAATAAATTTAGAATACAACAAACTACTAATTGTATAGTTAATCAACTTTAATATTTTCTTATAGAATAAAAGCTGTAAATTCTTTTATGATGATACATAATTTTAAAACTATAAACATTCTTTTTTTTATGCATAACAAAATTAAATGTTTTAACTTTCATAAAAAAGAATTAAATGTTTTAACTACTTTTGAACCACAGAGGTGTCATACTGTGTGTAACAAAAGAAAGTAAAAAAAATGAGAAAGTTACAGCTTTATCGTTAAAATAATCTAAACGCTCCGCATATATTTCATTTTTTTAGATAACGTGATATTAAATTATTTTTTGAGTACAGGTTGGAAGTCAAGTCATCGAACTATTAAATATGTACAAAGAATTATTTTTTTCGGGTTTCGAATTTGCGACCTCCCACAAAGAAATGCATAGAACGGATTGGGTCCGTGCTACGGCTCAATATTTGAGTTTTCAAAATCCTAACGGTCGATCCAAACCGTTCAACATGATTATAAAATGAATATGTACTTGCAAACCAAATTTTACATTTTTTTCGAATTTTTTTACTATTTTTTTAGATAGGTAGAAAATCACTTGATCTGAAAATTCTGGACCATCCAAAAACAGTGATTTTCTACCTATCTAAAAAAATAGTAAAAAAAATCGAAAAATGTAAAATTTGGTTTGCAAGTACATATTCATTTTATAATCATGTTGAACGGTTTGGATCGACCGTTAGAATTTTGAAAACTCAAACCGTAGCACAGACCCAACCGTGCTATGCATAGTACCGTAGCCTCACTCCATTTTTTTTTGTCACTAGATCAAAAACTGATTCTGAACATGATATTACATTATTATATTTTTTTTATTAAAAGAACTATATCTTGTTATATTAAATTATTTTTATTAAAAAAACAGAGAATTGACTGGAACTTTATCTTGATTTGTTCCCAATATTCTTTGTTTAATAATATGATAATAGCATCTTTGCAGAAATTTAAAAAAAAATACAGCATGACAAGCACTAATACTAAAAAATTAGTAATTAATGGTTGCAAATAATTTCATCATTTTTTTCCATTTAAATATCATGATTTATAAAATATCCTTGATAGAGACTTAATTCATAAAAAAACGATAGTTTGAATGAAATAATTAAATCTTAAGTAAAATTATCAAAATAATTTTCAACATAATGACGGAAAAACATGGATCTGAAAGCAAAAGGCAACGGCCCACACAAAAATTATTTCGTGTTTCAGATGCTTACCTAAAATTGTAAGAATGTGCCTACGGGCCAGTTCTCGAGAAAAAATTGTAACAATGTATCTTTGGTATAATCAACTATTAGAGTTTGGGCCTTGTAAGCTTTGCGTAGGCCCATAAAGCTAGCAACCTGTGACATCAAACAATAACCCAGCCCACATAAGATCATTTGTTCTCTAGATATTATTGTGCTTCGGGATGGAATCCGGAGACGGATTTTTTATTAATAGGAAAATAACATAAAAAATATCGACAACAGTAAATGATTCTGCTGAAATTTGAAATCTAAAAAATTATTATGATTTATAACGTTCAGATAATTCAAAATAATTAACTCTTAATTAATGAAACAGGAAAAGAAAAAAAAATAACATCCAGAGATTTGAATTCACATCCTCCCGGTACCGTAATAGGGAATCTTTTACAATTATTGGATCTGGACCGTTCTTTTTAACTTGGCACGAATCTCAAAGCCCAATAATACTGCCCCTGCGTTAGCTTGAATCTCAAAGCGGCTGAGAGTTAATCTCAAACCGTAAAGTGAAGGGAATCTTTTACAGTAATGGAGAGGATACTTGTTCCAGAGATTTAACTACAGTTCAGAACCTATTTGGAATGTGGGGGACTGGGAATTCAGATCCAGTGCATTAAACCAATTTTTGAGTTTTGATCCAAACCGTCCAAGATGTTCTAACACGAATCTTAAAGAGCTTGGACCCCACAAATAATACTGGCCCCCTGCGCTACCACCGAATAGGCACGTACACGTCTAAACTCAAAAATTGGGTTACTTTAGGGGATCCGGACTCGGGGACTGGGGGGTCTGCCTTGCGATTTGTGCCTCATTTAACTACAGTTCAGAACCTACGACTAATATCTCATTTACAATGTCTCGCGTGTATTGCACTGGATCTGAATTTTGAATATGAGAAGAGAGATTTATAATTACAGATATGTGAACGTTAGAGATTAATTATTTAGATTATCTGGACGTTATGGTTTATAACGTTCGTTAGATGTTATAAACCATAATAATTTTCTTAAATTTTGAATTTCGTCAAAATGGTTAACTATTGTCGATATTTTTTTATTTATTTTCCTAATAATAAAAAAGTGGGAATCCGGAGCGGAGTGGTATGATGGGAATCAGATCAAATTCAGTCTGGTATTCAGTTAGAATTAATCTTAACATAACACAGATCTAACAGCTCTGACTTGGCATTGGACTCTACCCTCCAATGGCAGATCTATGTGGAAGGAATGCAGTGAGTTATATCCCATTATTTTTAGAAAGAGTCATGTATTTTTTCATGATTTTATATATAGTTTAATAATAAAATACTATAGATACCGTAAAATTGATCACATACTCAACATAAATTTCTTTTATAATTGATTCTTATTGTGTGTTTGATGCTTATAGTTTGAAAGTCTGATTCCGTTCTGCTTACGATGGGATGGGAGTTTAATTATTTCTGAAATTTATGGATGAGAGTTAAAAAAAAGCTGGTTAGCAGAGTGATACGTACATGTCCTGAATTGTGGTTCAAGAAATTTGGTAAAATTCCTCCTAGCTACAACAATGTTAGATAAACATAAATTATTGCTCGCCATACAAGACAGTCAACAAAATCTAAAAAAAAAAATTAGATGTCTCATGAACAAATTGTTGGCCTTTCGTACTCGATGTGATGCTTTACCACAGCATATATATCTAAAATAAAGAAGAAAGCAAACCCTGCATATTTGTTCTCTTTTTCTAACATTCATCAGTTCTCTCTTTTAATGATTGTATGAGATTAACCCAAGTTTGTTTCAAACCTTTTCATAATATAGATATTAAACAACTTCTATTGGTAAGTAAATTCCATTACCTACTATAGTATGGTGAAAAGGGAATGATCATCTTCCTCATGATAACTATTATATTTTATATTTGCGTTATTAGTATTTGTTTCAAACCTTTTCATAATATACATATTAAACAACTTCTATTGGTAAGTAAATTCCATTACCTACTATAGTATGGCGAAAAGGGAATGATCATCTTCCTCATGATAACTATTATATTTTATATTTGCGTTATTAGTATATTTTATATTTGCGTTATTAGTACACTAACAACCTGTTTGGATGGAGAGTAGAGGAAGGGAGGGAATGAAAAGAAAAGAAATTTTTCCATCAAATCATATTTGGTTGACAAAATTACGACGGAGGTGAAGCGTATAGGAGGGGAAAGGTTTTTGCATGATTATAGATTTTCTTCTCAATTTGCGATGTAATGGATGGAAAGAAATTTTGTTGCAAATATTTTTAGAAAAAATAACACAAATTCCCAATCTTATATCTTACCTATATAATTCCCAGAGTGAGTCTATGGTACTATGCATAGCACGGATTGGTATGTACTACGGATCAATATTTTTGTTTTCAAAATTCTAATAGTCGATCCGAACTGTTCAACATGATTTCCATATGAGAATATACTTGTGGGCTAAATATTTTATTTTTTAGAATTTTTTTACTATATTTTAGATAGGTAGAAAATCACTGTTTTTGGATGGTCCAGAATTTTCAGATCAAGTGATTTTCTACCTATCTTAAAATATAGTAAAAAAATTCGAAAAAATATATAATTTAGTCTATAAGTACATATTCATGTGGAGATTACGTTGAATGGTTCGGATCGACCATTAGAATTTTCAAAATAAAAATATGGCTCCGTAGTACGGACTAATCCGTGCTATGCATAGTACCATAGACTCACTCTAATTCCCATTCAAGTTTCTTTTTCACAAACCTACATTAGCCACCAAATTTTTCATTAATCATTAACATTCTAAATTTTAATTAACCAAATAAGAAATAAGATGGAAAGGAAATTAAATTTATTTTTTCTCAATAATGATTCAAACACGAAAAGATTAAATATGTTAATCTTCCTTTATATTCCATTCCATTCCCTTCTATTTTTCACCTCCCCTCTCTTTCTCTACTCTTCATCCAAACAAGGTGTAAGTATTGTCGCTAGCTATGGCAAATAGGAAAAAAAAATCGAAAGCATTTACACATTCTTGAAGAAAAAAAAAGTGTCATATAGAGCATAATTATACTAAACTTCTAAAGAATTATTAATATATATTCAAAATTCACTGTTAGCATCGAAAATGAGTTGAAATTTTTTTTATTCTCAGTTCAAATTTACAAAATCTGTAAATATATAAACTAGTAATTAAAATGATCATGAATAAAGATAATGCTCGAGAATCATAATTAAAGTTTATTTAGGATTTGATTATTGTTTGGTTAATGAATTCCTACGCACCTCAACATTAACCTCAGCGTCTCCAGTAATATATGTACGGAAGATATATTAGGGATAAACGAAAGGAATGATCAAAAATTAAAAAGTGCTACAAATTAGGGACGCATCTGAGGTGAAATTTATCTTTATTATTTATTTGCTTTACCTCGATCGATCCCTCCTTTAATTTGAAGGCACTTTTTGTACTTGGTGCTTGGTGAAAGCGAAGATTCCTTCCTGATGTTTGGTGCGAAAACTAATAAAGTTCCATTAACTAATCAGGCACTTTTACTTGTGAATTGTGACTAGGACTGCATAAAAAATTCGTAATTCGTAATTCGATTTGAATTTGATTCGAAAAAGTTTGTAAAAAATTCGATTCGAAATTGAGTTCGTTCGAAATTAATTCAAATCAAACTCCAACTGAACCTAGTTCGTTCGAAATAGATTCGCAAACCAAACTTAGTTTGAAATTAACTCAAACGTGAACCGTTGAGTTCCGCTGATAACTTATGTTCGCTGATGAAAATATAAGGCCACCCAGTACATAATTACTCTCAGTTCTGACTTCTGAAAAATGTTTCTTGAATACTTTGGATATTTGAAAACTTCGGTGATGTTTCTCCTGTTGGCTATTTGGAAAACTTTGGATACTGTGATTGTACTGAACTTTGAATGATTGTACTAAACTTTGGTGTTTGATATAAATTTTGGTATTTGTAATGAACTTTGATTTCCAACTTTGGTGTACTGTGTAATTAGAATTCAGAATGCCTGAGTTTTGATTGAAGTGCTGTAATTTCGAACTATGGCACAGCCATAAGTCATAACTCGTAAGTCGTAACAAAGTTCGTAAAAGTTCGAAATTGAGTTCGTTCAAAATTAATTCAAACCAAACTCAAACTGGAGATAAGTTCGATTCGATTCGGTTCATTTGCAGCCCTAATTGTGACATGCAATAAATGATTTTCGTCCCAACATATTCATCTAATGTCATATTTTCATTGTGCAAGTTGAAGTAGAAATTTTAAAGAAAAAAGTTCATCAAGTTATTTCTTCGTTAATTATGAAGAATTTACTAAACTAAGCTATGACGCTATTACGATTTTGATGCACTTGTTACTTATTTTAAATGAGGTAATTGATAGAATGAATTAGTCTTTAATTTAGTGATAAAAAATATGTCATTTATAAGAACTAGCATTTGGTGTAGTGGCAAATGCACATAGTCTCTGTTTGAGAGGTCATGGGTTCGAAACTCAGATGGCAAAGATCATTTGTTATAATAACAAGAATATTAAATAGTTGGGTAGCTTGACCTCCAACTTTACTAAAAAAGAAATGTCATTTATGTGAGATGTCACTAGTTCGAAATTTGAAAATTAGTTATTTAGAAATATTGAAATTTAAACAGCTAGATTTTATCTTTCTTAAAAAAAAAAAAGTTAACTGACCAACAAAAAAAAAAAAGTTAACTGACCAACCATGAACATAATAATTAATAAAAAAAAAGCAATTCATATTGGAACAAGTTACCTTTAAGTTTATGTAATTAAATTTCTAGCACATCTCCTTTTCGCTCTCATCTTTTTCTGCCCTTTTGAGATAGATTTTGGAGATATATTTTGGAATTGGATTTAGACAATGTAACCACCTTCATTTTGCTTGAAAGAAAACAAACCAGAGAATTAGATGGCTGCCCCAATTCCATGTGTATATTGTGACATTTTATTCTTTTGCCCATAATTATTTCTATTTTTGTGTTTATCATGTTTATTTCTACTTCATTTTTTTCATTATTGCTAAGTGGTTTGGCTTGCATTTAGAAAGGGTATTTCTCATTAATTTGTGTTAATAAAAATATACTTGTGAGTAAAAAGACTTCTTTATTGACGAACACAATATTTAAATTTTTTACTTGCATCTCTTCTTTTATATTTTTTTTTACAAATAAAACAACTTGATATTAATGTCTCTCTCATTCAACTACATTAAGAAAATAAGGTGCAATCAAGCATGACGTAGTATTCTCGATAGATTTAGCATATAAATAACTTGATATATAAGGGAAGATTTCATCCTAAGCAAAAGGGGGAGACTGAGATTTCACATGAATGTCTTATCTAACAATTTGTCTTTGTTTTGTATAATCACACTTTACTTAAGGATCAGATCAATTGAATTATATTATATAACCTTTTTTACTATTTGTTTTTTTGTGAAAAGTCTCTTTTACTTTAGGTAGAATACAATTATCTGTCTTATAGAGTTAGCATATATGGTCGAACGCAGCTTTTGGTGCAATAGTGTCTATCGTTTGTTATATACTGGCACAAATTTTAAAGAAGTCTCGTGGATTACAGGTTTGGGCTGGATTAGTCTGAATTCTTATTGGATGGTCCGGATTCAAACAAATGGTGATGTAAAACAGAGGATTAAACTCAGGTCATGACTAGTTTAAAAAACTTAACATTATATTTCTAATAAGAATTATCATGATATTTATTGTGTTTGTAGAAGTATTTGCATTGGCATTTAATGTTATTTTTTTTAATGCAAAGTTGTCAATTTTTTCAAAATATATGTGATGTTTTAGCTAGATTTTATAATAAGAAAATGTCTTTCAAATTGTTCGATCTTCAAATATTGTCAATTTAATTACATTTTTTTATGTAAGAAACTTTTATTTAAATAGTGAGTCTATGGTACTATGCATAGCACGGATTAGTCCGTAGTCATATTTTCATTTTGAAAATCCTAATGGTCGATCCGAACCGTTCAACGTGTTCTCCACATGAATATGTACTTGCAGACTAAATTTTATATTTTTTCGAACTTTTTTTACTATATTTTAAGATAGGTAGAAAATTACTTGATTTGAAAATTCTGGACCATCCAAAAACAATGATTTTTTATCTATTTGAAAAATAGTAAAAAAATTCGAAAAAATATAAAATTTAGTCTGCAAGTACATATTCATGTGGAGATCACGTTGAACGGTTCGGATCAACTGTTATAATTTTGAAAACAAAGCTATGCATAGTACCATAGACTCACTCTTATTTAAATAATAAGTTACTTGAGATGTCACAATTTTCTCCGTACCATGCCAACATTATGCTTCAACTAAAATATCAGTGTACGGTGGTATTATTAATCAGAAAGAGAAAGGACAAGAGGCGGGCTCCCATCCCAATAAAAATATCTCTTTTATTATGTTTTTTTCTTAAGTTACAGAATATATTTGTTGTTGAAATAATTATAATAAACTAATATTATATCCATGACATATTTTAGCTCCCTCTCTGTTTTTAACCTCATTCCTCGTGTTAGGTTGTAGACTAAAGTTGGACTAAAAGCTTTAGGCCGGCATTTTTATTAATACCAAAAAAAAAAAGAAATTATCAAATCTGCCCTCACCTCAAAATTTTTATTAAAAATGCCCTAACCGCCCCCCCGTGGGGCGGTCCACTGTTCATAAGCAGACCGCCCCCCAGTGGGGCGGTTCGCTAACTTTTTTTTTTTACTGTTCATAGCGAACCGCCCCACTGTGGGGCGGTTTGCTATGAACAGTAATTTTTTTTTTTTAGAGACAATATGAATATCAAGATGCTAAATTCTAGCGCTAAAAATTCGGATTTTTTTTAAATATTTGTTAGATTACTTCTTTTGATGTATAATTAGCATATTTATACTAAAATACGCTAAATTACTTGAAATTATGTTAAATTTACACTAAATTACGTTAAATAGTTGTTAGATTACTTCTTTTAATGTATAATTAGCATATTTATATTAAAATACGCTAAATTACTTGAAATTATGTTAAATTACGTTGAATTACACTAAATTACGTTAGATTACTTCTTTTGATGTATAATTAGCGTAATTTAGTGTAATTCAACGTAATTTAACATAATTTCAAGTAATTTAGCGTATTTTAATATAAATATGCTAATTATACATCAAAAGAAGTAATCTAACAAATATTTAAAAAAAATCCAAATTTTTAGCGCTAGAATTTAGCATCTTGATATTCATATTGTCTAAAAAAAAAATTACTATTCATAGCAAACCGCCCCACAGTGGGACGGTTCGGTATGAACCGTAAAAAAAAAAAATTAGCGAACCGCCCCACTGGGGGGCGGTCTACTTATGAACAGTGGACCGCCCCACGGGGGGGGGGGGGGGGGGGGCGGTGAGGGCATTTTTAATAACATTTTTGAGATGAGGGCAGATTTGATAATTTTTTTTTTTTTGGGTATTAATAAAAATGCCGGTGCTTTAGGCCACTGCTATTTCACCAAACGCGATTTAAATTGACTGGCCAAATATGGAATAGTTTTAAATTTAGTCCAGCCTAAACATGCCTAAATTAAACCACCTCAGGAGGTGCTTTAAATTTTTTTTTCAATTTTACGCCACTGGAGCCCACTATCATTCACCTTCAACCATTTCACCCCTCTCCTCATTAATTAGTAATAATATATTATTAGTATATGATTATTATATTATTATTAATAATTATTATTAGTATATAATTATATAATTAATATCTTATATTGTTAATATATTAAATAATTATTATAATAATATTATATAATTAGTATCTTTTTATTAATAATTATTATTAATATATAATTATATTATTAATATGTTATATTGTTAATATATTAAATAATTATTATAATAATATTATAATATATTATAGTTATTATTAATATATTAATATTATATAATTAGTATCTTTTTATTAATAATTATTATTAATATATAATTATATAATTAATATGTTATATTTTTAATATATTATATAATTATATATTATTAATAGAGCTTGGCTATTCTACTTATATAAGCATATGATGACATATGCTTATAAGTCATTTTTGTGTCTTTAAAGTTCAAATAGTCGATCTGAAGCGCTCAACATGTTCTCCATATTAAAATGTGCTTGGAGACCAAATTTTACATTTTTTGAAAAAAATTTACTATTTTTTTAGAATTTTTCAAAATCACTATTTTTGAGGATTTTTTATTATTTTTCTGAATTTTTATAGTATATTGAAACACTGTTTTAAAAAATTCTAAAAAAATAGTAAAAAAATTCCAAAAAATGTAAAATTTGGTCTCCAAGCACATTTTAGTATGGAGAACATGTTGAGCGCTTCAGATTGACTATTTAAACTTTAGAAACACAAAAATAACTTATAAGCATATGTCATCATATGCTTATATGAGTAGAATAACCAACCTCTTATTAATATGTCATCATGATGTTATATATGTTCAAAATAAATTATTACTTAATGCCAGGTAGGCTAGTGGGCTAAAGCTACAAAGGATCCATATAGGTCACAAAAGAAGACTTGTCGCAAATCGCACCCCACTTAGTGGGTTGTCTCAATCTTCTACGGCGACTACAAAGTATATTATTGTGTGTCAAGTTTCTGACAAATGATAGGGGTTCCCGAATCACCATCCCTACTCCCTAGAAATACAGTCTGATATGTGTTATTTAGCAAACATCTCACACGATGTATATGTTTGTAACAGATCCAGAATCAGGATGCGATGAATTTTGGGCTTAATAGATTGATCAATTAGTCGGTGACTCGGTGCCGTGGCTTCATAAATGTTGAGCTAACTTTGATTGGCCACTTATTAGGTTGCTAATCATTAAGCACAAACCATGAAAACAATGTTCGCATTTGGACAATCAATATTGTTTACTTAAAAACCAGTAAAAGAGAAAGAGAGATCAATTAAGAAAAAAATTATTGACCGGATACCATACTCGTCTCGGTTAAGATTAGACTGTTCGAATATGAGAAAGAGAAAGATTTTGATAGGTATGAAGACATTAGGGGGCTTGATTTGACTGTTCGGATATGAGAAAAATATAAGTTAAACCGGGCAAGGTTAAAATAAAAACATATTAATTTATTTTGGATTATCATGGTAAGATTAGGTTGATAAAATTAATGTTATCTATTTAAACTTTCTTATCCATAATTACAACCATATACATGATACTTGTTATTAATTACTGGTTAATTTCCCAGTTCTTCAGTGTCTTTTTCCTTGGGCAAAGGAAAAAAAAGAACATCTCACGTAAGTTTTAATTAGTAGCGAAACAGTTGAATTTGTTGGCTCGTCATTTCGTACTTTGTAACGAACAATTGAAAAGTAATAAGCGAATCATATATATCGTACTTGTTATTTTTTTCTACTTCCGTTCTCTTACAAAAAGGAATATAAAAAGAAGCATTGATTACATTAATTATGGGGGCCCCTTGGTGACATGTAGTCTTTTTCCTGAGATCGAAATATTGGTTAATTATTAATTTGTCTCATCTTTTACATACTCTTTTTTATTTTCCTTAAATGTAAATTTACTCATTAATTTTTTTTTTTTTTAAATATGAGTTAAAGGTTAAGCCACTCAACACATTTTAAAAATATGTGTATTAATACAAAAGATTTCTTCACTTTGTAGGTTTCAAACTTATGACCTCTCACATAGGAGTCATGTGTTTTTGTCACTAGATCAAAAACAAGTTCTTTCTCATTAATTTGATATGCTTCAGGTCGGAATCGAATAGCTAGCTCTATAATCCAAAAGCTTGAATATGCCTTCCACTTCTGATCCCTACCCATATTTATTTATTTTTAGTAAAATTCGGAAATCAAGTGACTTGATTATTTAATATAAAAAAAATATTCAGATTTCAAACATATCACTTTCCACACAAGAACATCCGAAATTTTTAAAACTACCATTGTTTAAAAAAAAAAATAAACCAAAAAAACATCGTTTTTGGAAAATTCGAAATCTAACACGGCTGCAGAATGTTTCAGCGGCCCAAATGCTGGGACCGCACATGCATTATGCGGACCCATATATTTTTTTTTTCAAACTTTGAGATATCTCGTAAAGGGGGCACGCATTCCTAGAACAAAAAAAAAAATTAAAAAACCAAAAACTTTGAGATATCTTCATACGGGGCACACATCCCCACGTGGTGCCTCTTTTAATTAGATAAAACACCAAAAAAAAAAAATGGGGCCGCAGAACGCCTGTGTGGTCTCTAGCATTTGGGTCCGCAAAATCATTCTGCGGCCATAGTAGATTTCAAATTTCCAAAAACGATGATTTTTTAGTTTATTTTTTTTAAACGGTGCTAACTTTAAAAATTTCGGCAAGATCATAGATAATCCTTAACTATATTACTTAAAAATCTGTTCTTTTCTTTTAATTTTGACATTCAAACTAAAAAAAAATATGTAAAATATAATTTGAGTCATGCAACTATCCTATCCTTTTATTATTCCATCTATCATGCTCTAACATTAAAAATGAAAAGTGTCTACGGAAAATGGTTCGTTCACTTATAGGGCTTCTTGTCCAGTACCAAATGTGTTCGATTCAAAATATATTTTGCGTCTCGTAAATCAGACACACATTCTTTTCATGTATACCCCTAGCTTAGAAATTTCGAAATTACACATTTTTTTCTCTAGAAGTCATAATATCATACTTACCCTTTCAAATTTATGAAACTCACAAATTTATCCAATTTATTGACTTTTTTAATTATTACAACTCATTTTAAATATAAAGTACTTATTCTAGCTAATTAATCGACGCAAAATTTCAAAATATGAACGAGACTATAACTTATCCGTCCGTCAATATTATTCACCAATCAACTTCTATCACAAATAGTAACTAGACGGTACCAACTTGCATAATATTGAATCCGGCAAGAGAACGCCAAACTCGCATCATGATGTAACCCTCAATCGTCAAGTTAAATTGGAAATAGTACAATTATTGACTAGCTAGCTAGAATTTTAACCATGGGCAATTAAGATTTTTAATATAATTTCTGATCACTTTTTTTCTCTAATTAATTATTAATCAATTGGTAAGAAACCTATTTTAATTTGGAATAATTATTTGAGTATCCTTACTCCAGTACTCTCAAAATCCATACACCTTATTTAGAGAAATTATGTACTATGATTCCCACTAATTATATGATCTCACTAATTATTATTCTAAAAAAGATATTATATGGTCCCACTAATTATATGATTCTCACTAATTATTATTCTAAAATCCCTGCAACACTCTTCATCTATGAGCCCCACTTGTCACTGCGTCAACCTTCATAGATATAAATACTTGGAAGATAAAATATTAACACTTGAAAAATAAAATATTAATACTTTGATGCGTAACTTGTTATGATCATCCATTTTCCAGTCCCTTAATCGTCCCCACATTAACCTTCCTCTAATGAAGTAGTGGAGACCCCGTATCACCGCATCAACCTTTCCCAATCGTCCCCGCGTCAACCTTCCTCTAACAAAAATAGTTGACCACATAACTATAAATACTTCAGTGCATAGGTGTAAATATTTGTAGTACTTGATATTAATACTTTCAGACGTCATCCAGTGTCACATGTAAAAAATATTTGCAAGTATAAGTATAAATACTTGCACGACGATGTATAAATACTTGTGTGCCGACGAGTCCAAAAGTACGTCATCATGGATCTCATTTGAAAGAGAAAATTACGTAGAAGACGTTCGTAGTTTTAGATTCACAAAATTTCTCACAGATCGTCAGAAATATGGACGAGATTGAACGGAGAAAAAAAATCCACTTCTAAAAACGTGTATGCCCCCCATGTAGTTTGAGTGGTCCCCCACAAATATTTATGGTGCGAGTACGTTTGAGAGATTTGGTTGGAGAGACAATTATTTACGTAAAAATTATTTACCTTATATGTATAAATACTTATGTGCGTAGGTATAAATACTTCCTTGCATAAGTATTAACTTCAGAAAAAATATTCAGTGCTGGAGTTTTTACGGTCCCTCCAGGTAATTATGGTAGTTATGATACGGATACAATGCAGATACTGTAGCGCGGGTATTGTTATCAGCTCCATTTAATTTGTTATAACATAATTCTCTAAACATCAATATGTATCCACGCATTCCAATTTTATGTAAGAATTTGATCTAAGTAGAGGTGGCAATGAGTTGGCTCATCATGAGCTGTGCTCAGCTCATGATCGGATTGTCACAACTACCGAGTGAGTCGAGTGAGCTGAGATTAAGGATTCGAACTAGAATCTTAACTCATGATCGTCACGAGCCAGCTCAGAGATGGAACGAGCTAGCTCGTTAGCTCGCTGGACTTCATTGGACCCACTATCAAACAAATTAAAAAAAAAAATAAGACCATCAAAGAAAGTATGGTTTGCATCAGATATTCATTTCCATAGCTTGAGCAGTACTCTTAATTCAAGTACAACGTAACTAAGCAAATCAACTACTATAAATTAAGTTTGCAACTAAATTTATAACAAATATCCAAATTCATACAAATATAGCTCACAAATTAAATTCATGCATATCAAATTCACACAAATTCATACAAATTCACAAAGTCATACCTGGACCGAGCTGCCTCATCAGCTCGCGAGCGAGATAGGTCCAGCACAAAGTCGTTAATTTTGAACAGAACTAGTGGCAAGCTGGCTCGTTAACAGCTCGATCCACGAGCTACGAACTTTTTTGCCAGCCCTGGATCCAACTACTTCGATACTGAATCATATTCCTTCAAAATTAATCTAAAAAGCTCAAAAAATATCTCACTACGTATCTCCACGTCAAAATTCCAACAAAAACACACATCGATATAATACTACATATCTAGTAAAGATAGATCAAGATCAAAGGTTTCAGAATCATATTCCTTCAAAATTAATCTAAAAAGCTCTAAAAATATCTCACTACGTATCTCCACGTCAAAATTCCAACAAAAACACACATCGATATAATACTACATATCTAGTAAAGATAGATCAAGATCAAAGATCAGAAACCTCTATGGAATAGTAAAGATGGAATAAGAACTAGTCTTTGGTTTAGTGGCAAAGGCACATGGCCTCTATGTGAGAGGTCATGAGTTCGAAACTCGGATGAAGGAAATAGTTGGGTGGCTTGACCTCCAATCTCTACTCAAAAAAAAAAAATAGTAAAGATGAAATGATCAAAGATCAAAGATCGATAACAAAGGAAGATACACCAACCTCATCTAAATATATACATTTATTGTCTCCATTTTTTTCATAATCCAAACTCCAACTTTATCTTCAGTTTTCAACCTCCAACATTTGCTTAAATTATATATCACTATCTTTTAAAAATTAAAATAACAAATGTACATTGGTCTTTTCTAAGTATATATATAGACATATAGTCCATTAGAAACAATATATATGTTCTAGTTAAAAAAATATTTGCATGCTTAATTTTACTGTACATGTGCATAACTTTGAGTATGCATTTTAGTAAATAAATATATTATCGTTTTAATTCGCATGAGTTAGCTAGGCGTAAAATATAATTGAAGATTAAATATAATAGTCCAATGCTTATAATTTAATGGAAAAAAGTTTATGCAACGAAGTATATATCTAGGATTAAGTCTGCAATTGACACAAGGTGTGCATTATGGATATTGACGTATAATAAAAATAAAAATAAAAATTGCGTACATCATTGATTTCGCATGCACGCTAATCCATTCTCTTCTGGACTGGAGAGGATAGAAATTTCCAGTGGTACCACTAGATCGCCAGAAATTGACACGGTGGCCCTGTTTCTTGGTAGTCTCTCCTTTCATACAGCCTAATTCCTTATACATCCCAACCACTACAACCCAAAAGCTTACCTCACAATCAAACAAACAAAAATAAAAGCTTATCCCTCACAGCTTCAAGTAACCATCAGCATTAAATAGAACGAATTGCATATCACTGACATACATATATATATATAAAACCAATATACATATATTTGCAACCAGCTCTCACAGGTTGAAGGTTTCCTCATAAGCAAAGTTCTTTCTCTCTTTTTGGAACAATTATGACAGGTGTAACAGGGGAAATGTTCAAGGCAACTGCCTCTAGAAGCTTAGTCATAAAGATCAATATTGCTTTTTTGGCCTTGTTATTGGTCTCGTACCTTGTGCTTCTTCTCCGACCGTCATCTCTATTTGATAACAACAACAGCGTTACGACTGCATCGCTTGTCCGGTGCACTCTTCATGATTGTCACTTGAGGAAGGTAAGGTGAGTACCCTATTTGTTTCATTCAATAATTATTATGATATATATACTAGTTTGCTCTTCTTTGTGCATGTGTCTGTTTTATTTATCTTGAAAACAGTGTGTTGGGGTGACTAGTTATATAACAACAAAAGTTGTTATTATAATGACTTAATTTCTGTGCATTGTTACTCCAAACTTTTGTGCTGTTTGTATATTAGTTTCTCTTTGATATAATAATGAAGACTGATGAGTCTAACATCCATATCTTTTTTTCTGACAGAGATTTAAAATAATGATTTTATAAAAACCATGTTAGATGTTCACCATTTTAGATGCTGTACTATTTAAATGTGTAAAATGGATTATAAACGATATATATTGGATCATTAAAATTGTAGGTGACCAGAACATTTCCAAACCAAGTAACATCTGAAAAGAGGATGGTAAAAGAGAAGGCCCCTGGTTTCCTAGATTTCATGCACGACAATGTAAAAATCGGTCTAGTCAACATGGAAGAAGATGAACTAAGAGATTGGGGCATAAAAGGCCAGGTCACAACAATACAATTCGAGCCAGTTTCAACCAAATTTGAATGGAAGGATTTGTTCCCCGAGTGGATCGATGAAGAGGAGGATAGCGAGGGTTCGATTTGCCCTGAAGTACCGCTGCCAGATGTTACTGTATATGATGAAGTAGATGTTGTAGTGTCCAGGTTGCCATGCAGGAAACCTGAGGAAGGTTGGAACCGCGATGTGTTCAGACTTCAGGTGCATATGGTGTCAGCTAAAATAGCAACCAAAAAGGGAAAATTGAGCCAAAATGGGACAGTAAAAGTGATCTTTTTGAGCCAATGTGAGCCAATGATGGATATTTTCCGATGTGATGACTTGGTGCAGAGTGAGGGGGACTGGTGGATGTACGAGGCCAATGTTGCCAATCTCGAAGAGAAGTTGAGATTGCCTTTGGGTTCATGCAACTTAGCTTTGCCTCTATGGGATGAAGGTAAGATTTAAATTTTAATCTTGCCAGAGTTTGTTTTTTCAGTAAAGAGAATTTCAAGAGCAGAGTAGACAAATAATTAACCAAATAAATCAAATAAATTTAAGACAAAAATAAAAGCAATAAGCTTTCTGGATGTTGAGCTCAAGCTATTCAAACATCTTGTATGTGCCTTTTAGGAACTTTTTGGTTCATGAACAAAACATTTAGGCATGAGAAAATCGTTATAATAGTGCTGGTGAAATTATGTTCGAGATAATTTGTCATTATTTCAGAAAAGTAATCAGGAGGAAGATGGAAGAACTAAATAACAGAGTGCGTTTTATTTTATAGATTTGTGATGCTTAATTTAGTATTATATATGAGGCACATTTAATTCTTGAAAACAACTTTGCACCTAAGCCACGAGCATTTAAACATTATTTTGGTTGAAGCAACCGTCTCTCTTGAATGCATAACTGTCTATTAATGATCGTTGCTATTGAAAAGAAGAGAGAGACTAGCGCATATATGCCATTTTCCGATTCTCTTTGCTAACTAGAAAGGATATTTTCACGAGAAAAGTGCAATTGCTTTAAGAATTCTATACAGCTGCATGCTAATTCCATTTTAAACATTGCGTAAGTCTATTCCTTTAAGAAAAAAAAAACTTATATTTTAGCATTGCTTGTGTTCATATTTCAAGTTATCAATAAAATAAGGCCACAAGAAAACTTTTTCTTGAAAAGCAAGAAGAATAATTGCTATTTGCGATGAAATGACCAAGCAAAGCTAAAAGGAAAAAAAAGATGTCCCAGGTAGATAGGAAAAGAGAACGCATTGCATATGCGCTCACCAAACATCATAACCTATTTAATTTCATTTTGACCCTTACAACACAATGACACATTGGTAGTTTGGTTGGTGAACACACGAGACTTGTTGGGTACTTCAGATCAAATTAGGAGACCTGCCAACGTCTCACTGATTCAAATAAATCTGATCTCCAATCATCATTCAAATTTCAAAATCATGATGAGTTATGACTAATGTTCAATGAATATTTGATACATCACTGTAGTCTGTAGCTTTTACAGAAAAGTTAGATTAATCTTGCCAGTTCTTTTGGAAATTTATTATTGATATTGTCTCCCTGATAAGTGATAACTTATCATTGTGGGGCCCACGAAGCATTAAATGCATTGCAAAGTAGTTTGAAACGGTTTTTTGGTAATAGCGTCCATAAAAGATCAATTAAGATTCTTGGTAAGCTGTTAGTGTTGTCACAAATTCAATAAAAGAGGTTGTCAAGACAAGACAGAATAAGACAGGGACACTTCTAGCAGCCTAGATATATAGATCATTAATTAAACATTGTAACACATTTTGCCAAAATTACAAAACAGATATATATATATATATATATGCAGTAATTTAACTCATAAGAAATTATTAAATTAAAATTTATTTCCGTATTATAAATTTTAATTGCCTCTCCTTGCAGGTGTCGACAACGAATTTAACACCTCGAAACTGTCGGCACCCACCACTCCAGCCCGACGGGAGGCCTATGCCACAGTACTCCACTCCTCAGTTACTTATCTATGTGGTGCCATAATGCTGGCACAAAGCATCCGACGTGCTGGGACCACCCGTGACCTCCTCCTCCTTCATGACAAGTCAATCCCCAAGGACAAGCTCGACGCCCTTGCTGCTGCTGGGTGGACCCTTCGTCTAATAAAACGGATCCGCAACCCCCGGGCTGAACCCGGGACATATAACGAGCACAACTACAGCAAATTTCGCCTCTGGCAACTTACCGATTATGACAAAATAATTTTTGTTGATTCTGATGTGATAATACTACGTAGCCTCGATATATTGTTTAGTTTCCCCCAGATGTCTGCAGCTGGAAATGACGGTTCAATTTTTAACTCAGGTGTTATGGTCATTGAGCCTTCTAATTGCACCTTTAAGACCTTGATGCGCCACCGTAAGGACGTGGTCTCCTACAATGGTGGGGACCAGGGGTTCCTAAATGAATTATTTGTTTGGTGGCACCGGATGCCAAGGCGGGTGAACTACTTGAAGAACTTTTGGGCGAATACCACAGGAGAGAGGATGATCAAGGAGCACTTGTTCACAGTAGAACCTCCGAAAGTGTACTCGATACACTACCTTGGGCTAAAACCATGGGTGTGTTACAGGGATTATGACTGTAACTGGGACATAGAGGATCAGAGGGTGTATGCGAGCGATGTAGCGAGTCAGAGGTGGTGGCAACTGCACGATGAGATGGATGAGAGCTTGCAGTTTCATTGTCGACTTTCAGAGCGGAGAAAGATTGAGCTACTCTGGGACCGCAAAATGGCAGGAAAAGCTGGATTTCCTGATGAGCATTGGCGGATGAATGTTACCGATCCGAGAAAGGACATGTAAGGAAAGGGGGTTTAAATTTTTATTTTTTTCTAAATTTTTTGTTTATCCGATGGCATTTTCATTTTCACATTCTAATTTGGTATATAGACAGGTTGGGGTAAATTTTTTTCATAGTTAGATAAGTATATATGTTCAGTTGTAGAACATGAATAATCAATGTAAACACAGATCAGTTGTCGATCATAATAGTATATATAAAGCACTTCTTTTAATTTGTTGCTCTCTGGTAAAACTTAGCTGATGCCAAGAAAGAGACTAGACTAATTTCAAGTATAAATCCTGAATGCTGATATATCAACATTGTAATTTGTAAACTGGTGGGCTGTTTATTTTTTTACAAAAGGGCCAAAAATGTAAATCAATTTAAGCACCAAGGATTACTGGAATATGAAAACCACATCTAGATCAGTTGATTAAACTAACGCTCAATTTATGGAAGAATCAGGTTTCAAATCAATTGCCGATGTAACTGAAATAGGGTTTGAGCTTTTTCATTAACTAAAGAAAATATAGATGGGAGTACTCTGTTTACTATCCTCTCCATTCTCTATTTTATTTTTCTATTTTTCCTTTTTTTTCTTTCTTTTTCTTCACATTTTTCTTTCTTGAGAAAAATGACTAAAAGGATCCTACATAATCCATCAACGGATAATGCAAAAATGGTAACAGAAAGAATTGCATTGGCAGATTTATTTGAACTAGAGCTTGGAATGCAAGAAAATATGGAGTTACGCTAGTTATTCCCGAGGAACCACTCGTCACAACACAAATTCATAAGAATGAAAATGTTTGGATGGTTAATGAGACTAAACCGAATAATCACCATAGATAATTTAGTTAAACGAGGTTGGCTAATACCAAATAGATGTGTAATTTGCAAGGCTCAAGGCCTCAAGCTGAGTCTGTCCAACACATTTTCAATGATTGCCCCTTCGCCAAAGTCTTTTATAGCCAAGTGGTAATTGCCACAAACATAAGGGACCTTACTGCAAATACACTGGTACAACCAACAGACCTGATAACAGATCCAAGTTTCAGCAAAAAAACAACAGCTACTATGCTTATTTCACAATTTATAATGTGGAGTGAATGGGGAGCCAGAATTTTTGCTGATTCTGACAAAGGAATCGAGGCGTTGGTGGATGGAGTTATGGAGCAGCTCAAGTCGACATAGGTACCAGCGTACCAGTACTGTACCAGTAGATGAATATGTAATCAGCAGCTTTTGTTTCTTTTTTATTTTCAGCTCAATTGTTTGAGCAATGTTTTTTTTTTTCTGTTTGGTGGTTACCACCCTTGTATAACTGAACCTATTCAATCCAAAGCAAATGTGGGCAAGATCCTCACTTTTCTCAACAACCAAAAAAGGGCTAGTTATTCCCGGACATTGAATTAGCTGTGTTACATGATTAAATGGAGCAATAATTAAAATTATTTGTGAAAGAAAATACATTATAAGCTGTGTTTCAGCAATGACATGTTAAGAAAATATATTAACAAGTGTTAATATCTACCAGTAATGACATCTTATTTTTCAAGTGTTAATATCTACTTCAGGTTATTTTTTAGAATAATTATTTGAGTACCCTCACTCTAGTGTCTTCAAAATCCCGAATCCCATTTAGAGAAATTATGTACTATGGACCCCACTAATTATATGGTCCCTTTTCCAGTTCCCGCACTCGTCCCTGCATCAATATTCTAGATATAAGTACTTGAAAAATAAGATATTAACACTTGAAAAATAAGATATTAATATTTTGATGCGTAACTTGTTATGATCATCCCTTTTTCAGTCCTCCAAACGTCCCTGCGTCAACCTTTCTCTAATGAAGTAGTGGGGATCCCATATCACCGCACAAATCTTTCCCAATCGTACCCGCGTCAACCTTCCTCTAACAAAAATAGTTGACCACATAGGTCTAAATACTTCAGTGCATAGGTATAAATACTTTCAGACATGATCCAGTGTCATATGTAAAAAATACTTGCAAGTATAGATATAAATACTTGAACGACGAGGTATAAATGCTTGTGTGACACGATCCCGAAAGTACGTCATCATGGATCTCATTTGAAAGAGAAAAATTGCGTAGAAGACGTCCGTGATTTTATATTCGCATAATTTCTCACATATCGTCAGAAATATAGACGAGATTGAACGGAGAAAAAAACGTGTATGGCTCCCCCATGTAGTTTGAGTGGTCCCCCACAAATATTTATAGTGCGGAAACGTTTGAGAGATTTGGTTAGGGAGACAATTATTTATGTAAAAATTATTTGCCTCATAGGTATAAATACTTTAGAAAAAAAATATAACGCTAGAGTTTTTGCAGCACCTAGATAATTATGGTAGGTATAGTGCAAGTATAACGTGTAGTGCGAGTACTGTTATAAGCTTCTTATTTTTTAATAAATGATATATATTGTATTATAATAGTCATCAATGCCACGGTATATTTTCGAGTATAAAACTAACAATGTGATCGAGGGTCCAAATAACTAGTCATTGATCTGACCACCAAGAAGGGTATTTTTGTAATTTGAAGAATGCTTGGGCTCCTTTTTCTTTTTAATTGTATTCCGCTTAGTTAAAATCACCCCAAATTTTCTGACAAAAGATCTATTTGTTGAGTGCTGAGTAGGTTAATGGACTTCGGAACTGTCCGATGCATTTTAAAATTGAAAAATTTAGATATATTTTTATCATAACTTCTTAATTTAGATTTTTTTCCCATTAAAAATTAAAAATTAGTTATTTCCCCATCAAAATTCACTTAATTTATCAATATCCCCATCTCTTAACTAAATCACTTAAAAATAAATATTAATATTAATAGATCTTTAGAAGGACAATTATACCCTTCTTCTTAATTCTTCTTTAACAAAAAGAATAAAAACAATGTCAGAATTGAAGGTCTTCTCCCTTGTTTCATCGCTCTCAATTCATAACAGTGATCTATGATCTCAAACATGTTTTCTCCTCCCTCAACTCCAGACCCCAATTTTTATTCCTTTCCAAATTTCTTGTTGTTTTGTTAGTCGTGGGGTGAAAGCAATGGAAAATAATAGCATTTTATCAAGATACTAAGCAGACTATTATTCTACAGGATTTCAGGGTTTTTTTACAAAAGTTTTAGCCGGAACCCTATAAAAAAGACCCACATAAACAAAAGTGCAATCAATCAACAAAAGAAAAATATATGCTATAATCAGATCAGGGAATATGGAAATTACACCATAATGTTTACTGTTTTTGCTGATAATACTAAATCTGAAGGTTCGGGTAAAAAATGCCACTATTCGTTTTGTTTAATTCATCTAAACCTTTTGATATTTTTGTATAGTTACAAATTATGTATATATTTTATCTGCGCTTGATTTTAGTGATGTTCTCGAAGACTCGAACAATCAGAGAAATACAGGCAGTACTTTGGGCCTTATATTATTTCCTTGCCTGAATTTTCAAAATTCCTAATTAAATCAGTAACAATGACATGTCCGTAACAATAATGTGCGAGGAGGAGGCAACGGTGATAGAGGGAGTCGCCCGAGGCGGGGGTCTGGGGTTGAGAGAGGAGAGAACGAGTTCGAGATCAAATCTTTGTTATAAATTGGAAACGGAGAGACAATTGCAAGAGAGAAGACCTTCAATTCAATTCTGATGTTTATGTTTTATTTATGCATTGATAAAGAAGAAGGGTATAAATGTCATTTTAATATTTTCTTAATATTAATATTTATTTTCAAGTTATTTGATTAAGAAATGGGGATATTGATAAATTAAGTGAGTTAGACGAGGAAATAACTAATTTTTATTTGTAACCTGGCCGAGGAAAACATGTAGGTCTAGTCCAGGTGTAATTAATTGGGTGCACCAAACAGATGAAATGAAACAAAAAAGAGATTAGTTTGGTGGAACGTCGTTTGCATGTGCTTCCTTTGTCGTTTCTTTAATTTGTACTAAAATTTGATGATTCTCGTCTTTAATCCTTCAATTTGTTGAGGCACTTCGCTTTTGAAGGCCAACCACACTCACTTTTGGTTGAATTCACACAAATCGATCCAATAAGTCGGTCATTAAAAGCTTAACCATGTACTATTTAGTCTTAGTCAGCTGTTCATAATTTTATTTTTGGTGTAGATGAATTTATCAAGGATAAAATATTTTTAAGCTAGTAACATTAATATTGTCTTTTATAATAAATTTGTCATTAAAGTTTGATATACTTTTATAAATAATTGAACTTTTAATTTATTCAAATTTAATCACTCATATACAAAACTAACAATATGATGACATGCGTATATATGTTGTAGACCTATTCAAATTTAATCTCTCATATTAATATTTGGACTTTTTTTTTTCTGATATTAACGTGCTTTTTGCTAATGAGGATGTTCATTATTTGTTGATATGATGGTGTTGATGTCAACACTGTTACTTTTTGATGGAAAATGTAACGAAGTCATTCGAATAAAAAAATAATATAATTTAAATAGTTTAAAAGAAAAAAGTTAAATTTAATAAACAAGTTTCAAAAAAGGCAAAATTTTGTGAAATCAGAAGAAATTTCCTTTTATCTACAGTACTTTTTACTTTATTTATCATTTTCTTTTTTTGGAATTTGACCCCTTTTACCGTCATTAAAGAACTTAGATTAATTTTCGGAGTGTCAATTAATGGAATAGATAATATTATATTAATATTTTTAGATGAATCGAACCAACATGACTTGGCACATGATAGAATTTTGATATCCGCACTAGATTGGGAGGGGTAATTGGTCAATTCGGCTTGCCTAAATTATAGACATTTTTTTGTCATTTTTTAAAATAATCAGCTAAATAAGTTTTGAATAGTAGAGTTGATATTTGGCAAAAAAAAACAAAAAAAAACAAAAAAATTGAGAAAAAAGAAGGGTCTAGCCCTCGTTTAATTAATGTTCTGAGTTAAATAGTAATAGTTAGAAAGAAGATGCCTAATAAAATGCAAAAGAAGAAAACCAAAACAGAGTCAGACTGTTACACCCCTCCAGTCCCCGAATTCAGATCCAATGAAGTAACTCAATTTTTTAGTTTTAGATCGGAGCCGTCCGATTCGAATCCGCAACAATCTATTCCGAAGTGGAGCACATATCCCGAATGCCGGATTCGAATCCTGAAATGATCTTGAGCCACGGATTCGAATCGGACGGTTCCGGTCCAAAACCCAAAAATTGAGTTGTATATATGCATATTTCCCCCTGATCTGTTCCATGAGCTCCTTCAAATTGCTATCTTTACCTCGAAAATTTTTTGCACAACGCTTCCTCCATAATATGAATTGTGTTAGTGTAATTATCGATCTTTCCTTTATCGTGTACTCCTTGTTGGTCAGTGCATCGATTCTTGCACAACTCATTTGGCCAAATTTTCTTACTAGAGAGGTATCTTGATCGAATCACAGTAACAAAGATGAGTTTGTCTTGTTTATTTTTTCTAAGTTGTATCATTGAACCATATTTTCTTATGAAAATCCATCCGACAGGTCAACCGATTGGGTCAGACATAAATAACGCATGGAGTCGAATCATAATTAAATTGACACTTGTAGTTCATTAATAAATATTGTTCTTCATTTCCTTTTATTTTCTTTTTGGGTTTTTCATGGCCCGTAGGCCCATTTTCCTTTTCTCATATCTAGCTATTCAATTTATAACCTGATTCAATGCACGAGGAAAAAAACATGGTAGACCAAGTAAGATGCGATTGGTCTGAATCGGCTGGCCCATATCAAAGCTGTCATGTGAATTATTTTTTTTTAATTTGTTGGGGGTGTTGGGGTTGATCATCACTCTTGAGTTTTTCATGCTTCCAAATTTTATTAATGACGACACCGACACCGATAATGTCAATTTTACAAAAAAACAAAGAAGAAGATTAAAGAAGAAAATAAGAAAAACAGTTGTAGTTTACATTTCTGTTATGTTCCTGATCTCCATTATTGTACCAATTTCTAAATTCCGTGTTTATCTTATCCACCAGCAACTTTACTATCTTTCATTCCTCTGTAATATCCTCCTATATATATTTCTCCTTTCAAATTACAAAACACATAATCGTCTGGACCTGATGTACCTTCCTTTGTGTTAAAGGACATCTCCGGCATTAATCTTTGCACTTCTAATCTTGCCTGGTGTGTGAAGGTACACTGGTAACACTGGCCAAATAGATGCTGTACCTGTACGGTTTCAGTAGCTCTTCTACATAGATAGCATGTGCTGACTAACATCAATCCATCCCCGCGATCTCTGATTTTCTTTGGTCAGAATCTTGTTGTGCAGTATTAACCAAATAAATATCATCACTTGTGTCGGCGCCTTCAAATTCCATACTCTATTCATTCTTTTTTTCAAGGAGTACTTGAGTTTATGTTATTCTTCAAGGTACACTAATATTATTATTATTATATTCTTGTGCTTCAAATATTTTGTATGGAGAAATTTTATTAAGAAATTTTATTTGATAATCTAATTGATATCAGTCGCCTGAGAAAGACAAATGTCTAATTTGAATGTGTGCTTCATGAACAATTATCAGTGGATCTCTTTCTGTACTTTACTCCATGAACTATCTGAAAAATGTTATTAGCTATTAACACCCATATTATCGGTTAAATTACGGACATTACCGGATTATGTCAATATCATTAACAACCTAGGCTCATACTTGGGATCTACCTAAAATACTACATTGGCAAGCTACTTTTAGACATTTCTGATACAGAAGCAAATCTAAATATATGAAAATCTAATCCAGAAATTTTAACAAAGTTCTTGGGTTTATTTGGGCTGATCTCTGCCCACTGTCAAGAAAGAAACCAAAGTTTATCAAAGTTCTTGGGCTTATTCGGGCTTTTTTTTTTTTTTCAACTTTTTATTTGAACTTATTTAGACTCCGAGATGATTGTTTCTCAAAATAATATGCATAGACATCGCAAGGAACATATATTTCTTTCTTCTTCTTCTTTGACAAAAAAGTATCTCCCGATCAGATTGATGTGACTAGGTACATTTCTAATGCTAGCATTACGGTTTATAATAATCTAAATGACAGTTAATAATAGAATATTCTTTTTAAAGGGACACGATCGAAGATTTCATGTAATGTTTCTGATATGTGGGGACTAAATGATTTTAATCTAATCCAGGTTGGAACAACTTCGACCATTTCTCTCATGCTATTTTTAACCATAAAACAACTAACTGTCTCAATTTGCCAGTGGAACCTCCCAGCAAAGGAAGGTAAAACCAAAGGGAACAGCGGCCATTGTTTCTCTTTGGTTTTTTTCACCACCTTAATTTTGGTCCATGAACAATGCCTCCTCTTTCATTTTCTCTTCTCCTATGGCTTCTCTCCATTAACTATAGCTCTTTCTCCATAGCACTTCCTCTTCCTAGAGGTATCAAATCCTTCCTGATGAACCCTTTTTCGTTAAAAATTAATTAGGGTTCAATAATTGCAAGTGATCTTTGGCAATTAAGTAGTAATAAGTTTCCTCTTTTAATTTTTCTGTATTTGAATATACATTTTTTCAATATGCTTATTACTTCTGTGGATAGGTTATTACATCAATTGTGGATCAACAGAGGAGGAGACATTAGGAAGTATCAAATGGATCGAGGATGAAGGGTTTGTTAAAACCGGGAACATCTCTCTCATCAACACAACTGGGCTTATACCAATACTATCTTCCGTGAGGTATTTCCCTGACGTGTCAGCCAGGAAATATTGTTACTCTATCCCAGTTATCAAAGGAGACAAGTACTTGATCCGTACCACATACTATTATGGCGGGTTTGACGGTGGTAAGGAACCACCAGTATTTGATCAAATAATTGATGGTACCAGATGGAGCACAGTTAACACCACCGAGGATTATTCAAAGGGTTTGTCGACCTACTATGAGATTATAATGGCGGCACATTCAAAGACACTTAGTGTTTGCTTGGCGAGGAATAGTGCTACTGTTTCGAGCCCATTTATCTCCGCTCTTGAATTGGTGAATTTGGATGATTCAATGTATAACTCGACGGACTTTAAGTCCTATGCACTGACTACAGTTGCTCGCAACCGATTTGGTCAAAATGGTTCAATCGTCAGGTACTGAGAAGATACAACAAGTTTGCATATCCCTTTCGCTTAGATTTCCTTGAATTGATAATTCTTCATATTGGCCTCAATTGATTTTGTTCCTTTTTATTTATCTCAAAAGACATACTTCTGTTGGGTCTAGTTAGCACAATGTTGTGCATGCATTCAGTAAAACAAGCTTTCCAATACACATATGCCAGAATAACAACTTACTTGAAAGCTTCAAACACAACTGCTTAACTAAAATTAAAACAGCTATCCAGACGATCCATACAACAGATATTGGGCTCCTTTCACAGACGGAAACCCGACAGCTGACTGCCACTCCAACATATCATCAAGCAATTTCTGGAACATTCCACCAGGGGTAGCACTGAGCAGTGCCATTACAACCAGTCGAGGAAAACAACTGACAGTCGAATGGCCACCGGCATCCCTCCCGAATGGTAGCTATTATGTGGCTCTCTACTTCCAAGACAACCGCACCCCAAGCCCCTGGAGCTGGCGCATCTTAGACGTATCCATAAATGGCAACGATTTCTACAAGGGATTAAATGTGTCCACTGATGGTGTGATGATTTATGCAACTCAGCTTCAGTTGTCCGGGAAGACCCAAATTGCACTGACCCCTGACAATAATTCTCCTGTGGGACCAGTAATCAATGCTGGGGAGATGCTTCAGATCAAGCCCCTCGGCTCAAGAACTGCCACTAGAGATGGTAGTTGGTCTCCTATCTAGTTGTTGCTTTCTTCTGCTCGTAAATTTGTCGAATGAATTGTTATTTTGTTTGATGAAATCGGTTTAGGCTTTTGCCTCTGCAGTGATTGCAATGGAGGAGTTTGCAAGAAACCTGAAGAACCCTCCGTCAGACTGGAGTGGAGACCCGTGTTCGCCGCATGGTAATTCATGGACAGGTGTGATTTGTTCTACGAATGATCAAATACGAGTTGAGTCATTGTAAGTTTAGGCCGCGTACCTAAGTATTATTTTCATCAGCTTCTACTGGGACTAGATGTGAACAACTGTGTTTCTGTTTTTTTGGCAGGAAACTAACAAATGCTGGCCTGTCGGGATTTTTGCCTAGCTCAATTGCCAACATGACAGCTCTCCAAAGCATGTATGCAAATTTTAATATATTTAACTAAGGCAATTACTTTGGGTATTGGTCAATTGTAACTTTTTTCATCTCTATTATCATAGACAGCTTAGTGGGAACAACCTCTCTGGTCCTATCCCAGATATGAGCAATCTAAAGAACTTGGTGGCACTGTAAGATTTTAAACTCTCCATTTCCAATTTTCCTGGTCTCCTAGGCAATATTTGGAAGGAAGATAAAGTAGAGAGATAAGGAGATAACTCTTATCTCTCGTGATTGTGCTAATAAGAATTATTCTCTCGTACTTTATCTTACAAACAAGCATTGCCCTTTAGTTTTGTTGTATTGCAAACATGATAAGAACTACCAGTAAAAAAAACAACAATCATAATGACCATGAAGAAAGACACTAACGGTGAATAACAAGCAATTAACTTTTTCTTTATTAATGTGAAGGCACTTAGATAATAATCAATTCAGCGGATCAATCCCTTCATCTCTTGGTGGGCTTGAAAATCTGAAGGAGTTGTGAGTACTTCTATCATAAAAAGTTCAATTCATACCAAATAGTGCAGTAAAGACCTCAAGTTTTTCACCAGTGACATCAATTTTTTGATTCTACCGTGTCATTCACTTATAAGACAAATTGTTATATAATTACAGATTCCTACAAAACAACAACCTTTCGGGCAAAATCCCAGACAGTTTGAAAAACAAATCTGGGCTTAACATGCAGTAAGCAATTTTTGCTGACCTAATTTATATATTTGGGAATTGTTTCTCAATTTGAAATATGATGACATAATTATTTGTATTTTCAGGGCAACTGGAAATAATTTGGAGCCATAGAGACCTCAAACTGGGAGAGCAACTGTATTTGACTTCTCTCTAACCAGAAATTAAGAGTATGATTTCTCCATGAAAGAGAGATGGTCTAATGTGTGTAATACCTAATGTTATTGTCTTTTATGTATTATCTGTTAATAAATCTAGCATGTCTAATGATAGCTTCAGAGTTTGCATTAGCATCTGATATCAACAAATTATAAAAAGTCAAATACATGTTAAAACTCTCTAGTCTCAAAAAAAGAGGACAAAAAAGGGAAAAGTTATACTCTGGTTCTGAGCAACCCAATGACAGAAGTAATACCAAAACGCCAATTTCCCTTGCACCAAAATTTAGAGTATTATTACAATTCTACGTCAATTACTGTCATGATTAATGGCTCTAATTATATAAACCTGAAACAAAGACAAGAAAAACAATGAGAAGAAAAAAATACATCTTCAAATTTTTACAATCAAGAAAGCAAGAAATTATAGAGACTTCATGATATACACCAGGCATCCATTTCTTTGCAACAAGAAACTCCCTTTTTAAACTTGAGCAAAAAATAACCAAGTTTGCAATGACTTGGTCATTTGTTAAATGACCAAAAAATAGTTACCTTGAATGTGGTGGGCTTGATCAGCTGAAAAACACATGCATCGCCGTCTATTAGTTTGTGTGCCACAGCAAATCCCTGCCACCCACCACTTAAAGCAGTTCTCCCAGCAAAGTACTTGGTATCAAATTCATCTCCTTGTTCGTCAACTAGAGTCACCATGCAATCATATTTAGGGAGATGACTTGTGCAGAATTGTTTTATAAGGCCCTGAAGAATTGTTAAGAGGTGATTAAATTACTTGATCATTGTATCTGTACCATACCAGTCAGGTCTTATACCAATATGCATCTCAGACCATTTCACCCCTCCAAAGAAAGGATATAAGAAAGAAAAGAAAAAAAGGGGGTTTGTTGGTACATATATTTTGCACGGTATCATACCAGTTGGGTGTACCATCTGGATTTCCATCTAATACAAAAATCCATCATTTTGGTACCATATTGTCTCTGAAATCTGAATAATAATGGTGAGTAAGGTTGCTAGTTCGAATCAAAATTGAATTTGTGATTACATACAAACCAAAATCCTCTAGTGACATGCGAGTGAAGCATTGATCTGACAAAGCTGGGAAATGTGGGGTCCAGCTGTGACTCAATCTCTTGAGCTTTCCTTAGAGCACGTTCTTTTGCTTCGTAGGAGATATTCGGCTGGTTAATTAGATATGACCTGTCTGATCTAACTTGTATGATCCTATGGAGTAGGAGGAAGAAAGGTGTTATTTTCTCCTATACATGGAGATTAACATTAAATTTTTGAGATTTGGATAAAAATGCAATGAGGAACCTTCTTGGTGTCTCCATAATCTTCTCTGAAACCTGTTCAAACTGAAGATTACTCATTTTAATAAGAAAGAAAAAGAACAACTATTCAGAAGCAGCTTGTACATTTATGTTGTAACTTGTAACTAGTGAAGCTGGAAATTTGTAAGTCTAATCCATACAAGTCAGTCATTCAAGATGCCTCAACAACAGTTGATCATATTCCAAAAGTTAGCGAGATATTCATCTAAGAATTCTATAAATAGATCGCACTTATAGCAACAAGAGGACATCAATATTTTACCACCACTTAAAGAGTATCAGAAATTATTGTCGTTTATAAAATCTTCCTGCAGTCCCCCTCCAACCCCCCCCACACACACACTGGTAGTAATGTGGTGAAATAATGTTGTTTTGACATCGTCAAACAAAGGATTGTATGGAACAACAGAATAATTAACAAAAAGGGAAAATTGCATACTTCAAGATAATTCCCCCCTTGTAAGTTAGCAAGACGGCCGGATCTCCTTGTTGGTGTCACTGCCACGTCAACTTTAGGCCTCCTCTGTTTAATCTAAAATAAGCCAAATAATGCATATTAATTTTATATAAACCTGTCCTCAACAAATAACCAGAGATACTAAAATGAATAAGTTGGCCAGATAATGCATGCATGTCCCTACTTAAGAAACCTTAATGTGTATCTCTAAAAGACAATATCTCATATGATGCCTGTCTCTTCCAACTTTTTAAAAAATGCCCAAATCAAACCTCTTTTTTCCCACTTATTGATGTTAAGAAAAATGAGAGAAAATAATATGAGGGACATATGAGATCAATTTAGCAATTAAACAAAGGAACGATTATAAAATTTCAATCAGAAAAAATGATGAGAAGTAAAGATCCAAAAAGTTAAAATAAAATAAAATAAAATAGAGCGGTGAAAGGGGATTAGTGACCGAAGGTGGGGTTTTGGGAGGTTGAGGCTTCTGAACTGCGAATGAGAGGTGGTGAAGGTTGAGAGCTTCAATTTTCTTCTTGTTCTCTTCAATATTTCTCTGTCGTGCTTCCTCATAAGAAGCTGCTCTTTTCTTCGCCATTGATTGATGAATGACTCTGTGTGTGTGTGTGTGTGTGTGTTGGAGAGAGAGAGATACTGAAACTCGAGAAGAGAAAGAGTGGAGTTCTATCGGCAAAACAAATTAAAAGAGTGGAATTCAAATTTGCCTCGGTAATGGTGGAGCCGACCGTTGGAGCTTCAGAGAAAGGTACATGACTCTTATTATGGCAGGACCCATGCCGAGGCGAGGGCTTGAAATAATCATGTTTCTGCACCACGGGGAATCAGCAGGATTTTGATCGAACAGCTCCCATTGCTTCCGACGTGAAAAATTTATCAACGGGGAATATCAGAACCGCACGATCTTGACCCACATACGAGACACTGGGGTTCGGCCGAAATTTTTATTAATATCCTCAAAAAAACAAAAAATAGCAAATTTGCCCTCTATATGAAAAAAAATTCAAAAACACACTGACCGCTCCATGTTTGAGCAGTCCACTCTCACTACCAAACCGCCCCACAGTGGGGTGGTCACCTCTTCACACCAGACCGCCCCACGTTTGGGTGGTTTGGTGTTTATTATTATTTTTTTTTAAACCGCAACCCCCACCCTTCACCCCTCTGTCCCGACTCTTGCTCCGCCCAAACCAAACCCTAAACCCGATCCACCCCCCTCCGCCCTCCCCCTCAGAAAAACCCTGCCCCCATCCCTCTCTCTCCCTCTCTCTCGTTAGGCCGCCCACACACCCCCCTCTCTCTCTCTCTCTCGTTAGGCCGCTCCCACCCCCTCTTTCTCTATCTCGGCCACCCCCACCCCCTCTCTCTCGCAAGGCCGCCCACACCCACGAAGCTTGAGGTTAGGTGAGGCCGGAGCACGAATCACAAAGCACAATTTGATTATTTCCAGGTAGCCCGACATAACTTATTTTATTTATGTTTTGTGCCTTGTGATGGCATTGGATTGTTAATTATCGTGTGCGGGTTGTTAATTTTCCCGACGCTATTGAATTGTTCGGATTTTTGATATTTCGTAAGTGTTGCGATTGAAATTGTTAGAAATTGTTAAGAAGTTGCCTTGCGGGTTGTTGAATATGGTGTGCGGGTTGTTGATTTTCCCGACGCGATTCATGGTACTGTTACACCCTTTTTAAAACTAGATTACAAAATTAGGATTTAGAAATTAGGATTTAGGGTCCAAAATTAGGGTTTAGGGTTTAGGGTTATTAGTTTGGTTACGTCGTACCGAGTCGTAGAAATTGAATTGTTAAATATCGTGTGCGGGTTGTTGATTTTCCCGACACGATTGAATTGCTTAGCATATACCAAAATTATTATTTTTTATTTAGTTTGCAATAATAATTCTTATTAATTATGGTAAATTGTAAAAATATGTTATTTGAATTGAGAAAAGATTAGTTGACAATTATTTGAATTTTTAAAATAGTTTCTTAAAATAAAGCAATTATTTGAATTTTAAAACAATTTTCAAAGGCCATTAATTTCATATCATTATAATTTTAAATCATTTAATGTACGGTATTTTATTTTTTAAAATCTCACTAATTTTTATAAATATGTTATGTGAAAATTATAAATATCATTAAAATTTTAAATCATTTAATGTACGGTAATTTTTTATTTTAAATCTCACTAATTTTTATAAATATGTTATGTGAATAATATAAATTATGCCTATAATGTTTAAAATAAAATTAAACATTTACATGTTTGGTCCAACATTTACATGTTTTATTTTAAATCAGTTGGAAGTGATGTCTAAACATGTTTGGTCCAACATTTACATGCATGACACATTTTTTTTAGGGTTTAGGGTTTTAGAAATTGTCCAAAATTATTTAGAAATTGTTAGCATCTATAGAAATTATCCAAAATTAATTAGAAATTGTTAGAAATTGTTTACAAATTGATTATTAATTGTTTATAAAGTGTCCAAAATTCTATTATTAATTTTTTTTTATGGTAGTTTGCTATAATAATTTTTATTAATTAATGTAAATTGTAAAAATTTGTTAGAAATTTAGTAACTTGATATTTTCAAATGTAGTTTGGCCAGACCTAGACGGGGACGATCACGAGATACTCTGAAGACCAGGGAGATTTCACATGCTTCCACTGGAGAGGCTCCCGATGCAGAGGCTCCCGATGCAGAGTATCTCGCTCATGATGCTGACACATTTAGTCCTCTTTTGTGGATCCCACATATTAAGCACTGTGTCGCATACGCATATATGGAGGTACGTTGGTTTTTTTATATGTAATTTAAATAGCATTATTTAATATGATATAGACGATGTTGACAGTGAGACATCGCACCCTTGAGATCTCGTGCGTCCCTCAGCCATTGATGGAGTGGTGCATCATGAACCTCGGCTTGTATCAGCTAGCCACTATGTCTCAGAGTAAGATCGAGCAGGCTCTCATTTGCGGTCTAGTGGAGAGATGGCGACCGGAGACTCATTCATTTTACCTTCCGGTTGGGGAGATAACAGTCACCCTAGCTTATGTGAGCGCCTTATGGGGTTTACGGATCGATGGCGACCCCATAGGCGGTGTCTCGGACTATTCAGACCTGATGAAGATGATCTGGAAGCTGTTGGGGGCCGATCCAAAGGCGCTGCAAAAGAAGAAGAAGAAAGGGAAGGAGGATGAGTTCTGGTATTCTGGATACTGTATTAGTCTAGCGTCGCTCCGCATCTACTTCTCCCAGTGTCCGGTAGCCCCCGATACCACTGACGAGAAGGCGGTGAAGAGGTAACCATAAACATTTAGAAATTAAAATATGTTTTGAACTCAACAATAATAACAATTATTTATGTTGATTATTTTACAATGTAGGTATATTAGGGCGTTTGTGATGGACTTATGTGGCAGTGTCATGTTCGTGGATTCTAGTAGTGACGCAGTCCCAATTATGTTTCTCTCTCTGCTGAAGGACTATGTCCAGGTCAACTCCAGATGCTTCACGAGAAGAACGTCACCTGGTACCCCTATTGTGCATTCTACGAGGCCAACCTTCTTTGTCGGTTGACATTGGAGTAGAGAGATCTATGGTATTATCAGGGGTCGTGCGTATGTTACTGGATAGTTGAGTATCACTATCCTAATCAAGTGCCCCATCAGTTTGGCTTAGATGTGTTTGTTCCGAACTTCCCTATGTTGGACGAGCAACAGACCACTAAGCTGCACAAGTACCCACTACTTAATTTCATTATTATTTTATTACTTGTTCAGTCTTACACGTTACTAATAATATATTATAATTAATTTTTATTGTAGAACTAACCACCATAAGCCCAAAGTCGACTGGAGCCAGCGTCATGCGGAGGATTACCAAAGGGCACGATATCCGTAGTATCACTTATGGACTCCGCCTACGGCTGATGACATCAGCTTGGGGGCTGGGCCTTGGGCATTGAGAAATGTCGTCTGGTACCAGAGGTGGGGCATGTCGTCGGTATATCTACAGGGGTACTATGGTGAGAGCCTTCGACAGAGACTCATGGGTGATGCCTCTAGACTTACTTACATTTCAGACCGGTCCAGGCTCGCGCGGTAAATATAAATGAAACCTACATATTTAAAAAATTAAATGTTTATTTATGCGTTTCTCTAATAATAATGACAAAAAATTGTGCAGCTTTTGTCCGGTATTAGAGGAGTGGCACACAGCCTGGTGTGCATGGCGAAGATTGGTTGGAGAGTGATAAGGTGTCAAATGCTCCAACACAGTGCACCAGTCATGGAGGACTCTGGCTGGGACGGGCGCCTCATTGGCATGTTGCACAATAGTAGGGAGAGCATCAATTGGCGTGAGATAAGGCCCACACCACGAGATCCGGATCAGCCCTGAGTCGCTATCTACGATGATGAGATGCCGCCACCTCCTGCAGGTAATTACAAGTTAATATGAATGTGCCATACACAATCATTTCTCTTTAAAAATCTATTCTTATTATCTTCAATTCTACAGAGGATAACTCGGGTTGGGCGTTCCACCACTGGGTGTTGAATAACAACGCATGGAACGCTTACTACAACAAGTATGGAGTTTCGGTGCAGATTGGCGATGTCAGTGATTTTCTTTTTATTTAATTAATTTACTAGTTATTTATATGTAGCAAAACTAATATTGTTTACATGCAGAATGAAGCTCCTACCTGGCAGGCCAATCCCGAGTTCACTATGACTTACCTTACTAGAGATGATACCGGGTATGAGGTACAGAGCCTCCACGGACCATGATACGTAGAGACTAGAGAGCACGACAACGAGGCTAGTGGGAGTGGGGCGCATGCTGCAGATGTCTTTGCCTGTGTTATATTTGGCACACCGCTTCCGGCCACTTATCTTTCTACCTGGGAGGCCGATCCATGAGAGATGCGTACACAGGCGGTGATCCAGAAGGATCTCCCATGGGTCCGCCGTACACAGTTATCTTTGCAAGAGGAGGATCCCTAGGCAGCCGATGCGGCGTCAGAGATTGATGTGGACAATCTCTAGGATGACAAGGAGGAGGAGGTTCACTTGACGCGTCAGCTGCCGCCTAGGGACCGCCATCCACCTGCTAGGTTGGATCTCTCCGGTCGTCGCCATCGTCGTCGTTAGATTTTTTATGTTATTTTTTTAGTTAGATAGATTTGTATGATTTTATGTTTGGATTGTTATATTTCATGTTTGGATTGTTAGATTTTATGTTGTAAACTTACCATTTATATTATTTAGTTTTGTTGTTTATCTAGTCGAAAAAATCAATTTATAACATTAAATAAAATTATAACAAATAAAACTACAATAATATATAACATATTATAAAATATTACAACAAATAAAATTATAATCGTCAATTATAAAAATAACTATAAATTATTATAAATATTATAACAAATAAAACTACAATAAAAGATTACAACATGTAAAAGTATAATCGTTAATTATAACAAATTATAACCATAAATCATTATAAAAAATGGAACTATAAATTACTGAATATAAAAAAATTATAAAAAAATACAGCATTTTATAATGCAGCATTATAAAATACACAGCGTTTAAAAATAAATAAACACCAAACCGTTCAAATGTTGGGCGGTCTAGTGTGAAGAGGTGACCGCCCCTCTGTAGGGCGGTTTGGTAGTGAGAGCGGACTGCCCAAACATGGGGCGGTCAGGGTGTTTTTGAAAAAAAATTCATACTGATGACAAATTTGCTATTTTTTTTAGGGTATTAGTAAAAATTTCGGGGGGTTCGGTCGTTCGGATCTTTCGACCTAGAACCCAAGAGGAAAAAACAGATTTGGGTGGGTGATCAAGGAGAAAATTGAATTACAACATTTACGGATTTGGGCTTCCATAGCCCAACTAAAAGCAATTCGGATCTAGTGAAGTAACCCAATCTTTGAGTTTTGGATCGAGACCGTCCGATTCGAATCCGTGAAAATCCATCCGTGAAGTGAGCACACACATCCCGACACGCATTCAAATCCCGAGACAATCTCAAACGATGAATTCGAATCGGACGATCTCAATCCAAAATTCAAAGATTGAGTTACTTTAGGGGATCCGGACCCAACTAAAAGTCCAACATATGACCCTTGCGAACCATTTTTTTTCTTTCGATACAAGTGGCATCGTTCCACGGTTCCACCAAAGGAGGCAATCAGGGGTAGGATGGGATTTAGAACCGTTTAGTTTTACATTATTTTTAGTCTTAGATTATGAATTTTCAGTCATGACTGAAAACTGACAAATTATGAATTTTCAGCTAAAGTCCTAGATGGACTTGGTCATCCTTTATTTTGTATTATAAGAAGTCAAACTTTTCATCTCTAAAATGAGGATTGTACTTGAATTCTTAAATATATTTTAGTATATGTTTATGTTTTGTTTTTGTATTATGATTTGAATTTCTAATGCCCTTTATTCTTTTTATAATATCCTTGCATACATAGTTTCGTATACTATATGCCAATGATCTCCACATGCCTTTGTTAAGCAATTTCAGAGAATTCGTGTGAGGAATTACTCGTAAGTAGTGGTGAGATTGGGGTTAATGAGACTTGGCAGCTGATAGGCCCATATGCCAATGGCCCTTAAAAGGCCCAGGCCTGGCCCAACTAAACATCTCCAGATTTAAAATTCACAGCAAACAGGCCACGGCCCAAAAATTACTCGGGATTCGGACCCTCTCCCGGGGCCAACCCGAGATTAAAAATAGCCTGGGCATCGGACCCCTTCCCGGGGCCAGCCTGAGGCGAAGCACAAACTGAGACTCGGACCCCTCCTAAGGGCCCGCTCGGAACCGAACAAAACAAGGCTCAAAGCCTAACACGCCGAACAGCCCAAAAAGGTCGACACACGACCTCGCCGTTCGGCTTGAGACATACTATGCGAACATTATAGCCTAACATGCGGACGCCCTCAACAGTGTGCGGATCTTTGTCATTAATGCTGACAAGACCCCGCTACAGTAGGGCGCCCCCTATATAAGAATCCCCCAGAAAAGGGGGATCGCATTTATCACATCCTGGAGAGGTATTAAAAAGGGTTAGAGCGTTAATACCCCTCCGACACCCCGCGTGCCCACTATTTCGACCCGCTTCACTCGAGGCGGGACGGGCTGCGCACTCAGCAATCAGCTTCTGCACGGCCTGCTTCCCAGGAACAGGACGTGCCTGCACTTTACTGGACCGAGTCCAAGTACGGCCCGGCCCCTCTCGGGAAGGGACGTATCAACCACCGTGGGGCCCCCAGCCTCAACTGAGCAAGATGACTTCTGCAACTAAACAAACAGACGTGGGCAAGCCCACCCCCGAGGAGGTCGCTCGGCGGACGGAACAATCTAACTGAAGAACTGAGAATGTGAAGTCCCCGACCAACCTAACCTCGGGCATAAGACCCAAGGAACCTTCGAAGAAAACTCTCCCAGGTGACCCGAGTGCAGGGGCGACGAGTAAAAACCCCCTCGGCAAAGTGAACAAGAAGACCCCCAGCCCAACTGTCCCTCCGACCCACTCTTTGGGCATGCCGCCCGAAGGGGTACCGATCACCCAAACCGGGATGGGCTTGGAGTTTCTCGGAGCTTCTGCACCAATTGTCAGACCGATTGACTCGACCATCGTAACCGCCCAGACAACTGGGCCGATCGGGTCGACCCCTCAAAATACTCAAAACCAGATGATCTACGCCCAGTACCATTCTCCGTACGTTCCACAATATGTATACCCACCTCCCTACAACTATCCCCCATATCCGCAATATGCTTCTCCATACCCACAGTACCCAGCCACCCCTTTAGCACACTACCCTCTGCAGGCCGATCCCAACCTGTCATACCATCCCCAAACTCCCACCTCAGCACCCGGGGTACGGATGATTCATCCCCCACCGCCTGTAGTACAATTAATCCAAACTGGACCCGGGTCGAACAATCCAGAGCCAGGTTCGCATAACACGGAGCGCGACGATAACAATCTTGATCCCGAACCTGAGACCCTTGTTGGTGAGGGGGAGACGAGACAGGATGGCGGACCGAAGCGGAGATTATCCTTTGGGGCTCAAAGGGAAGAGAGCGAAGGCTCATCCGCGGCGGCCAGCTCGAGAAGGAGTGCTAGCCGAGCGAGAACAGAGCAAACTCGAGAAGGCCCCGGCAAACAAACCGAAGAACAGTCTCGTCACTCAAGGAAGGACGATCAGTCCCGTCACTCAAGGAAAGACGATCGGTCTCGTCATTCTCGAGAAGAGCGTCGCAAGACACCCCCTAAGAAGCGGCGAAAACCACGCACCACAACAGAGGCCGCAGGAGTAGATATGGCAATGATAAACGCAATGATAAAAAAAGGGGTTGAGAAAGAGATGGCCGAGAGGGAGAAAAAGAGAGCAGGGACTCGTTCCGGGTCGACGAATATTTTGGAAGGACCATTAGCCCCGGAACTTTATAAGGCCCCCATGGGTGATTTCAAATACCCTGCCGGCCTCCCCTGCTTCCAAGGTAGCGGAGACACCCAGGACCCGCAGAACTTTGTGTACGGGTTCTTCGAGAGGCTCCGATTGCATGGGGCATCGGACGCCGTCGCGTGCCGCATTTTCACCACTTGTCTGACAGGAGAGGCGTGGGAATGGTACATGAGACTGAAACAAGGATCGATAAAAACTTTTGACCAACTAGCGAGAGCCTTCTTGGCCCGCTACGACATGCTCCGACCCCCACGGGCGACTTGCGACTCCCTCCTAAAATATGTTCAAGGACACCAGGAGACCACTCGGACTTTTGTGAATAGGTTCGTGAAGGCCTCTAGGGAGGTCCGAAACTACAGCGAGGACATCGCCCTGGCAGCTATACAGAATGGACTTTGGCAAGGAGGACCGGGCACCCTCCGGTATGATGCCCGGAAGAGAGAGTTTAAGAGTCTGCCGGAGTTCTTGGCTTTTGCTGAAGGGTACATCCGGGCCGAGGAGGATGCCGTCCAGTTCGCTAGGCCGCGATCCAGATCACCAAAACCGCAGCAGCGTGACCGGCAGCCCAGCGGCGGTCCGTCTCGAAGGCGAGAACCACCAAAAAGAAATACCCTGCCTGCGCCACAAGAAGAACGGCGCGAAGATGGCAGAGAGGGCTATCGACCCCACTACGTGCGATATGCCCCCTTTATCAAGAAGAGGAGCGAGATGTATCATATAATAAAGGACATGCCCGACGTCCCAAGGCCACTACGCAAGGGCATTTTCGAGAAAAAAGATGGGACTGTGACATGCTTTTTCCACCGTTTTAATGGGCACTCCACTGGAGATTGCCTCCAGCTGAAGGACGTGTTAGAAAGATTGGCTAGGGAGGGAAAACTGATCGAGTACATCAAGCCGGAATTCTTCCAAAAGTTTACAAGAGAGTACAATGGGGAAGTCGAGTACAAAAAGAAGGCTTCCTATCGGGACGATTACAAGGGGCCCAGGCACACTGGGCCGAAGCCCGAAGATGACAAGGGAAAAGGACCGAGAGCATCCGGTAGACAGCCAAGTATAGAGATCAATGTTATCAGCGGAGGGCACAAGGTGGTGGTCCCTGAAAAACATAACCGAAGCAACACCAAGCCGCACCCCACTATATTAAATGTGGAAAATCTCCCGAGAAGAAGAGGCCCCGGATGGACGAAGCCATATGCTTTTCCGAGAAAGACTTCGGCACCATCGTGTGGCCCCATGACGATCCCATAGTGCTAAGACTCAAAATAGAAGAGTTTGGAGTCAAGAGAATCCTCGTGGATACGGGGAGCTCGGCCGACATTTTGTACCTCTCAGCTTTCGAGAAGATGGGAATGCAGCTTGGCGAGTCACGGAAGAGAGTGACGCCACTAGTGGGGTTCACTGGCGATTCCCTCCGGCCAAAAGGGATCGCCCGATTGAAAGTAGCATTTGGGTCCTCGCCCCGCATCACCGAAGTCATGGTGGACTTCCTCGTCGTGGATGCCCCTTCCGCCTACAACGCGATCATTGGCAGGGGCACCTTGAACAAGATTGGAGCCATAGTATCTTCTCCCCACTTGAAGATCAAATTCCATACCGGCCACGGTGTGGGGGAGGAATGTGGACGGCAACAGGTGGCCCGGGAATGCTAGCAAACTTCCCTTGAAGGGCGGGGAGGAGCGGTCCATCAAGTAGATACGAGAGCAGGGGCGAGATCAGATCCCGCTGGCCCGCGCTTGCGATCCAGCAAAGAGTTTTTACCCCCATGTATGCCCATGGTCTTAGACCCCACTGACAAGGGAGAGTTGAACACATTTATCGAGCCGGCCGAAGAAGTCGATCAGGTCGACCTCGGTAGCGGCAGGGTTTTGAACATTGGCAAGGCCGTCCAAGGAAGCGCGAGGGAGAAGTTGATTGATTTCCTCCGGGAAAACCTGGCAGTGTTTGCATGGACCGCCGCAGACATGCCCGGGATCCCGGGATCTATAGCCGAGCACCGATTGCACATTAAACCAGGAGCAAAACCTGTGGTACAGAAGAGAAGGAACATGGGAGCCGAGAGGCGCTCGGCAGTTAAGGCAGAAGTGGCCAAGTTACTGGAAGCCGGTTTTATTAGAAATGTGACTTGTCCGGAATGGTTGGCAAATCCTGTGCTTGTTAGAAAGGCAAATGGAGATTGGAGGATGTGTATCGACTACACCGACCTGAATAAGGCGTGCCCTATGGACCCTTTCCCTTTGCCCAAGATCGACCAACTAGTAGATTCCACCTCCGGACACGCGTTCCTAAGCTTCATGGATGCGTTCTCGGGGTACAACCAAATCAGGATGTGCCCAGAAGATGAAGATAAGACTGCCTTCACAACCCACTCCGGGTTATACTGTTACCGCGTGATGCCTTTTGGGCTGAAAAACGCGGGGGCTACCTTCCAAAGAATGGTGAACAAGGTGTTCCACGAGCAAATAGGTTGAAATGTGGAGGCCTACGTTGATGACCTCCTGGTAAAAAGCATGTCCGACCTGGGCCACGTACAGGACCTGCGCGAGACATTCGCGACGCTCAACCAGGCCGACATGAAGCTCAACCCCAAGAAGAGTTTTTTCGGCCTTACGGGAGGAAAGTTCCTCGGGTTTATGGTGTCCATGAGGGGCATAGAGATACACCCCTCCAAATCACAGGCCATCCTAGATATGAAACCCCCCCCCTGAAACTTCAAGGAACTTCAATCACTTACAGGCCGACTAGCAGCATTGAACCGATTTATCGTCCGATCTGGCGATGTCTGCTTTCCTTTCTTCAAAGCTATGCGCAAATCCGCCAAATTTGAGTGGACCGAGGAATGTGCGGTAGCTTTTGACAAGGTCAAAAAGTACCTGGCCAGCCCGCCCTGCCTCAGCTGACCCATGGACGGAGACACACTGGTTGTATACCTGGCCACGACCAACCACGCGGTCAGTGCCGCATTGGTGAGAGAAGAGGGAGGGAGCAAAAACCCATATATTTTGTATCACATGTGCTCCGAGATGCCGAGACTCGATACACACAGATAGAGAAGGCAGCATATGCTCTTATAGTCGCGGCAAGAAAACTGAGACCATACTTCCAGTCCCATCCAATCAAGGTGTACACCGGGGTGCCCCTGAAGAAGGCCTTCGTGAACTTCGACTCCTCAGGCCATGTGCTGGCCTGGGCGCTCGAATTGACAGAATTCGATGTCGCGTTCCACCCTCAGAATGCCATCAAATCACAAGTATTCGCGGACTTTATCGCAGAATATTCGCGTTCCACCCTCCAGGGAGCAGGAGCTGGAATAGCTCTCACGGGCCCTCAGGGAGAGGTACTCAACTATGCACTCCATTTCCAGTTCCCTGTAACCAATAACACCGCCGAGTACGAGGCCATGATAGCCGGCCTCAAATTAGCAACAGGGCTAGGAGCGCGAGAGGTCCATCTCCACAGTGATTCTGAACTAGCGGTCAAACAAATCAATGAAGAGTGCCGTGTACATGACGACCGATTGCGCCGGTACCGTGAACAATTCCATTCCTTAAAAGGGCGATTTGAAAAAGTGGTCATTGAGCACGTACCTAGAAACAAGAACTGTCAAGCAGACGCCCTCTCGAAACTAGGGGCGGCAGGTAACCTGGACAAGGACCGCCCCGTGATAGTAATGGATATTCCCGAGTCAAGTATCTCGGGTGACGTGAAGGAAGCCTATGTCATCAATGAACCCGGAGATACTTGGTACGCTCCCATGTGGGCATACCTCACCTCAGGGATCTTACCGGAGGACCCACTCGAGTCCAGGAGATTGAAAAAGATTGCCCCCTTATACTCGATATACAACCATCAGTTATACAAAAGAGGATACGCCCGGCCATGGCTCAAGTGCATCGGAGAAAAAGATGCCCAAACAATGTTGGAGGAAGTCCATGAGGGACTCTGTGGCAGCCACCAGGGAGCCAAAACGTTAGCAAAAAGAGTCTTGCGCGCAGGGTACTATTGGCCCACGATGTAGCAAGACGCGGCCAATATGGCGCGAAAATGTGAAAGGTGCCAATATCATTGCCGATTATCCAGCGTCCCAGGCTATGACATGATCATGATCTCGGGAGCATGGCCCTTCGACCTATGGGGTATCGACATCTTAGGCCCTTTTCCCATGGCCGTCCAACAACAAAAATGGATAATAGTGGCCGTCGAATACTTCACCAAGTGGGTAGAGGCCAAAGCATTAGCCCACATCACGGTAGAAGCTGCCAAAAATTTTATATGGCGAAATATCGTGTGCCGTTTCGGGATACCTCACGCATTGATCTCGGACAACGGCACGCAGTTTAATGCAGATGTCACCATGTCCTTCCTAGAGAAGCTAGGCATCCGCAGCAACTTTATCTCGGTTAGCCACCCTGCTAGCAATGGCCTGGACGAAGTCACCAACAGGACCATTTTAGACGGATTAAGAAAGAAGGTGGCCTCCAACAAGAAAAATTGGCCCGACAAACTAGATGAAATCATTTGGGCATACAGAACCACTCCCCGCGAGGCTACCCAGCAAACACCATACTCCCTAGTATATGGCATGGAGGTCGTCACACCCCTCGAACTCATTGCACCCTCCCTCAGGATGACGGCCTACTCCACGGAAAGCAATCCAGAAGCACGAGCGATGGAACTCGAGCTAGTACAAGAACTCCGAGACAAGGCCCGCATCCGAACCACAGAATATCAGCGGAGAGTAAAACGCGCCTTTGATAAACGCATGTCACCCCAGACATTCGAACCAGGCGACCTGGTGCTAAAAAGGGTTGAGGCTACCGGACAGCACGTTGGTAAGCTTCAACCCAATTGGGAAGGCCCTTTCCGGGTGATTCGCGCTTGCGGCAAAGGAGCGTACGAGCTCGAAAGTCCCGACGGACGAATGCTTGCCAGACCCTGGAACGTTGTCCACCTTCGGAAATTTTATATTTAAAATAAAAAAAGGTGGTAGCAGAATAGGTATAGCAGCGCCAGGCCGCTTGTAAAAATGTAATCATTATCTTTTGTACCTTTTTGGACCAGCATGGGAATGCCCATGTAAGGTCAGGGGTGTCGGTGCAACATTATAAGCACGGCCCGGTACCTCGTACTTTTTGGACCAGCACGGGAACGACCGTGTATGGTCAAGGGTGTCTGTGCGATATTATAAGCACGGCCCAGTGTTTGCGATGTTGACTAACAGATTCGGGACCCGACTGCACAAAATTACCGTCGGGATCTCCTTACAAACAACTGGTCGTAACAAGGACAAACAAAAGCCCACGGGCAATGAACGCTTTGATAAAAGAGTAAAATTATTGCACTAAGAGGATAAACGAAAGCCCAAGCGGCAACGAACGCCTCAGCAATAAAACAACAACATTTCTTATGACAGAGGAATAAAAGCCTATGGGCAACAAATGTTTTCTCTAACAATTACCGTACTAACTTCGGACCAAAGGCCTTAGAGCATAAAACAGCCCGAAACAACTTTTCCGTAACAGCGAGCGTGCGCTAGCCGTGGAAAGTACGGACGAGTACACACAACGCGCCCCGCAAGGAAAACTCGCGCTAGTCTCAGGCCAAAGGTCCTGAAGAAAGGAGCAGCAAGACAATCTTTCAAAAAGATTACAGGCGCGAGTCACGACAGTATGAACAAATACACGTGACTCGCGAACATGGCAATACAGGCGCGAGCCATAAAAGTGTGAACGAAAACTCTACAAAGAGCAACGAATGCACATGGCTCGCGAAACTAAAGGGACAGTTATGCAAAAAGCGAACGAAAATCCCAACGGGATAACGAATGCGCATAACCCTGCTTTGGAGAGATACAATAACGAAAACCCGTGGGGTAACGAAAAAATCTCTCCGAGGATCCCGACACACAGCGTAAGCGAAAGCCCGACGGGGCAACGAACACGCACAAACCGGATAAACATTCCACCATTTCACAAGACAATGAGCTTGCCTATTTAATAGGTACAAACGAAAGTCTTGTGGAATGAACGCGAATGATCTACTGGCCTTGCGAGACAATAAATAGGCATGGCAACATGTCTGAGCAACAAGTCTCGCAAGAATCTCCCTACCGGCCTCGCGAGACAATTAAAAGGCATGGCAACATGTCTGAACAACAAGTCTCGCAGGAATCTCTACTGGCCTTGCGAGACAATAAATAGGCATGGCAACATGTCTGAACAACAAGTCTCGCAAGAATCTCCCTACCGGCCTCGCGAGACAACTGATAGGCGTAACACCACGCCCGAACAAAAGTCGCGCAGAAACATAAAAAAAAAGGGAAAAATATCCCAAACTGGCTCTACAAAGACAACCAACAAGCATAATAATAGGCTTAAACAAAATCTCAAAAGAGCAAAACAAAAAATATATCAAGTACCTAAAGGAACGCAGAAACTCCTCCCCGAACTCACGCAAAACGTGCCTGTCCGGGGGACAAACTATACCGGGCGAACAAAGAAAGGTCTAAGAACATCACAAGCCCGAAAAGATCGCGAGAAGAAACTGCGCAAGGTAATAAGGTATTCTTCTTTCCAAATTGGTACCGCTACAAGGCTAGGAGTAGGACTGGCAATTAATATCGATAAAAAAGCAAGACGACGCCAAATAAACACGCGAGGCGCAAGGTAATCCCGCTAAAACTTCTCGACAATTGAGTAGAATAAACCTACCCGAGATTGACTTACCGTACAACGTCATGCGATCGTTTCTAAATGGCCGGATTCTACAGGACCGTAATAAAAACACTACAAACAAGCACATTAAAACGAGAACATACATAAAACATAATTGTTACTCGGGCGGTCGAGCAACAGTCTCGACCAAATTACCCGACAAAAGTTACAACGGATCTGTTTTTCCCCAACATCCTGGGGGTTCTACGAATAAAAGAAACAAAGAACGAGGCAAATAAATTAAAATTTCGACGGCGGCCATAAAGGTTATGCCCCTCAGCAGCTCCCCGATCTGACGCCTCACTCCTCGCCTAAGGCCTGCATAAACATAAACGGCAGATTAGATCACCCCGATTTAAGCATCGAATAAATGGGCACATATACGTCAACAGAGCAAATCAGAGATCATACCTCCTTTACTCGCCATCTTTGTCTTCTTCGATCACCGCCCCGAGGTCCTGCGCATTGTTCCCCTCTGTGGAAAGAATGACGGGACAAGCCACGCCACCGGTCCCCACTCCATCACCAATATCAACTTCGGGGGGAGGACGCACCCAAATGTCATCCGGCCAGGTAGCAACGAGACGCCAATAATATGGGATTTCCACCGGCTGCCCCCTCACTAGATTTATATGGCCCGACACCAGTTTACCCGCGGGGTCCCGCATCCTATCTTCTGCCCTGTCCCACGTATACCCAGTCAGAACCTTTGGCTGCGCCTCCTCGTCATTGACCTTAACGAACCCCACCATCTCAGGAGCAAAGGGATACAATTTCCCCAGCTTCAACACCTCCCCCACTACAAATTTTACTGACAACGCCAACAAGGCAATCACGCAAAGTCTGATAGAACGTTCCCTATTCCATAACTTGAAAGATTCGGATAGGACATCAAAACCACTTTCCGCTCGTTCCAGAGAGTGACCCGAGATGATATAGACCATATCCATAGTTTCGCGGCATCGCCAAGTTATACTCGGCGACCATCCCCCGCCGCACTAATTGACCCCGAATAAATCGACTAACCGGTCTACATACGGCCCCCAAAGACTCACGGGCGGCACAAAATATCTTGTAGAAAACAACACCTTGTGAAACTAATTACACACGTCCCCTAAATAGAACACCGGTTAACTAAAATAAGCCGTCCCAAACTTCGCTTTCTTAACTGAAAACGCCTCGGAGAAAGCGAACCACCTATCAATAACGCCCCGAAAAAACCGCTCAGTAACTCCCAAAACGCCTCAATACTAGAGCCGGTCAAACGACAGGCCTACATTCGTCCCGTCAAATCGCCTAGCCCCAGCTTTTATGACCATAATGGGGCCCAGACACGATAACCAACGGCAATACTCCGCCTATATATTGGCTCGCTCAGCCACAAGAACTCTACCCCTCACTATCCTCTATCCATTCCGCAAGCAGAGCCTTGCTTACCCCAACATCACAATGTCGTCGACCGACTCGGTTAACAAACCCGAGCAGCGACGCCTCAACATCACCCTCCCCCGAGATTCACCTCCCAATCGACCCCGACCTAAACCCGCGCAACCACCACTGCGAACACTATCGGAAGGCGAAAGGTGGGTATTGTTACAAGACATATCTCACCCAGACTTAGATTGGCTGCTAAACCACGAAAACCTCCGAGTTCGGGATTTCCTCGATTTCAAGCTTAGCTCATGTCCAAAATTCACCCCGGAGGACGAGAATGCAATCAAACCTACGGCACCGTCGTTGCGCACATGTGAGGGGTGTGGCGACCAAGATCCGAAGACCGAGATGGTCAAATGCCGAACATGCTTCGAGTGGCGCCACATGTATCATTATGATATCAAAGGCCGCTCAGATCCCCGCCGCCGGTTTTGGCGATGCCCCCGTTGCATCGACCTCAACTACGGAGGACCAACTTTATATACGGCTACCAAGGAAGAGCTCGAAGCGGACAATACCTATGAGGACACCGATAACGAGATCCTCGCCTGAACGCTCCCTGAGTAGCGACATCACACCCGTCTTCTTGCCGAGAAGGACCCCGGAGTGCAACTGACAGAAGTGGAAATATCTCTTCCGCCTGCCTCAGGTTCCACCTCGGCAACTTACGGATATACAGGGAACTAGTCGCCCTGAATATCATAGTGTATTAGCACAAATGTATCTGTTACCGTACCTCCACTAGGACGAATTATATACAAAGAATGTGTTAGTCCAATGTATCGACATTATGTTATGCTTAGGCCTTGTATGATCTCGAAATATCAATAAAGATTTACAATGTCTGCGATAACCCCGGTTACTCTCCTCGAAATCGGGAGCCTCTCTCTTAAAAAAAGAGAAAAAGAAAAAAACAGGCGCTTAGTTATCCAAGGCTAAGAAGCAGGCCAATACAATCACGTCGGGATATATATATACATACCCGAGAAGGGATACAGTAAAAAGCTCCCAACTCTGGGGGATAACGGAATTACGATCCTTTCAGATAAGTGATAACACAAATCGCGGCTATCCCAAGGACACAGGAACCCCGAGACCAACTCGGAAGTCACTAGCAACAAAATCATGAAACATAATAACAAAGCAAAATCGGCACAAGCCATAAGTAACCAATAAGCGGCACGATGTGAAATCACACGACGAGAGATTCCAAATCAACTAAAATACGAACATGGGAAACCCCGAGGGATAACTCGGGGGCTGATAACAAACAAGTACCCCGCAAAACTCCCGGGATCAACTCGGGGGCTAACACTTGAACATTAAAAACAAACTCAAAAGCTAAGACAACAGTTAGAAGCGAACTAGCGTAAACAACAACAAAGCCAAAGTCGCCTTTCGTATCAGAATTAAAACCCGAAAGCATCATACTAATGCATTTCGGCTTCGGGGGCTAATGATAGGCCCATATACCAATGGCCCTTAAAAGGCCCAGGCCTGGCCCAACTAAACATCTCCAGATTCAAAATTCACAGCAAACAGGCCACGGCCCAAAAATTACTCGGGATTCGGACCCCCTCCCGGGGCCAACCCGAGATCAGAAATTACTCGGGATTCGGACCCTCTCCCGGGGCCAACCCGAGATTAAAAACAGCCTGGGCATCGGACCCCTTCCCGGGGCCAGCCTGAGGCCAAGCACAAACTGAGACTCGGACCCCTCCTAAGGGCCCGCTCGGAATCAAACAAAACAAGGCTCAAAGCCTAACACGCCGAACAGCCTAAAAAGGTCGACACACGACCTCGCTGTTCGGCTTGAGACATACTACGCGAACATTATAGCCTAATATGCGGACACCCTCAACAGTATGCGGATCTTTGTCATTAATGCTGACAAGACCCCGCTACAGTAGGGCGCCCCCTATATAAGGCAAAGAATCCCCCAGAAAAAGGGGATCGCATTTATCACATCCTGGAGAGGTATTAAAAAGGGTTAGAGCGTTAATACCCCTCCGACACCCCGCGTGCCCACTATTTCGACCCGCTTCGCTCGAGGCGGGACGGGCTGCGCACTCAGCAATCAGCCTCTGCACGGCCTGCTTCCCAGGAACAGGACGTGCCTGCACTTTACTGGACCGAGTCCAAGTACGGCCCGGCCCCTTCGGGAAGGGACGTATCAGCAGCGGTTCAAAGACTAGGGTTAGAACCCAAGGGTTCTCATGACAAGATAGTATAAATCGTACTTAGACTAGGATTAATTCCTCTACAGACAGATTAAACTTAGTTGGAACAATATTAGAAAGCACTATTTAGGTGGGGTCTTTCGATTATTTCAACTACAGGGTAGTATAGGAAAAACATATTTTCATACCTAAAATACCTCAGTCTTGGTAGCCCAAAAGCCGATCGAAAGATCAAAAAGTCTTTCGGATCGCATAAACGAACACCCAGCTCACTGTACGGATAGTGACAGTTCCTTGCACGAGGTACTCGGGGACATCTATACCGCACGCAATAATGACAGTACCATACGCGACATAGATAAACGTCAAAACTTATACTTTGCATGATTAAGAATGACAGGAAATCTGAACCCTAGAGTCTCTACTGTTTAATTTTATTTTAGTTATAACACCTTGATTGCATTTATCACCACAAAACCTCTTTAAAATCCAATAACCTAAACTAAAAAATTGTTTAAAACTTAATACACTATTATTGTGGATGGACACCCCAATTTATACTACACAGTAGGATCATACACTTGTGATTTGAACATAACTTGAAATTAGGGTTTAAAAAATATTTAAAAGTAGTGTTCTCATTTTGAGTCATCAGGATCATGCAGTAAAACCGTGTACAATTATTGGAGCATTCATATACGCCCGTCCGAAAGATTGATACTCCTTATTTATTTAATTGAATTAATACAGTGTTTCTATTTTATTCTGTCATTTAGTCAGAGTTTTATATTGTGAGTTTGATATTAATCATTAAAAAATTAATTGATGAATAATTTTACTCCTCAGTTACTTCTCATTTTAGAGAAAAAAAATACTAGAACCGCCAGAATTTCTAATAGTTGGGGCATTTTAAAAAAAAACCGAGAGCATTTGTGTAATTTTTTTTAATTGAAGATATTAATAAAAAATTTGGTCCCTACGGGGTTATAATTAAAAGGGGGAATTTCACGTATACTCCTCAAAAACTTCAAAATTACATTTTTCCCCCTCTAAATTTCAAAAACTCACAAATTACCCATTTTATATTATACCTCATTTTAAATTTATAAAATGCTCATTCTACCTTATATTAAAAGCTTAAAACGTCCATTGGATTCAAATTTGAGTCTGATGAGTTCATCTACCGTATGATTTGCTTTAAGATACATGATGATCTATTGCGCACAAATCTTAAAACGAACTCGCACGGATATTGAAGTGACACACAGAGATCTTAAAGTAGATCAGAAGGTAAGGAACCCATCTGACTCAAATTTGAGTCTAATGGGCATGAGATACAACCTGTTTGCATACTTAAATGTTACTGTGTATACATCAAAAATTAATCATTTGCCCTCAAAAACCGATCAAATATAAGACTGATATTTTTATTAAACGGGCTACACATTTTTTATATTTTTAATAAAGGGTCAAATAGGTATTTTATAAATTTAAAATGAGTTTTAATATAAAAGATAATAAAATGGATAAATTTGTGAGTTTTTAAGTTTAGAGGGGGAATACGTAATTTTAAAAATACGTAATTTTAAAATTTTTGAGAGGAATATGTGAAATTCCCCCTAATTAAAAGGAAAGATTTTATTACCAATGCTGCCGAAGTGAAAAGCAACTGATTTTTTAATTCAGTTGAAATTATTATATAATCACAACTAGATATGTACAACGGTCATATCCAATTTCTTGTATTATAAATAATCAAGATTTGTGTTCATTTTTTTGCCTGGTGATGCAACTCCGGCATTTTTATTAATACCCAAAAAAAAAGAAATTATCAAATCTGCCATCACCTCAGAATTATTATTAAAAATGTCCTAACCGCCCAGCCCTGGAGCGGTTTACTCTGGATACCTGACCGCCCCCCACTGGGGCGGTCCACTTCCCATACCAGACCGCCCCCCAGTGGGGCGGTCCGCTATAAAACTCCTATAAAAGGGGTTTTTCTCTCTCCTGACCAGCATAGTATCATTCTAACAACCCCAGAAAAGAAAGAAAGGCGATTTTGAGGTATATTTAAGACGAAAAGGATGGACAGTAACAATCGAGGTAAGAAAGAGAGCAACCGAGATCGTGGCGTAGCGAGAGGAGGGTCAATTAGTGATCGAGGTAAAAATGAGGGAAAAAAGTACAAGTGTCAAGTATGTCGTGATTTTCATAATTGTGTGACATGTAAGATGGAGGAATGTAGTAGACGGCATAGTCGGTATGAAATTTCAGACGATGACTTTGTGGAAAACCCCTACGGTTTTGGTTTGAAAAAGAAGAAGGTTGATCCAGAGCCTCCAGCATCGGACGATAAGTTTGTTCCGTGTACTGGTAAGGCTACCTCTTCGTCTGCTGTGACTGATCCAGAGGTGGAAAAATCCGATGATGACTTTGTTCCATGCACTTTAAAGGCTCGTTGTAAGAAGTAGACTTATTAAGAATTTATGTTGTAGACTTATTAAGAATTTATGTCGTAGACTTTATTTCATCAATTTTGTGTTTGTTTATATTTTATGTTGTTAGTTTTTGTATATGTAATTAAGTATTGAAAATAACAAAACTGAAGCATATAAAATAATCGAGGCAAATAAAAAATTAAATAGTTCACAACATACATCTAAAATAGTTCATAACTTAAAAAAAAATCATCATGTGATGTGATCATATCATGATGTGTTAATCACGTCAAATTTTTCATGCACTACAAGTTTCTAATTTAACAAAACTTGGTAATCAGCGACGACGGCCGAACAAACTCAGCCGACGTCGGAGTCTGGTTGCAGCTAGTTGTGCGATACTACCGGATGTCTCTCCATGACTACTACCGGTTCCTGGGCTTTCATGAGTGCGGTGGCTACTACCAGTTGCTTCCGCAACAACTCTAGCATTTTCTCTTTCATTGGCTTCGTTAATCGCATCTGCATTGCATCCAGTTCAACAAACATGGTATGATATTGAAATCGTAAAATATAAAATAAAATATAAGTAAATAAATAAAATCAACTGTACCTGCTCGTTACCTATCAGTAGTTGAAAGGCGGGCCTGATGTCCCATTCGTCTACCTTCCATCTGGTCCATGGTCATTACAGCACGCTTGTGGGGTTTTCTTCCTATTCTGATCCACCCCTTTGCAGGCATGATTCTATTCCCAACATAGGCCGGCCACTGATACTGGTTGGGATAAGGATAGAAAGATGCACCACAAGTACTCGCAAGGTATTCGGTACGGTACATGTCTGCGACATAATCATCCTCAGAGAAGTTTCTCTCTCGGCACACCGCCATAACTAGAGTGGCGGGGGTTGTCATAACTAGAGTGGCGGGGGTTGTCATACCCCGAGTGGCGGGGGTTGTCATAACTAGAGTGGCAGAGGTTGTCATACCCAGAGTGCTCATGACCCGAGTTGTCATAACTCGAGTGACGCGGGTTGTCATAACTCGAGTGATTATAACCTCTATTTTCCCTAGAAGTTCCAACCCCGGGTTCACGCGGAACTCTCCTGGAATATAAGTCCATTACCAGGGTACCCTGTGACTCAAAATTATTGTAAACACTCATCCATAACGACTCATCTGTTATTAGATATCTGGTATAGTAAGATTTACCCCCACTTACTGTGTTAATCCGAGTAGCTGAATCTATATCATACCGGTTGGGGTTCACACCAATCTTTTCATACACTATTCCCTTCAGTTCAACAAATGAGGTATTTTTATTTACCTCAAAGCCATAGGCTGCCTCCTTAGTGTACTATGCTCCCTCCACACCCCGGGTAAACTTCCCGCCCACATACAGTGCAACCAACATCTTTCTGTTTGATAGCTACTGTTCAAAATCGCCTCTCTTTATTTCTTTTTCTTTTCTGGGATTGTTAGAATGAAATTGTGCTGGTCAGGAGAGAGAAAAACCTCTTTTATAGGGGTTTTATAGCGGACCGCTCCACTGGGGGGCGGTCTGGTATGGGAAGTGGACCACCCCAGTGGGGGGGCGGTCAGGTATCCAAAGTGGACCCCCCCAGAGCTGGGCGGTTAGGGCATTTTTAATAATAATTCTAGTGTGAGGGCAGATTTGATAATTTTTTTTTTTTTGGGTATTAATAAAAATGCCGGGATGCAACTTGAGTAAATATATAGTGATTTTTTGTTTATCAAGTTACTTTGTTAAGAATTCAAAATAAACTTATTTAATTACATCATAGTATGGTAGGGCGAACCATAATACACAAAAAAAAAAAGATTTATATTATTTTCGAGGTTTTAAGAGTAATATATTATTTTTTAAATTACACTAAAAATTATTAATAAAACCCACTATTATTATTGATACAAAAATACAATTTTCTCATAATTATTTCTACAAGCCTACAATCCAACCAAACAATTATTCCTATACAATGTCATTATTCATGTGTTTTCTTATGGACATGATTCCATACATAAATTCATAAAATCCGTTCGTGAAATCTCATCTGCACAATCCCTCTCAAAACAAATCGTAAGAGCAAGACGTATGTTATAATTAGAGCGTGTTCGGATAATCATAATCTAATCCTAATCTCATGAAAATGAATGAAATTTTAGACTAACTAAGATTATATTTTTTTATGGTCCCTTTCAGAGAGTTTTTTTTGTATGAAACGAGATGAGATTTATTCATTTATTGTCCGTTTTTTCTTTGCAAATTGCAAATATCGTATTCCAATTCAAACTCAATTTTTTTTTTTTTTTTTTTTTTTTTTGGTTGAAAGCCCGTAGGCGATTGCATTGATCTAACGATTTACAAAGTAGCTATTACATAGATTTCTTTTGTTTAAATTAAGAAGCATGAAAACCTATACATTGAGCTACTTGTAAAATCATCTAATTTGCTATGTCAGAAAATAACAAATACGTGAAGCCAGAGAATGCGAATTGATCTATTCGCGCCTGATTAGTCAGTATGTGGGCCTTCCAATTTTCTTCTCTGGAAATGTAAACACAGCAGTGATTTTTCGAGTCGCATGCAGTATATAACCCTCTGAAAGGGAAAGTAGAAGACGTTTCGTCCTTAACTCAATTTTTTTTTTGCCACGACCGGGAGTTGGTTGTCCGAACTTTCGGAGGGTAGAAATTTAACAGAGCATTTTTAACTTCATACAGCGGACGAGCATATAAAATACTATTTTGATTCTATAATCGTGAACTGCGTGAAACCAAAATTGCTCTGTTAAAATATTTAATCTTGAGAAAAGTCCACACTTAAGCAGGTCAACTCCGAAGCACCAGTCGGTGTTTGGTTCATTTCTCCAGAAAAGCAGCCCAGGATATCGACCACAACCAGGCATGAAAGTACTGCTGACCGGAGCGTCAGGTTTCCTAGGCGGGAAGCTGTGCTTGGCGCTGTTAGCGGAGGGCTACTCCGTGCGCGCCTTGGTGCGACGGAGCAGCGACCTAAGCTCCCTCCGTCCCAGAGATGGCGGAGCTGAGCTGGCGCACGGACTGGAGCTCGTCTATGGCGATATCACAGATCTGGAATCGCTCGTGAAAGCGTGCGATGGGTGCGAGGCGCTGTTTCATGTTGCGGCGCTGGTCGAACCGTGGCTTCCCGACCCCTCTCGATTTTACTCTGTTAGTTTTGGACTATATTTTATGTCAAATTTCAGGGGTTCAATTAGGCCGAGACAATTGATACATGTTGTCTAGTTGGGTGAATAATTGGTAAAAGGCGTTGATATTTTCTTGTTGTCACTTTCCTAGTCAATTAGAAGTGCAAAAGGAGTGCCCATTTTGAAATTTATATGTGCAGTGTATTGACCTAATTACCCAGATAAACCAGATCCAAAAAATATATTAGATTTCATTGTTTTTTTTATTACAATTCAAAATTTTAGGTCAATGTAGGGGGGCTTGAGAATGTTCTAAAAGCATTTGCAAAGACGGAGACAATGAAGAAGTTAATATATACCTCTTCCTATTTTGCAATTGGTCCGACCAATGGATCAATTGCTGACGAGAAACAGGTAAATCAAAGTTTTACACACTGATTTATCTTTCCTTAATTTTTTACTGGCATTTACAAAACTGTAAAGAAAAACGGAATTGTTATGTGACAAAGAGTGAGATAGCAGCAAGGTGATGCAAATCTTACTAGATTGCAAACCCTTAGGAGACCCTTAGCAGCAAGGTGATGCAAATCTTACTAGGTTGCAAACCCTTAGCAGCAAGGTGATGCAAATTTTACTGCCAAAAGTTTGTAAAAAAGGCCCTTATGTCCACCAGTAAATTCAAGCAAATTCCTACAAATTTCTGTAATGCTACAAAATAAAACTGCCATACTGTACTTCTCTACGATGTTTAATAATTATCTCAAATAAAATAAAAAATTAGATTAATTGTTAGCACATCATTTTAACTATATTTACGTCATTAAAAATAAGGCTTCTATGATTTAGCAGTGGTCCAACCCTAGAATTGGTTTTTTTTATCGCAGATGCACCATGGAAAGTCATTTTGCACGGAATATGAGAAGTCCAAGTTTCTTGCAGATGGGATTGCATTAAAAGCAGCCGAAAGTGGAGTTCCAATTGTGATCCTTTACCCAGGTGTTATTTATGGTTCTGGCAAATTGACTGCTGGAAATGTTCTAGCTCGTATTGTAAGTATATCTTCTTTGTGTATCTGTTCTATTTGATTATAAAGCTACAGACATTGTAGATGTGTTGTTCAAGCAAAAATGAAACATATGTCAAGAACCAAAAAAATTGAGAACAAAAGGGTGTATATCTGACCAGTACCCACCAACTAGTTTGGAACTTTTATAAGACCAGCATCTATCTGTCTCAAACTATACCTGACCAATCCTCAAGACTCGTAATCTATTATTTGTACTAATTAGTTTTTCCCTTCAGAAACCAAAATTTAGGATAATTTGTAGATTAAAATTTATTGAATTTACCTCCGTAGTAGTCGCCAGTACTGTAACCACTGAAAGGGGTTAAAAAATAATGATAGTAATAAATCATTATATGTTTCAGATCAGCTTCCATAATTTACCCTTTTTTGCTACAGTTGATTGAAAGGTTTAATTGGAGGCTGCCGGGCTATATAGGAAAGGGGCATGACATAAGTTCCTTTTGCCATGTAGATGATGTGGTAAATGGTCATATTGCAGCATTACGTAAGGGTAAATTGGGTGAAAGATATCTTTTGACTGGACAGAATGCTTCTTTTGTGCAAATTTTTGACATGGCAGCTACAATTACCAAAACTAGCAAACCACTTTTCCACATCCCGCTTGGGTTGATAGAAATCTACGGCTGGATTTTGGTTTTCTTCTCTCGGATTACTGGGACCCTTCCACTTATTAGTTATCCTGTATGTTTTAATTTGAACCCTTTTGTTTTTAATTTACAATGAAGTGTCCCTACAGAACAACATTCCTTTGTTTGCCTCACAGTATTTTTCAACTGACAACCAGTCTACTCCCTGAAGCTTTTGAGTTATTTACTATAAACACCTAACCGTCTATGAATTCAATAGAAAAGATAAATACTGTGAATTAAATAATGACTCGGTTTGCTCTAACTCTAGTGAGTTACTATTTGTTCAATGTTTATAAAAGCTGCTAGTTGTGGAGACATGGTTCAGGTATTGTTGATTAATAGATGCTATTTGGATTTCATCTTCTATTTTCAGCCTAATTTCATTTATAATAGTTGGTTGTTAATGACACAAAATATTTGGTGTTAATTGTAAGCCTAAGAAGATGTTGGCTGGTAAATGAAATACGGAAATATACCTAATCCCAATCGAGGTAGCATTTTTTAAAGGAAGAAATAAGGCTGAAAATAGATATATTGGACTTTTTCTCTTCTTTAGCGGTACATGGGATATTTCTCATTTTGTAAGATACTTTGATAATTTGAAGTTTGCACGGTTGTACTAGAAAATTTCCTTCACAGTATGCTTATGTTATTACAGACAGTAAGGGTGTTGAGATGTCAGTGGGCATATTCATGTGAAAAGGCAAGGAGGGAATTGGGTTACAACCCTAGAAGCCTGGAAGAAGGCCTCAACGAGATGCTTTCTTGGCTCAAAAGCTTGAAACAGATCAAGTACTGAGTGTGCTATGCGAACAATAGCAGTCCACAAATAAATGAAATTTTTTTCTTTTGTACTGCAATGGTCTATAATTTATAGCACTGGTTATCAAGTTCACAATATGCAAAAACTGAAATGACATGACTGTGATTTTAACTGCATTCCTTACCTGCTGCACTGGAGATGAGATGTATTTTTATTTTTTAGAAAAGTGTTAATTCTTGATAATAGAATTATTTATATCTTACATTGTTATAAATAATAAATTTCGAAAGTTGTATTTGTACTTATTTGACAAAAAAATTTAACTTGAAACTTGTGATCATTTAGAAAAGAGTAAATTAGAAAACATTGTATATTAGATATCGATGTCTGTGAATTGAGATATGAATAATTTGTATATCAAGTATAAATATTTTTGGAGTAATGAAAGGTGCTTAAAATAGGATGTAAGAAAAAAAATTATATATTTCTTTTATCAGACTAGAGCCCGTAGTGAATTCATTTAAGAGTTGTATACTTGTATGGTCCTTTAGTAGCGGATTAATTGAGAAAAAAGCTGTGGGGTTTTAATCATGCAATACAAAGTTTGTATCACAGCCACAGGAAAATGGAAAACCGGCTCAAATAGCTATAAATTTCAATCTGACTATCAATTATGCTCAACAATAAAAAAAAAGAGGTAAATCTGGTTTAAGGGTACTATATTATCAAAAAGGATGTGAGCAGTCAACTTAAAATTACAAAATTATTCACTTCATGCTAGGTCTTGTAACAGCTTTTCGAGTGCATTAGATGGAAGAGGAATGTGGAGGCAATCCTGGCCGTCAGAATGTCGCCTCATCTTAACCAATTTGTGGTCCTTGAATTCTGTCAGGTGTGCATTCAATGTCACTTGACTGCTCACTAGAAACTGTTCACGGCACTTGTTATACAGCTCGCTGACATGCATACCTGATAAAGGTAAAACATCAGAGCGTCTGTCTTTAAAGCAGAGGAGAAAAAGGATAATACTTTGCAAACTGATTGTTTCTGTATCTTTGTTATTGCTTGGCTAGTTCAGTGTTCCACTAACTGTGGATCACAAGTAGGGCTAAATTGGGTAGAACTGAAGCTTAAACAGACAATATCTTATAAAAAAAAAAGGCTTGCTCTAAGTCCAGAGCTCAAAAGTTACAATAGATCTTTGAAGGTAACATAACACCATTCAACCTAATTATATGGTCATGGAAGTGGCCGAATTTTAATAAACCAATGAGTATACTTGAGCAAAATTTTGATAAATGATTGCAATGATTCAGGGTTAATTAATGGGGGATTTAGTATTGCAGAAGGTCGAAGAGCGAAATTTTGCTCAAATGAGCCTTTGTTGCTCAATTTTGGATCAATCAAATGATTCCTGATGCGTAACAGCTTTTCGAAAAAAGTTGAGAAAAATTGGTAGAAGGTCGGACACTTTTTGAGGTTCAATTGAGCAAAATTGGTAGAAATTGAGCCTTTCTTTGCTCACTTGAGGTCTAACTGATAGGTTCATGGGGTTTAACGGATAGGTTCTTTGCTCACTTGAGGTCTATCTGAGAGGCTCAATTGCACAGCTTCATGTTAAGATGCTAATCAATAGGCTTTAACGGAGAATTAATTGCACAACTAAGGTTGATGTAGCAAATTGGGCTAGTATGAGACCTGGAGATTACTGGTCAATTCAGAGTTATTAGGCTCAGCTCTGTTGTTCTGAGAGTAAACTGAGTATTAATTGAATTAAGCTTATGCAGTAAGAATTGACTTGCCTTCTTCCTTTTCATTGGCTAATTGGAACTCAGCTAAAACTCGGAAAACACTTTGTGCATTAGGGGTCAAGCTTTGAAGCACCACTAAGGCAGTTTTTGTAGTTTGTACATGGCCGCTGCTGGAGAGTATTAAGGGATTAAATAGACCTTCAATTTTGTAAGGAACGAAGGTCGGTACATGGTGACAGGACCACTTGAATTGTGTATGCACCATCTTCTTGTCCCACACTGAGTAAAAAGTCACATGTCATATCGGCTGAGAGAGTGCCCATTAAATTAAGAGAAACTTGTCAAAGGCCCCTGTAGTTTAACATATGATATTGCAAAATAACCATCGATTTTTATTATCTGCAAAATCATCCCTCTGCATTGGTACATTCAGAATTAACTGCATACTACACCAAATACAAAACCAGTCTACCAAAAAAGAACATAGTCTAACTCAGAGCCATATTAAGCCTCACTAACAATAATAATTGACAAGTTTTTTTAATATTGTACAAGGAATTGAGGAAACAATATAAAGAGTTTAAATTATTTTCAAGGGCTATTCTTCTAGTTCTCTCGTGTTTAACCACATCATTAAAGAGAAAAAGTGAAAGAATTGGGTTTTCTGAATTTCATAAAAATGAAGTTCTTTTTTTGCAAATTATCCTAGTCCTAGAGATATTAAAGCTTACACAAAGGTGCATTGACATGGTCAATTGACGCAACCAAACAAATGCACGAACAGCATGAAACCCTTGCAAGATGCTGCTGTGAATCAGGGTCCCGTAAGGCAGGCCCATCTATGTCATGAATTAAGAGGCATACTGAGCAGTTACAATCATCTGATATGTCATCGATGAATGTGATGATCTCGTCTATGGATTTGGACCCACTTGGAAGCTGTGTGTGCTGCTTCTTAGATGTTTTCCCTTTGCATTTATAATGTTCCCATAAAATCTCAGCTATTGTAGTCATAACCTGGAAAATTAGGATAACTTAGATAGAAGGAAACTAACAAAAAAAAACCACCCAATATTGTATCACACAAGCAAATGAACATTTAATATTTACTATATTTTCTACTCAGACCCAGAAAATTTGAAGAATCTGCCAAATAGCTGATCTATTAATTTTAAATAAAAAGGGAAATGCTGTATTGCTGTTTTCCCAACCCCATATGCAACACACCTAAAATCAAGTTGAAAAAAAAAAATCACATTTTTCAGCCCAATATTATATGAAGAGTTTTGTATTGAGCACATATGAATATGTAGGGGCAATTTAGTCTTTTATTATTCACTTAACTGTAGTTTCAGTAGGTAGTTATTTGCAGATAAGCAGAAAACATTGGGGTATTGACTGCAAGTCTGCAATAACCAATGTTAGGTGCAAGGTGCAAATTTCATGAAAGATAAAATTTTGCAAAAGGATAAAACCCCAGAAACAATTGCTAAAGGAAGGACTACATATGGTAAGGTACCAATGTACATAGTACCTGCTTTACCTAGAAGAGTGGCACCTATATTTTGACAAAAAAAAATTATGAATTTAGATGGTGCAGAGAAGTGAGTGTACCTGCTTTAGGTTAACAGATGTAAGGTAACCATTAATAACAACCACAGTATAAGAAATTAGAGTACTCGAGGCGAAATCTTCAAGCAATGTCTTCTTTGACCCAAATCCATACATTAGAAGGCCAAAACCACATCTGTACTGGAAAAAAAAAATCCAATTAAAAATAGAGATAAGATAATTCATATGTATTCATTTATATCGACCAAGCCACATGAATATAACAAAATTAAGAGACAAGCTAGGATCTCTATAAAGATACATCATACAAATAACCAGAAGTTTATTTACTATCAAAACTAGGTAAAGTGAAATAGTTGATAGTTTATGCTGTTGGGAGTTCAAAAGGTTCATGTATGCAAGGGCTGACCTTCATACTGGTACCACACAGATGAACACTGAGAAAAACTTGCTGAAAAAAAAATTATTATGTATAGTATTAATACATTAGTTTTATGGTATTATGCAAATAACACCTGCCATCTCTCATATTTGTAACAAACGGTCTAACATCCAACATCTTTTGGGTTTTTGAAAGTAACATCAAATAATTACAGAAAAATGAAGTTAATCAGTTATAGCTGATGGACTAGTAGTTCAACTGGTAAGGTACTGGGATTGCTTCCAAGAGATCACGGATTCAAGCCCTAGGCACAAATATGGATGTGGGACTTAAGAGCCTTCCCATTCAACATAAGAAAAGTATATTACACAAATGGTCCATCTCAGCATCATTTAAGCCTTGCAAATAACGTGAATCATATCGCACAAGCAATACAGATATCGATCCCAAATGAAATGTCATTATCAACGGCATCATATATCAATTAAATGGATACTAGCATTGATGTCCATGTAACTAAAAATGGAATTTACACCTTGCCATGGATATTGCTACAAACTTGAAAACTAACATACCATTCATCTTTTTTGGATTTCAGGGGCAGAACTAGAAAATCTAGATAGGGGACCAGAAACTTAAAAATGCACAATATGTGGTGGATGGGACTTGAACCCAAGTCTCCACAACCACAACATAGAGCTCTAACCACCAGGCTACGAGTAAACATTTGATATTTTATGAGGGGGGCTGGACTATATAAAAAGTTCAAAAAAATAAAATTCAATTCAATTTCAATATACATAATTAAAATTTTAAAATAATAGGGGTGGCTTAGCACACCTATCTATACACATAGATCCGCTCATGTTGGCTTTAGCTTAATTTGGGTGTCGGAACTAGATGGCTTAGATAGGGGTGCAATTATCAACAGTAACTAGAATATCTTCTCAGTCGCTCAATTGCATTATATATAGTGGGCTTCCAATTGCAAGTTTTAAAAAAACCATTTCATGTTGGTTCAGGTATGAGAAATATTCATGTTAAATACAAATATTGCAAAATATTATGGTTTGATTTGCAGATAACCCTGACTTAAAAGGAAAAAAAATAGATAGAAAGTGCTATAGCCAAGAAATAATTTTGCTCTTTCGGTGTTTCTGTTTGTAGCTCCATCAAATTTACCTTACCTGAGCTCAAAGAGCCAATTGGAGTAGAGACCCTTGTAGCTTTCTAGAAGAGATCCTATCTCTTTTTCATGCTTTGCTGGTATTTCAGATAAAGATGCTCTCAGTAACTGCGGTTAACAAATAATTAATGCCAGTTCTTTGCATTCAAGATTTATGTACTGAAAAGTAAAAGTAGCAGCGTAAGAGTTGGAGAAATATATGCGACCCTAATAATAGTTCTTCTAAGGTATGGTAAATCATATCATTCTGATGGCATAGTTCTGCCATTATTGAATCCAAGCCGTTCAATTAAATATTAATGACCTAAACCAAATCAATAACCCAAAACACCAATTGCAAAAACAGATGATTTATATCAGATTGGATGTAGTGGCTTGGATGCAGTATTGGCACAACCATGCATCAGCATTCCGCAGAGGTGAACTTGAAGGTATATCCTATGCTGTATTGGTGGTGCTAGCAAAATTAAAGATTTTAAGTTCAGTTCTTTGCCCTTTCTTTTCCTTTTTTTGTGTAATTAACAAGAGATCAGCGGCTTCCGTTAGAGGTTTGAAAATGCTCTTGATGCTACTAAAGATGCAAAAATATATATTAAATATCCTTACATATGTCCGTACAGAATACTATTACACCCTCCTACAGCCATATGATAATTTTTCGTCCACCCTAAACGCACTAAATAACACTTAATTCATCTTTAACTGATGACACAAACTTCAATCAAAGTTTGCAAATTCCGTGAACTTAAGGAGACCTATATCAGTAGCTTACTTACGAAACAAAAAAAATACTCTGACTCAGTCAGCGGGAATTAAGATTGATAATTTTTAAGAGTCCCTATTGTACTATACCAGTACAAGCGACGCATATATTTTTCTTTTTCCTTGAAGTAGAGCAAACCCCAGTTACTCTCCAAACCCTCGAGAACCCAGATTTGGGGCGCAATGAACAAATTGAGGAAGAAGTACACAGAAATGGAAGTAAACCATGCACAACACGAGAAAACCTAACCTGCTCATCGACTAGATTGATCTCCGAGACCTTCCTAGCAGCAGATCGCTTGCCAGAGGAAGATCCGACTTCCTTCGCAAGAAAATAATTCCTGGAAAAAGCGAGCTCCTCTTCCTCATCCTCTTCATCTTGTGCTTCCACTTCCTCTTCTTCTACTTCGACATTTTTCCTTTTCGGCGCCATTTTGCTAACCTTTTTTCTACTACGTAGGAGAGTCGAAAGAGGGAGACTAGGATTACGCTATCCCGCGTTTTTTTAACCCTATTTCCCGCCTTAGTACTATTCCTTTTTGGGCTCGATCTCAGCCCAATGGTCAAACGTGGGCTTGGATATTCTGTAGCACTTGGTTCCCGTCCCGACTCTTTGGTTTAAAATATGGTCTTTATTTTTTTAAGTAAAGATTAATATTTGTAAAAAAAATATTATTCGGATTTCAAATTTGTGATCTTTAATACAAAAAACATTATATTTGTTATTAAATCAAAAAGTGATTCTTAAAACAAAGTTTTAAATATGCGGTATGAAATGTTTGGGAACAATAAAACAAAAAATAAATAATCATTTGATTTAGTGGCAAAAGCATATGTCATATGATATGAAAGATCATGAATTTGAAATTCGGATAGGAAAATTTGTTTGTTGTAATAACAACATTTTGAAAAGAATGTTGGATGGCTTGACCACCCAAACCCTCTCATTAAAAAAAAAACAATAAAACAAAAAATAAGTTATTTGTAAATTTAGGCTACAAGTTAAAAAATTAGCTATGTTCCTATTTGACATTTGTCTATTATTCGCATCTGTATTCACATCCGTTTATTAAAAAACGGATACGAATTTGATATTAGCATTATCCGCTTTGAATTTGCTCTGTTTTCACCTCTAGTGCTAAGCCACCTCATAATTTTAAAATTTTTAATTATATATATCAAAATTTAATTGAATTTTTTTCTTCTTTAAATTCTTGTATAGTCCAATCCTCTTATAAAATAATAAATATTTTTGTGATTGTGAAAGAACTTCGGTTCAAATCTCACCTACCATGTTATAAATCTTTACATTTTATTTTTCAACACTCTTATCTAAATTTTCTAGTCTTATTACTGAAAATGGACGCTTAGTTACTGAAATTGGACAGTCTGAATCCAAATTCAAACTTTTTTAGTTTAGGGATTTCGAATTCAAAATTTGAGTTTAGATCCATACCGTCCGAGTTAAATCTGTACAAATATTAAAGGATGTTGTGCATCACTTGTAGTGGTCGGAATTCTGATCAGACGGTCCGGAGTAAACTGAAAAGTTGCGTTAATGCATAATGCATACGATGCGGACTCCCCGAATTAAGGTCAGTTTAAATCGGAACAATATATTCCAGGGACCCGCTGATGGTGCGTCCGATCCCGCCCATACGCCAGCTCTCTCTACCGTTGCTTATCGCCGCCGTCTCTGCCTCCTTATCCCACCGCCAAATTACACAACTCCACCAGCACCTCCTTTCTCACGACCTCCTCTCTCCTTTCCACACCACCAAGCTCCTCCATCTCTACGCTTCCTCCCATGACCTCCGTTCGTCCCGCCACCTCTTCTCCTCTCTCCCCTTCCCTCCCTCCATTTTCGCCTGGACCTCTCTCCTCACTCTTCTCTCCCGCCTCCAGCTCCACCATGACTGCCTCTCCACATACTCCCTCCTCCGCTACTCTTCCGTTCTACCTGACAAGTTCATCTTCCCTCCAGTTCTCCGATCTGCCACCTCACTGTCCCAATCTCTCCCTCTCATTATTCCATCTCTTCATGCTGATTCGATCAAGTTCGGTACTTACATGGCCATACCAGTTGCCAATGCCCTTGTATCCGCATATGCGAGGTGTGGGGACAGAGCTGTCTCTGCTGCTCGTAAAGTGTTTGATTTAATGTCTGACTGGGATCTCCTATCATGGAACTCCATGATTTCGGCATACACTTCGGTTGGGTTAATTTATCCAGCTGTTGACTTGATTGGGTCCATGCGTCACAACGGTTGCAAACCTGACCTCGTCACATGGAACACTCTAATCAATGGATACTGTCAAGCTGGTCGGTGCAGGGAAGCTTTGGGTGTTCTTGATCAATTACCTGACCGAAATATTGTGTCATGGACAGCAGTGATTTCTGGATTTGCTCAGTGTGCTGATCATGAGTTGGCATTGCAGCTGTTTAGAAGAATGATATTAGAAAATCAGGTTCGACCAGATTCTGATTTATTATCATCTGTAATATCCTCTTGCCGAAACACGTCAGCTTTTTGTAATGGCCAAGAAGCTCATGCCTATGGTGTTAAGACAATGGATCATGAAGTGTTCTATTACTCTGCTGGACCTGCTTTAGTTACTATCTATGCAGCTTGTAGGAAAATCTCAGCTGTTGAATCAGTGTTTCGTTTGATGGACCCGACTGATGCCGTTGCTTGGAATGCCATGATCGCGGCATATTTACAATTGGGTCTGCACCAGTCAGTGTTTCATTATTTCAGAGAAATGCAATTTAAAGGGTTTTATATCGACGAAACCACTATTGTTACTGTTCTCCCAGTATGTGACTTGACTTTAGGCAAGCAAATACATGGGTACGTGATGACCCACTATGGCAGGTCCAGTGGCATGGTCTCAAATGCTCTTATTAGCATGTACTCCCGAACTGGATGCATAGAGGATGCACGCATTGTATTTTCCAACATGCAAATTAAGGATACAATTTCATGGAACACTATGATCAGTGCTTATGCATCGCAGGGGCTAGGCCACGAGGCTTTGGAACTCGTGCGGGTAATGTCTCATACCGGGTATAAACCCGACGGTCTGACCTTAACTAGTGCGCTAATGGCCTGCACCCATTGCGGATTATTCAACGAGGGTCTCCAGTTGTTTGAACAATTTGTTAATGACAAGCATGTAATACCAACTATGGAACAGTATGCTTGTGTTGTGGATTTATTAAGCCGGTCAGGGAGATTCCAGGAAGCACTCAAGGTAATCAACAAAATGCCGGTGAGGCCAAGTGCAAGTGTTTGGGGTGCTATCTTAGCTTCTTGTTGTTTGCACAACAATGTGGAGTTTGCAAGAATTGCGTTCGAGCAGTTGGTTTTGATTGAGCCACGTAATCCCGGAAATTACATTACAATGTCAAATATATACACAAGCAAGGGGAGATTGGAAGAGGCGAGGCTTGTCAGAGAGATGATTGAAAAGAAGGATTTGGTTAAGCCTTCCGGGCGCAGTGAAGTCTAATCTCAAGGAAGAGCATATGAGAGGAATTATTGTACATTCATTTGTTGCAATTTTAGCAACAGTGTTGAAATCTTGTTGCATATTTATTAGTTTAATAGTTTGGAACTTTTTTGTTCATTTTTTGTATTTATTTATTTGCTTTTGTTTTGCAAATTATGGATATTGATGGAATGAAGTGATCACGGAATAATTTTTCAGGATGCTGGTTAAATTAAAGTGAAATGATGTTCAGAAATAAAGTAAGGTGCTATTCAGATTTTCTTTTAATTTTGACTTGTGAATTCCAGAAGTGGTCGGTCTCTAGTGGATCTGAATTGTTTTTTTATGGTTCGATCCATCATGATTGTGATTTTAACAGTGAATAGTTTGTTTGGTCAATATGATTTATGACTGTTGATGTAATGCTATATGGTAAATTATATGATTGAGTAATTAAACAAATAAGTTATTTATATTGTCACTAGGCTACGATCTATTGATCACATGACAACTAAGGTCAACAAATCCTTTCAAGTGAAGATCATTGTGGAATCAATAAATGAATCCGATATTCTTTTTGAATGATCAAGTGTTGCTAATGAAAAAGACAAGATGAAAAGGAATACGAGGCTTAGTCAAAAATGTCCTAGTCATTTCTATTTCCTCACTTACCCGCAATATGACCATATTTACATGTGACACCGACATATTGTTGCTTAAAATGTTAATTTCCTAGGAAGTAATATTGTCTTACAAGTCAGGATGTTATATCATATACTGCCGTTGTCTAATTCATTCAAATTTATTTTTTTAATACCTTTCTATGCTTAATATTCTCGTCATCTCTAGATTTTATTTCTTTCAACTGTGTTTATCATTCAATTATACCAACCTGAATGTTGACTTGTGACTTACAATGGCGAACCTAACAAGCCTGGACCTAGGCAGGCTTTATTCTAAAATGCAATTATCATTTATATTTTTATTTGCCAGGTATATACAAGATTAATATTGTTGTGCGGTATAATCATGTTTAGTTTGATAAATTGTTTTTAATCATGACTATAATTGTAGTTCTGTCTGGATCCACCACTGTTGACTTCCCACCTTCAGATAAATTATATGCACTACTTACAGTTAATTCATAATCATTTCAATAATTTTATTCACCATGGCCAGTACACTGAAAATCTATAATCCTGTGTTTTTCTTTTCTTACAATGTTAAACCAAAAGAAAGAAGAAGAAAAAATGCTTAACGAAAGCTAATTCATTATACACAACTAGCGTCCTATCATAAGAAGAGACCTATATTTTCCAATTGCCAACAGACTCATATAACATGACAAAATGTGCGAATAAGTTATGAGAAAATTTGTTGAATAACAGTCTCTGCATTTCCATTATATTGCATGAGCAGGTGGATTGCATCAGCTCTCGGCAAAGCCAGGAACTCCTACCAAAATAGATATATCCAAAATAAATAAATAAACAGATATACAGATATAATAAGGTGACATTCAATATAAACCCTGCGAAGTACCTAATATCATAGATAAGGGTTTGAATTTTGCCCCGGCCCTAACAGATCAATACGAGCTGACCTGTCTAATACTTGATGGGTAAATCGGTCGGGTAAAAGTTAGAATTCTTAACTTGCCGCCATTTACGGTTTGATTCACCCCTCTTGGCCTATTTGATCTGCTATTGGTTTATTCAAATGAATCGAAAAAAGCAAAAGAGGGAATAAAGTTCAATCGTGGAATAGGAACCAACACCTCTTTAACTGCGTACAATCGCTCATAACCATTGTGCTACTCCTTTAATTTTGTATAAATAAAAATATGTAAAATAAAGACTGACTTTTAATTATGCAGATTGGGTGGGCAGACCAAAGAGCGATCTATTAATCTATTAATGTTGGCCCATCCAGTGCATGACTGGACCCAACCCATCGACACCCCTAATTTAGATGAGTTTCATGCTTTGGGTCAATTCCTATGCTTTGCACGGAGTATAGGGCTGCAGAATCTATTTTGAAATTTTGCAAGGTAGACATAAGTTGCCCCCAATAAACAGGAGGTATAAACTTTTTCATAACATATCCACAATTGAAAATTGGAAATCATTACAAAACAACAAAGCTCACCATGACTTTAAGGATAGCACTTTCATCACAGGCAGCTTCTCCCGTCAAAGCAACTGGAGGGCTAGTGCCTTCTTCTGGAACCTTTCCACTCGAGCAAGTGGTGATCTGAGATGAACCATTGTTGGCACAATCATCCACTAAGGACCTAGAACAGGAATCACTAACCCGTTTGGGGAATTGATCAACTTCCTTGAGATGGTCTATATTAAGAAGCTGCTCAAACCGATCTTTGCACATTTGGAGCTTAAACCACTCAGTGTGTGTGTGTAGTGTGGCCCGCATTATTCGCATCAATTGTGGTTCTTCAATGCCTAACCTCTTGCCCATTGCAACCTGCAACATAGCATGAGAAAATAAATTAGAAAGTGCGATCTTTGCTTGTACAAAGTCGATAAAGAAAAATGTGAAGATAATTTTAGTTAGCTATCAAAAGGGACAGCTACCAGGAGTCCAGGATTTTGCCATTCTTTTTGTAATGAGTCACTAGCATATGTGTTATTTAGGATTTCCATCAATTTCTCAGTAGCAAGCAAAGTGCTAATAGAGACAAATGTGTAGCCTTCGAGCAAGAAGCATCAAAACAATATATGAGAGTAGGACTAAACACCTGGAGAGAAGTTGCGAGGACAGGTAGGGGTACTGCTTTTATAATAGCATCTTCACTGGGCTGAAGCAGTGCAACTAATGTTTCCTTCAAAGGCTTCATAAGTGCCTGATTGGATGCTGCCAGTGGGCCTAAATGGTCACTGGCCACCTTTAGAGCCCCATTATAATCCCCTCCACTCACAAGCTTCAGAAATTCAACCTAGCATGAAATAGTAACAAAACATAAGATAAATAAACATGAAGTGGATTTCTGATTTAAAAATCTCACATCCATCGTAGCCCAGAATTGCAATCCCTGAGGTAAGCACGAATTATAAAATATCATAAATAGTTAAATATATTTATATCTTTAGAGATAGTAATGGATTTGAAACAATATAACTGAATATGAGCTGCTTCACTATTTTAACTTTACAATACTTGCAATCTACATTTCTAAGTCAAGAAAAAAACCTACTCCGGAACCTGGAATTGGCACAATCAGTTAAAAAAGCACAGCAAGAAAATAGTAGATAAATAAATACAAGTAGGCACATAAGAAGAAATGCATAGACTCAGGGAATACCTGTTTCAGCTGAAAGAGCAGAGTAGGATTTTGATTAAAGAAATCTGGATCCAAGCAATTTATCTCTTCAACTACTTTTTCAGCCATGCCCTTGTAAGCCAATTCTCTCATCTCCAATATCATCTCATAGTTTCCATTCTCTCTGATTTCCATATCCTATATATTTTATAAAAAAATTGAAAAACAAATGAAATAAGCAATCACAGCGCACTGGTAAATATAGCTACCAAAATTGATTATTTTGAAGTTCAAGGAAACCTTGTCAGCAGTTGCATCCCCACTTGTACCAGTATAAGATTCATTATTTGAGCAGTTGAGGTTCTCTACTCTACCTCTCCACCTCTTGCGCCTCCGCATTACACCAAAGGCATGGTTTCTGCTCCTCCTCAACCTCCTAAAGCTATACCCTGATTCTTGATTGGTTACATCACTTGTGCTACAATCTTCTCTTTCCAGATTAGTTGCCTCATTAGCAAATCTTGTTTCCATGACTAATCCTGCTTTGTTTGTGATGTCGGCATTGCTCTCTTGAACATTTTCCATTTCAACATCTGAAAAATACTATTGCTTGTATCAGGCATGTACAATCCGATGATACTAAAGAAAACAGAAATACTACCACCAGACAAAACCCCCAAAATGGAGTCAAAGTGTAGTGGCAGACTCCAGATTGATGGTACAGTACATGTACATGTCAATGACGGTAAAAAATATATATGTTGTACAAGAAACTAGAACATAATATGTGATGCAGCTGATAATTAGCATGACCCCCACACAACAGTATCACATAAATTCAAACTCACAGGGTAAATAAGGCACATAATACATACATTTATGTTTATTGATTCTGATGTTAACATGGACATACCTGGAGTGGAAGTAGGACAACCTTCAACAATACCCCTGTATACACAATACTCATGCACAAGCTTGTCAAGGGATGGCAAGTCTAATTTCATCCTGCACAGCTCATTCTGCAAACACAGTTCAGTTTGCATTATACACTTTCGGTAAATAAATAACCGAATGATAACTAGCAAATTTTAATAGGTACATAAGAAACCTGAAATGCAAGAAGCAAATCGCCTTTTGCAAATTTTAAGCTATCAACCGACCCTTGTCTTGTCAATTCCACAGCATGAGCCAGAGCTTGAATATCAACCTGAAAATACCATACCATATAATTGTGCCAATTTCACATATATGCTTGCAGATATCAATTTCACATGTAATACCCAGCAAAAAAACAAATGCTGCTATATTAATATAATAATGCCCGAACAAAATAATTAACATACATGCCTACTAGAACAAAATCCTACATCCCTTTGCCAAGATAATACTAATATTATTCGATTTTATATGTTAAAAGTTTGTGAAGAAAAATATTGTCCCAGTTTAGCATCTTTAAAGAAATGACAAAATGTGGGGTACATGTCATATTCTCCATGTTGTGGAGAAAAAGAGGTACTTGTTTTCAAATGTATCAGATACATTTTCACACATTATGTTCTCTGGATAACCAATCAAGTAGGAACACAATCACAAGGATAAAGATTTAGATTTACTTCATCAAAAGGCGGTGCCTCGTAGAACATCTCCTGAGGTAGTGCAGGTGCATCCCGTTCCTCGTAGAGAAGCCTTTCTGTTAAGTCTGATATGGGAGAGGGGATCCCTTGGCGATTGCAGAATAATTTGTGAATGCTGTTCATGTACAGATTACAAGATAAGAAATCCAGCTATGGTAGAGGAATTACAGAAATGAAACTTAAACATGCAATTCAAACAGGCACCTTACCTTATCAAGTATTTCAGTGTCATTGAGAAAATGGGATCATAAGCATGTAGGTGGGCCCTTAGTATGGATGATAGCAATCCAGCAAGATCAAACCTCCTCTTTTCAGACCACTAAAATTTACTCAAAATGAAAAATAAAAATGATAGCTGTAAAAGATTGTCATAAATCAGTAAACAAAGAAAACATAGGGTTTTATGAACCAAGAAAGAAATGATGGTGCTTAATATGATCATGTGTAAGGAGCATAGCAAAGTAAAATCAGAATAACTGTGTTAGTTATTTGGTGTGTACTTAGTGCCTGTAGATATCCACCCTTGTGTGGGATTTGCTGGGAATTTTCATGGGAAAAAGTTTGGATTCAGAAATCTGTTCGGCTGTTAAGTTTTGATCTTGATAAACAAGGATTCACAAATTAACCTCTATTTCTATGCATTATCATGGGATTTGAAACTTATCGAACTCAAATCCTTCTTCCCCCATTGAACTTGGCAATGTCCTACTTTTATATCTAATTTGAATATTTTTTCAACTGAATAAAATAATTATTTAAGAATGCAAAACTATATTAAATTATATAGAAAATATACAATTTGTTAAGAAACATACATTACCCATATATATATATAGAGAGAGAGAGAGAGAGTGGCCAAGATCAAAGTGGTAGTTCCTGAGTCTTAGTGCTACCAATTCATTTTTGCGGTTTCAAAGTTCAAATAGTCAATTTGAAGTGCTCAACGTGTTCTCCATATTAAAATGTGCTTGGAGACCAAATTTTACATTTTTTTGGAAATTTTTTACTATTTTTTGAGGATTTTTGAACTACACTGTTTTGAATAATAAAAAAAAAATCTGAAAAACAGTGAGTTTTAAAAATCCATAAAAAATAGTAAAAAATTTCCAAAAAAATGTAAAATCTGGTCCCCAAGCACATTTTAATATGGAGAACATGTTGAGCATTTCAGATCGACTATTTGAACTTTGAAAACTGCAAAAACGAATTGGTAGCACCAAGGCTCAAGAACTACCACTTTGATCTTAGCCACTCTCTCTCTCTCTCTATATATATATATTAGAAAATGTACATTACGAAAAGAAAATATATTAGGAGGACATTGTGTTGGAAGAATATAATAATGACATGAAGATTACTTGTGGACTAGTAGTTATCTAAATGTCAATCTACAATAATGGCTAAATATTCAAAATTTAGCATCTTTCCATCACAATTTCCATCCATTCAAACAGTTCACTCCCAAGTTTTCCTATCCATTCCTGTGCCCATGGGATCCCACAAATTGTATTGCAGGATCTAAGACCCGTGAAATCTCGTGCTGTGCAATTCCGCTGCCGCAGAACAGACCCTAATGTCTACTCAATTTAGAAACAGTACATTTCAATAAGGAAAATTCCTGGAGTTAAGACTGTTCTACAGCATGTCCTCTCAAATGAGTCTTTCATTCTGGAATGGCACACAAATAATTGAGGTTCGGGATTATAGGTTTTGAGTTTAGGTAAGTAACAAATGTTTAATGAACACATTAAAAGTGACGGAGCAAGCCCTACATAGTATTATAAGGAAAAACATTGAAATTTAAGGGAACCAGAGGGGATTGGTTAACACCATTCTGCCCTATTCTCTCTTAAGAGCTACTCTCAGTACATATAACCGATTTTGTTCTTGGGAATGCCATTGTGTGAACCTTAATAAAAGAAATTTTATGCTTCAATGAGACCAATTAATGTTTAACAAACAATAAAAAGGAAAAAAAATGTAGCATCCATTTAGCATGTGAGATATGCCTTTGCAACTTAGCAACTTTCATAATTTCAACAAAGAAACATTAATGAAGTAAATGCACCACGCAACACCATGGACTCTTGAACTACATACTGAAAGAGAGAATAATTTGGCATCTTTCCGAAATATCCAGAACTTTTCATAATCATACCTCATTAGCAACTGGGGAGGATTCATCCTCTTTGTCATATATTAATGCCAATAGGACATGCTTGAACTCCTCATAAGCTTCCTATATCATACATAAGATCATATTAAATATATTCCTGCTTAAATCAACCTATAAAAAGATAATCAATTCAAAACATACTGGATAAGCATCAAGTGCACATGGAGCCAGAGCCACGCGTATGCACTGAATCGCTAATTCACGGTCCCTCTCTGTTCCTCCCCTTAGTAGCTCGATAAATTTCTGACAAAACCCAAGTACAAACAAATCAGAGACAAGATGAAACAGTTCATCGAAGAAAACCAATGAAAGACTTAAGTAAACTACAAAATGACGAAAAAAATGGGCAAAATAGCACAAAATCACCTGCTTCTGGAGGCGAAAAAGGATGCGATGATCATCAAGCACCACTGGGATATGCAATCGCAACTGCTCCAGCGCTGCATCTATGTCGCCCGACTCAACGCACCGTCTGATTTGATGAATGATCACCCTGGACTGGAACGAGGAAGAGCTGGAGGAGGAGTGAGAAGATGATGTGGAAGGGGATGAGGCGGATTCAGGGGAAAGAGGCGGCGAGCTAGGTTTAGGGTTAGCGGTTGTGGTGGAGGTTTCCTCTGATTGGATTAGGTGCTCGGATTTGGCGAAACTGAGTACAAGAGAGTCGAGAGCCTCCCAATTGACAGGTGCGGAATCCATGGCTGATTGGTTTGTTTCTAGTTTGCTTCTTCGGCCAGAGAAGCAAAGGATTAGCATGCCGTGCGCGCCATCCTCGGATCTTATGTGACGTCTCGGTTATACGGGTCATCGTTTCGGATTTATACAGATCGATTTCTGCGATCCGCTAGGGAGTCGGGTCACTATTGTATCCGGGATGGGATTAGCCGATTTTTTTATTAATAGGAAAAATAAAAAAAATATTGATAATGAGATAAGATTTTATGAAATTTTTAAATATAGAAAGAACGTTATGGTTTATAATGTTCATAATATTGTAGCTGGACGTTATAAACCATAACGTTCAGTTACAGTATTTTTTTTTTACGATCATTAGTGATAGAATCATGTGCCAAAGGCCCTCACTGAGCTGGTTCTGGGTCAAGAACAATCCGGGATTCGGACCCCAATCCGGGGCCAACTTGGGATCAAAGGAAGTAGAGCCCAAGATCTGTTAATAACTCGGCTCAACAAAACCTAAGGGGGTTTAATCCGACAAAGCCTAGCCAGGCCCCATCCGACAAAGCCCAGCGGGGCCTTGACCAACAAAGCCCAATTGGGCCTCACCCAACAAGCCCAAACGGGTCCCATCCGACAAAGCCCGATCAAATCCAGCCCGGACTCAGTTTATCGTCACCGCTATATATGTGGGTGTCACCACCCCTATACGAACTCCCCTAACCGAGGGCTGCTAATGAGCCAAGCTTAGCTCAAAACTCAAGTCAGCTCGTCATATAACTAAACAGGCTCGGGCTCGGGCTCGACTCGATCTTGAAGAAAAAAACTCGGCTCAATTTAATGAGTTTGAGCCTTCAGCTCTGCTCATAACTCGCGAGCTCAACTCATGTCAGGCATTAAAAAAACAAACATTTACTTGATTACAAGTCATAACCTTACATAAACTATTCCTACAAATCAAACATAACCAAGCAGTCCGAATGAAAATTATGAATCAAAATCGAGATATATAGCACTTTAGATTTCAAATTTATTCAAAGCACGCTGAAATTGCTGGAAATTTCTTTCAACTTTGACAATGACCAGCAATTAGGCGAGATATCTCATGTTGGCCACACTATTTTGAACTATGCATTTGGCGAAAAATGTTTATTATTAATTATTTATTTTACTGTGCTTGCCCACATACTTCGTAACTTTGTATTCCAAAAGAAAGAAAATTGGTCTAAAATTAAAAACGAAAATTATTTATGAATAATTAATTCATATAAAACAAAAATTAAAAACGACAATTATTTTACTGTGCTTGCCCAAGGACTTCGTAACCCAACAACCAAATTGTTTTATACAAAATAAATTAATTCATATAAAATCAAATTAATTGAACGCGCTCCACATGATAGTTCAAAATCCAGTTTCCAAATTCCAAAGAACAAATCCACAAAGTCGTAAAATGATAAAATCTCCGTTATATCACGTTTCAAGTTCAAATTATAACACAAACTAAACATTCACATGCTTTATAAAATCTACTAAAATTCAAAAATTCACTAAAATTTAAAATTTTAACATATCATTTTACCACTTAAAAGTAACTAGCTCTCAAGTACTCAACCCAGAGTTTACAAAAGCTACACTAAAAACAAAGGAAAATATGAAAAAGCTAATACTTTGAAAGTAGCCAATTGCTCTTGCGTGGATACCACAAAGTAGTAAAATGCGGCACGTTCCTTTTTGTGTTTTAGGCATTTCAAACGTGATGGCAAGTTAACAGCACAGGCCTGCACAGTTAAATTAAAGAGGCGGATACTTCTATTCAAATCTTTCTGAGAACGAACAAGGTATTAACAAGACTAGGGATAAAATGCATCATTGTCCTAACTATATCGGCAAGGCTAGGGTACCAGCACCACAAAGGAAAAGTACGGCACCACAACAAAGGCACCACAACAAGTAAGTCAACAAAGCAATTTAGTGACAAACAATTGCATATCAGCAAGTACATCACATGTATCTATAGTAGTAACTAAAGAACATAGTAAGTTAACTTATAATTAACATTATTTAGGAGCTGATAAATAAAGTATTTACCTCTAACACCAATCAAAAATTCGGCATAAATGAACAAAATTGGTCCAAGTTGAAGCTCCCATCAATAGAGGCAAACCAATCCTTTAAGCAAATGAGTGCCTCGATTGTCTCCGGTGTCATAGAGCTCCGTAAATGATCTGTCAATCGACCCGCTACACTAAAAGCTGACTCAGATGCAACGGTTGACACTTGAACCGCCAAGAAATCTCTTGCCATCTTTGCTAAAGTCGGATACAATTCCGAATTTCTTCTCCACCATTGCAAAATATCAAATTATTCATCCAACTCTAGCACCACCAAGGCATCTTCCAGATAGTTATCCAACTCAGATCTCTTTTGCCGCGATTAACGATTTTAAGAACGAAATTTCTAAAAACTCATCTCAAGCTTCTTTTGTTTCTCATTTTGACCTTCCACTTGCGGTGACATACTAGTTGTCGCTCGACCGATTGTGCTCTCTTACTCTTTGTACCATTTTGTAAGCGACGTCCGCACACATTCTACTATTTCTTTGTGCACATCAGTGCCATCTCCATATGCAATACCAAAATAGAAATCCACACATTCTAACTTGTGTCAAGGATCAAAAACACAAGCTAATGTTAGTATCACATTCGGCTTTTCCCAATATTTGTCGAACTTCTTTTGCATCTCCTTTGATAAGTTTCGCAAAATGGGATTGGTATAATTTTCCAATAAAGTGCTACGACTAGTCCACACCTCCTTCATATACGCATGTGAAGAAGGTCGCCAAAAGTTGAAAAAATCCTTTGTTGCATCAAGAAATACTCGCAAAAAAAATTCCATCTCTATCGCCTCATTCCACTCCTTCAAACTAGGAACACTCATCGGAGTGCCATCTGCATACCTTAGCAAGGCATCCTTGTACTTCAAATCTTCCTTAATCATCTCATAGGTCGAATTCCATCGAGTAGTACAATCTAAAATCAACCCTCTTTTAGATGGCAAGTGCATTGCATCTAAGATCTCATTGAAGGTTTGCAGTCGTTGGCCACTAGATGTTATATACCGCATCATCTCTCTAATTCTTGTCAAAGCCAGCCGAAGAATCTCCATACCATCTTGCACCATAATATTTAAGATCTGGGCCCCACATCTCATGTGCATGTTTTCACCCTCAAAAACAGGCTTGTCCCAAAGTATGTTCTCTAAAAATGATGTTCGTTGAACAATTGTCAAGAGTGATTGTGAACACATTTTGATCCAACTTCCAATCAAATATAGCTTTCTTAATTGCACTTGCAATTCCTGGACCCAAATGTAGATAAGGTATTTGACTAAAAGAAATAATCTTTTTGTGAAAGTTTAAGCTCTTATCGATGTAATGTGCCGTTACGCACAAATATCCCAAACTGATACTTGAAGTCCAAATATCACTTGTAGAACACACATGCGAATCCAATGCTTCAAACTCCTTCATCAATACCTTACTTCCAGCCTTAAAGACCTTTACACAATCATTCCTTAAACTCTGATGTCCAACTGCTCTGTACTCGGGTCTCAGTGATCTCATTGCCGGTTCCCAAAATCGACTTTCAATGACTGAAAACAGTATTTCAGCATCTATGAAAAGCATTGTCATGAAATCACGGGTAAACTCGGGATTAAATTTAGCTGATTTAATGAGATCATTTTTTAGCCCGATGTGAACAAAACCCTTTCTTCTTCATTGATTTATTTGCATGTTTTTTTTATATGGCGATTCAAGTGGGTAGTCTCTATGTGAGGACCGATAGTAAACTCCTTCAAACAATGCTTGCACACGGCCTTCTCTCCAACTTCATCAAAATGCTTCCACACAATTGCTTTTCTCTTTTTTGATTGACTTCGGGTTAGTTGGATCGAGTCGCTTTGAGAATTTCTGACCTTGGGGTTTGCTTGGGAGTGAGTTTGAGACATTAACTGTACAAAAATAAAATTTCATCAATCCATCAATTGAAGAACTAAGGGACAAAAAACAAGGATGAGAACATATATACATATTTCATCAATCCATCAATTGAAAATTTTTCATCAATCCATCAATTGAAGAACTAAGGGACAAAAAACAAGGATGAGAACATATATACATATTTCATCAATCCATCAATTGAAAATTTTTCATCAATCCATCAATTGAAGAACTAAGGGACAAAAAACAAGGATGAGAACATATATACATATTTCATCAATCCATCAATATTAAAAAGAAAACCAAGGACCTCAAGGAGAAGAAGTAAATGAGCAAACAGGAGTTCTAAAAAAATGATACTGGTATACAAAACGAACTGTATGTACCTGCCTAAGGGGATATGATAGCACAGCTAGATGAGCATAGAAGTGAAAATTGAAATAAGTAAGAAATAGATAGGCACCATTGATCTTTCAACAGTCTAATTAAGTACCTCATGATGTCTAAAACAAAATTCCAGGGTTATTCCTGCCTATTCCGATACCAAACACTATGTGACAAGTCAGATAAACTGATGTACTGAAATTTCGGTGACTTTACAACAGCCTATGCCAGAATAGTATGATACAGATCACCCCAATCTTGCATTCACAAAGCTAGAAAGTGAAGCAGGCCTTTCAATAACCAAAATTAGCCATATTTTAATATACCCAAAATCATGCAACAGCCTCAATTAACCCCAAAAAAGAGAATGTTCAATTAATTCAAATTAAGCACCAAACAACTGGAATCCCATGTAATTGGGGAAATTCTCATAAAAGGTCAGATCATAGTTAAGTCCCATGGAGACAAAAAGGCTGATGTTGTAGAGGAGATGTTGGGATTCAATTGGGGAAATATTAAGACTTATTTGACAAACAGATTTTAAAATAAAATTAATGGTTATTTTTGGCATTTTCTTTTTCACATGTTTCAATCAAAAATCATTGTGTCATGTCACCACTTCAAAGGAAAGAAATTTCTTTGCAATTGGGTTTTTCAAGGGCAGCAAATCTGAGAAGTTTGACAAATTAAAAGGGAATATATATATTTATACCTTGTGAAAAGAGAGATGCTTGCCAGAGTCACCAGCGAGATACCTGACACGAGAGATAGGCAGATACCTTGTGAAAAATTAGGACTTGCCTTTCCCTCTAAATTCAGAAACACAATCAGTTTTGATAAGAGATACCAGAGTTTATCCCCCAAGAGGCCAAGTTGCAATTAACGGCTCCAATGTTTCATTCACCTGTAAATTTAAGAATAGATCGATGAAAAAGACAAGAAGACAGCTTATATTACTATGAATTTCAAGAAAGCTTAAGCCTTGGTTATCCAATTAGCAGACTACCTACAATGCCTTGAGTCTCATTATTTACCAGTATCAATTTACCACAAAATAGAAACAACTAAGAATTACAAGATATACGCAATTTTGTGGTAAAAATGCATTTTTACTAGTATCAATTTTACCCGTATCGTATCAATTTATCACAATAATCACAAGATATACGCAAAACCCACAAAATATAAACAGTACCAATTTAGTAATTTACCATAACTCAGAGAGAAGGGTTTTGATTTAACCAAAATACAATCAGCATTGCAACTTAGAGAGAGAGAGAACGCACCTGAGAGAGAACATCGACTGAGCGAGAGGAGCTTAGAGACTCAATGGGCGAGTTGAGAGGAGAGCGACAAAGAGTGGAGACCGACCGAGCGAGAGGAGAGCAAGGTGAAAGAGCGAGGTGAGCGAGCGGCAGAGAATGGAGAGTTGGAGACCTAGAAAGAGAGCGACAGACAGAAACTCATAAAAAGAAGAGAGGCTCATGAGACGGCTCGGCCCTGTTTGAGTGATAAAATATGAACCGAGTCGAGTTCGGGCTTTATTTAATTTAGGGCCTGACTCGACACAATTTATTGAGCTGTTCAACTCATTGGCTCATGAACTGGCTCGTCTCATTAGCAGCCTTGGCCTAATCGTTCAGACAATGCGGAATGACGGTTAGGGATTACCTATTTAAGGCAAAGAGTTCCATGAAACGAGGGTCGAAACTTCCGCTATACAGGTGAGGTATCATAGAAGAAAGAGTTTAAATACCTCCAGACCTTCCCACTTCGGGAACCAACAATCCATTATTCTAATCTCGGCCCGTTTCCTTGAGACGGGACGAGTCCAGATCCATATACTCCCACATACAGCCTACTCCCCCCGGGATAGGACGTATCAACCACCGTGGGGCCTATCCTCTACGAACTAGATGGTAACTACTCAAAGGCATGTTGAGTCCAGTGTAAGTGCTCTTTTGGGGGCCGCTCGACAAGTTCAGCATATTGTGCAACAGGTTGACAACACTCGACCTCCAACAAACACACCGTTGGGGGCGAGACCAAGTGTCCCATCACGGGAGCATATTGATACCTCGCATATTTAGTCTATTTTAGGCCTGTTTTGGTACCAGATTTGTGCCCTAATTCACCAGAATCATGTGCATTTCATCGATATATCTTTAGAATTTGGTACTGCTGAGTGTTTGTTTGTTTTCTGCAGGTTTGGAGCAAAACACACGAAGAAACGGCGATTTGGGATGATCTGGTACGGCCCTTACCAGGTTTGGTACGGGTCTCACCGGACTTAGCCGATTTCAGCTCATCACGCCTGGTACGGCCAGGCCGTACCACTTTGGTACGGGCCGTACCTAAAGGCGGCCTGACAGATTCAAATCTTGGCAGAGGCTATTTAAGGCGGGGAGCTCTCCAATTTCAAGGGCCTTTTCATTCCAGAAACATTTGAGAGCACAGTAAGAGAGAGAAAGAGAGCTGAGGAGCTAGGAGCAAGAAGGAAGGAAGAGGAAAGAGGCGAAACTCGACGGATCAAGCCTCCTCCACTCGATCCCTTCGATCCATGGCTTTCTTTACCTCTTTTATTGCATTTTTAGATCAGATCATGTGCTGTGAGTAGTTACTTTAGTTTCTAGGGTTTTGAGATGGATTCTTGATTTACTTTGACTTTTTTTGACTTGTATCTTGTATGAACTCTTTTGATTGATTGATTGTAATTTCTTTGTTATCTCTTGCTTTGTTTGCTGTGATTGTGTATGATGAACCTCTAGGTCTAGATCAAACCTATCAAGGTCATGTGATCATCTCAATCTCTCAACCAAATCGAGTGCTTAGGGTAGACTTGTTCGAATTGAAGCCGAGAGGTTGAGTTCCCCTCTAATTGACAGATTAGAGGGTACCTTAGGTCTCCAATCAACCAGCTAGGGTAGATCTGTACCAACATATGAAAATTGAGGTGTAGAAATCCCTAAAAGGCAATCAATTGCATTCCAACCTAGATCTTGATCCAATACACGAGAGTTGAGGCTTAGGAACCTTAGGTGTGGTCAATTGAACCTTTCTAAAGAGTTTAGCACAAGGTACCAGCAAGAAATGCATCAACTCGAACTGGTAAGCTCTGTTCTGGCAAGCCAGTACGGGTCTTACCAGAGTGGTGCGGCCTTACCTTACCAAGTGGAGTACGGTCTAGCCGTACCAACTTGGTACGGGCTGTACCACTAGAGGCAGATCACAGATGAAGTCTGAAACCCTGGAAACGCCTTTTATCCATAATCAAAACACAGTTTACATTTCTTCTAGCACTTTATTACATCTGTTTGCATTGTTCGATTTGTTTGAATTGATCTTTTAGGAACTTAAATACCAAACCCAATCTTTCTCACTTCTAGTTTTTAATTGAGTTCGGTGGATTCTAACCCAGCAATTGCCCGTCCCTGTGGATCGATACCCGATTATATTACTCGATAGGGGTTGTGCACTTGCAACCCTTACTCGTGAAGTGTAAGCGCGGTTTTAAAAGGTACGCCCTCAAGCGTACCGAAACTTGCGTTGCGCTTTCGCGCGAACACATATTCCCCAAAATCCGGATGCTGCAGCTTCCGGCTCCAACCCTCTTGACCCATCCACCGGAAGACCTTGCGGTCTGACGATTATGACCACTGGTCCCACAATCCCATTACCCGAAGGTACTGTAATCCCTTAAGCAACACCAGACCCAAGACCAGCTGGTCCGACCTCCCCAATAGGTCGGCCCCAGTTCAACACTTCTTATATCCCGCAATATCTCTATTCACAGTATCCTTACGCATATCCTTAATATTCACGATATGCACCACCTTACTCCCAATATTCGTATACCACTCCGGGATACTATCCGCATACAGATCCTGGACAAATATTACAACCTCAAAACCCTACTCAAGGGCCTCAGATTCGATAACCCCATTCTGCTCCGATCATACAACTGGTCAACTAGGAATTTGGCTCTGAAAATCCTGGACCAGCCAGACCGACGGGACCGGGTAACGATGTACAAGGTTGGAATCTCATAACTTAATTCAACCAAGCCGGAACCCAGGCCGGAACAGGAGCCTGGTCAGAAGCAGGCAGTTCAGGAAGAAGAAGCGTCAGCCATGGTCGGTCCAGGCAAGAACGATCCATTACTTCGAGGAAAACTAGCTGAGATTCTCCGAGAACGATCCATTACTTCAAGAAAAACTAGCCGAGATTCTCCTCGTAGGCGTAGAAGAAGCCCACCTCGAAAAGATGCTCGAGCAAATGTTGACATGATCGCAATCAGGGACATGATCAGGAAAGAAGTAGTAGAAAAGATGGCTGAAATGGAGTTGGAAAAGATTGAGACTTATTTTTGTTATCACTTAGTTTGACAGAAGGTCCTCTAGCTCCTGAGGTCTATCGAGCCTCAATGGTTGATTTCAAGTACCCTACTGCTCTTCTAAGCTTTCGGGGTAGTGGAGATGTTGGATTGTGCAATAATCTACTTGTTTGTTTGACTAGATTTGCAAAACATATATTTGTTGAATTTTACAGTTTCTTGTCTTGAGATAATGTGCATGTTCATGACGATATAAATTGCTATACTTATCAAGGATGAGTCATGAAAAACCAAGCATTGGACTGGGAAGCATCAACTCAAGATTAGGATTTAGAAATCTGTAAAATTGGTAAAGTAAGCTTGAGATTAAGGTAATTTGCACAAACCATTACAACGGTTCAATGTAGCGTTACAACGGTTTAATTCAATACCGAAATACACAGCAGAATCGATTTAATTTGTTGCAACGATCAAATAACCATTGCAACGATCAAATAACCATTGCAACGGAATAAATTAATTTCGGATCCCAAAACTTCCAGAAACAACCGTTGTGACCACTGTTGTAACGCTTATAAGCGTTAGGGTTTCTCAACGCAGCCAAACTTGCTAACTGGGGTTAACCATTGCAACATTTAACCTTCCATTGCAATGGTTGATGCCAGTTACCTTATTTTGTTTCTCTCTCTATAAATAGAAGCAAAATCTAGGTTTGGACAAGGAATCTAGCCGCCCCCAATTGCAATATTTCGTATGCTTTTTAGATTTAGAAATCTCCATTGTTGCTTGTGCATCAAACTTCAATATCTATTCAACAATCTCAAGCTTACTCCACCATACTCAATATTGTGTAAGAATTAGAGTGATTTGTGTGAGATCTCTTGTTCATTCAATTAATATCATATTTTAAAATACGGATACGGACAGCAAATAGATATCAAAATGTAAATCAAATTTACCTTAAACGGATATGAATACGAAGCGGATAATTTACGAATACGGATTCAAATACGAATATAAAACGAATAACTATCAGACAATTGAGTCATGAATAATCCACCTATATAATATAATATAATATAATATAAATATTATAATCAAAATATTCTTTTTTATAGTAATGAAAAAAAGCAAAAAAAACAACTCAAGCTGGTATATGCCATTGGTTAAGGAGATAAGACTCGAAATTTGTTGGGCAAAAAGAAAATTCTGATACGGTTCTACCAGCTCTCTTCTCCGAAACTCACTTTTTATCCGATTCAGAGCTCTATTTAGTCCCACAATCAAAGTATAAGGTGAAGTATTCTAACCTCCTCTTCAATACAAAGTCGCGTGATGAACTTGTTCCGCCTTGGGAAAGAAAAAAGAATATTTTCGGTGAGCTGACTCGTCAGTTAACAGATGCGGGTTATTATCCGCTTCATTTCCGGTTCTGGATAGATTCGGATACTCCGCTCCGTTTACGGGTTATGAAATATATCCATTTTCGTATACAGCTAATTTCCGAAGACGGATTCCAAGTAGATAATCCGGATCCGTTTAAATAAAACGAGGATCGAGTTATTCATTTTAAATATCTAACAAAAAAAACTGAATTTCTAACATAAAAAATACCGTCTTGGTAAAAAATTAACAGTCCATAAATTGTCAAATTCTATTTCGACTGAATAATTTTGGATGGTTTATGTTTGTACTACATACAATTTTTTAAGACGGGAAAAAATTATATTTAAGATTATTATATATTGACAGCTAGCGAAATAACTGACTTAGCGATTATTAAAATAAAAAATTTAGAATTGTTGATATACTTCTTATAATTATGTGTTGTCGACTTGTCGTGCTCATGATGATAGCAATGTGTCATAGGTTGAATTACAGTTGCTTGAGTTTGATAGACTAATTGAATCTTGTTTCTTAACACACATGGCATGCCTCTTCTTGCGGTGCCTCATTTTTCCTTTCGTTCTTTTCTTTAAACTCTCGTCTTTTAAATCCGGTTTTCTATAGTTCTCAAAACACATAACACACTGAATTATTTTAAAAAATAAATTATGAACAATATTCAATCAATATATTTGAATTTTACACAAATATATTTACTAACATCGAAAGGACATATATGGGAAGTTAATTGTAAGTTATGGCAATCTTAAGATCATAGTGCGAGCATAACTTATCACAACATCAACGTAAACATATAATACACTGAAATACACTCTAAATTTCATTTAGAAGAATTAGATATTTTTTAATTAATTTAAAAATAAATATAAATGTTCAAATGAAAGGAGCACTGCTTGGGTGATTTTTACAAAAAAAAACCAGCTTGATCGAACTTGACCCAATCATTGTACTTTTACCTTGTTAAAATTGCATAAATAGATCCACCGTACCAACAATTCGATGGAGCTGTTTTTTTGTAAAAATCACTCGACGGTGCTCTTTTCATTTGAACTTTTTTATTTAGTTCTAATTTAAAAAAAAAATCGAAGAATTACATGTCTGATATTTGGAATTCTGTTTGATTTTTGTTGAAATAAAATTATGAACGTCGAGAGGAATATATGCGAAATGGGAAAATGGATAAACCTGGCCTTGAGTAATTCACAAACAAATCTATTATATATATATAATTCTTATAGGGTCTCTACAGTATATTCTACAGTAACAATGACATGTGGGTCCCACAAAAAAGAAATATTTTATCCTATATTATTATATACTTAATCTTTGATCCAGCGTCTACAGTGTAATGAACAGTGAGACCGATAGGCGGGTCCCACTTTTCAGCCTTCCAGCTCCGCAGCTTTCGAGAAATTTCGACACTTCTTTCCTCTCTCTCACTCTCTGCCGCACTTCCTCTGAAAACTTCTCCACTCTCAGCTAAGCAAGTTCGCGAATTCCAGAGAGTTCACCGCCCTCCGCTGAGCAAATCTCTCGCTCCGATTTTTCCTTCTTGCTGTCTCGAAAGTTCTACCCGTCCTTTACTGATCTTCATAAAGGCTTCCGCTCCAGGCGCTCTCTTTCCTCCATGTTGTCTCCCACCTCTCTGCCAGTCCTATCCCCCACCGCTACGAGCTCGCCCTCACTCACCTCCTCCACAGCCGGTACTTTCTCTCTCTAATTTTTTGAGTCATTTCTTCTATACACTGATATCAATTGATTTTCGTTTAATGGAGGCTTTTAATTGAATTAAGGTTTTACCAGATCTCAGTTTAGCTGAACAGGCTGTGATTAGCTGCTTACACTTATAATTAGATCACTGTTTAAACAATCATGTAGTTCCTGTACTCGAATTAATTAAAAAGGGGAGATAATACATTATACATGTATGTCCATGTGAGCTTCTTCAACCTTTTAGTGTGATATATATTATTTCAATTATGGGTTCCTAGGACTAAGCACAGTATCTCTTACTGATATATGCTTTCTCTGTGTCTTTGTTGCTAATTGAGTCAAGTACCTTTAATTTTTTTTCCTAACAATAACAAGAAATTATGCTCCCAAGAATGAGGTGTTATAAGGTACCTTATGTGTATGATTTTAATTTCCAAACTTCGCTGAGTATAAATAGTTGACTTGCATGCATGATTGATTGCCAGAGAGATGAGATGTAAAAGTACTGGTTGATTTGCATTTCATAATTGCTTTATTGTCTGGTTTTGTCCAACAGACATAACATACTTAATCATCAAACTCATCTTCAAATTAATTTTCTTAGCATATTTAAAATGTTCTTTTTTTTATTGGGTCGCCAAATGCGTCTTGGCTAAGATGGAATGAAACTAAGGCTTGCAATCAGTGATTGAGAGTTGAGCTTCCCTGCAAGTGATGATGCTCTTTTGCTATGGGTAGTCGATTATTTGAAGTTTGCTAAAGCTCATTTACCTCTTCATCTTTTGTTCTTTGAGATTTTTAGTCAATTATAAGAAGCAACATGCAATATGTGTCTATGAGTGCTTTGAGGAGACTTCCTCTCGATCCTGGAAATCTTGCTTTTCTCCATCGTGCTGTTTAATGGTAAGTATCATTTTTTATAAACAATCGTCTTCATTTGCATATAGTAGAGATCAAAGATTATTTATGTTTGTCCCTATGTCCATTGATAAGCTTATTTATATAGCTATCATATAGCTAACGCTCAAGAGGCCAAGTGAATATTATTTGATATGGATGGTGTGTTAATTTTGTATCAATTATCTGAACCAGGTGGGATGAGGCATGCATTAGCAATTATCTCTGATGTTACTTCAAGGGGTAATTTGTTGCTATGACTATGAGTTAGTTTCCTTTACCAATTATGAATACTTATCCCCTAATGATTTTCTTCTGTTAGTTTTCAGCTTCAAGCTCTCCCATAACTCTGCGTATATTTTAGTTTTATCTGGCTAAGCAACTGCTGCACGCTGTTTTTGCTTCTTTTGTGCAGTGTTTCACGTTTGCATGTTATACTTCTTTACATACTCAATTCTTTAGTGTTCGTTTTGAACGAGCAATTCGTAACGCAAATCGATTAGTGGCCAAGGAAAAATTAACCACAGCTCTTTTTATATATCACTTTTGAATTGTTAGTTTCCAATATTATATGAGTTTCAAATAATACTGACAGTTGGCAATGGTGTCCAGTGCCTAAATTGAAAGTAGCTACTTTGCTTAATCTGAATTTTTAAAAGTATTGGTCTCTTATGTGATTTGTTTACCATTTAAGTTGTTATAAAGCTCACACTAGAAGGAACAAGTCAAGTAGCTATAAAGCTCCCACTTGGCTTTTTGTGATAGTGTCTATTGTTTTTGTTGTCTATCATTAGATCATTTGAGCTCTTTGGTTATGGGAGTGGTAAATGATAAAATAATTATAGACTTGGTAAATGATAAAATAATATGTACATAGTGCCTATTGTTTGTTGTCCATTTGACTGCATTAGAATTTAGAAAAAATAGTAGTATAGCTTTGGAACTGAGGATGTGTAAGAGTAGAGAAGGGTCATCTGGTACGATGTACCAACCGGTACCAATACAGTTTTATCTTCAATCATCAGGCATGGGGTACTGGTAAAGCAAGGTGCATACCAATAATGGTACACAATCAGAATTGCATACGATATGTTTGATCTTTGCTATGAGATTGGATTTTACCACTATTAAAATGCATCTTTAATATTTTTTGGGAAGAACAATAACAGGTTTCATTGGTTATCTAGGAACATTGCTGCAAGAGTTTTGATTGTTCAAAAGTTCGTAACTTATGTACAGTTTTTGTTTCACATGTAAACTAATACTTACCTGATATGTACATTTTTTTTTTTTCTGTAGTTCATGTACGTTGTAAATTAATGCTTGAATGTTATACTTTTTTTTTGTATTATTCTTTCATATGTAAACTAACATTTGCATGATATATGTTTTTTTGTTTCCGTTATATCACTGACAACTCAGTATAATACATCTTAATTATCAATGCCGAAGCAAAGCGAGGCATTTTGCTAGTTAAGAAGAAAGTGAGAATCCGACTTCCATTTCATTATTCATTATTGTACAGGTCTGTCAGGAGGTGATGTGAGGTGAGTGAGGCGTTTAAATTAGTGTATTGAAAACGGGGCGGGCCGGTCCGGTCCGGTCCAAATCTGCCCGGTCCAAGGATTTCCCGGTCCACGGGTTCGGGGGTTGGACGGGTTCACGGGTCCGGTTTTCGGAGGCCAAACCCGCCCCGTGATCAACCCACGGGTCTGGCGGTTCCACGGTCCGGTCCGGTCCAAATCCGGTTTTTTTTTTTTTTTTTGCTGATTTTTTTTTTGCAATATCATATTTAAGGGATGGAGTCAAAAAATTCAAATTGGAATTGTTGAATAATTTAAGAGTAAGACTACGGTATTTTCCAAAGTGCGGATTGATTAGTGTTATGAATCTATATTTATATTTTTAAAACTCGAACAGTTAATCTGAACTGCTCATTATATTTTTTATTAATATGACATAGCATAAAGATATATTGAATAGAACTAGGATGTTCTTAAGCTCACTAATTATTTGGTGAGTTTAACTTCAAAACCTATAAATATAATTTTAAATAACGAATCTAAATTATTGAAACCGATCTACTTATCGAGTGATGTGTCTACATATTAAATTATAAAATTTTGAATTAATATAGTATAAAATCAAACAGTAAAAAAAAAGGTTTATAAGTTAATTTTAATAGGTTCATTTTCATCGTCTTTTGAAAGCTTGACTTTATACTAATTAATTTGAAAATTTATAAATTTGACATGCAAACGCATCACTTATGAAGTAGATCAGTTTTAATATTTAAATTCGTTGTTTGAAGTCAATTTGATAGACATTGGAGTTAAACTCATCAAAGTACTTGGTGAGCTTAAGAATACCCTAGTTCTATTCAAGATATGTCACATTGTTAGTGTTTCATTTTAAAATTATAAGCTAGTTACATGTATTTGTGCTAAGTTAATATGTTGTCAACATATCCTCGTCCTTAAATTTTAGGATTATGGTGCATTTAATGCTCTAACCTAATTATTGGAAAAAAAAAAAGGTAGAGTTCTAACCTTACTAACTTTTATTTATTGTCTATAAAAGATCTACATCTAATACCAAACTCACGACTTCCTACTCGGAGGGTGTTACCTTTTGCTACTAAATTAAAGATTGTTTATTGTTAGAAATAACTTTAAAATCCAACTTTTGGACAATAAGACTATATTTTTTACATGATGGAAAATTATAAAATTTAATACAAGTATTACCATTAATAATTAAATGGTTTGAAACTTACTGTGGTCTACATTTAATGGTCTTTGAAGGAATATAATTGAATATTCGAGTTATATGAAAATTTGATGAACCATATATGACCAACACCATATCAATAATTTTTTTTTTGTTCTAGCTTAAGAATTAGTATCAAAATTGTCATAAATCTCAATTCTTAATTTTGTTAATCTATGATATTATCTCTGTTAGCAGTATGCTCTAATCCACTACCTTAACAATCCATCATATATATTTGAGACTTTGTTCATTTACGTTACCATCCATTTACTTGGTGAATTATTTATTTTTGTAATCTCTCTCAAAAAAAAAAATCTTTATGTAATCGTTACTCTACTGAACTACCAACCAAATTACTGGTTTCTCGGGCTTCACCAAATTAGGTCTTTATTAGTTATAATTTTTTTTTTTTTGCATTGTTTAGATTATGTGGGTTTGATCTAAAAAATATGAAGATTTAAGACAACTGTAAAAGGTATTTGATTTATTGAACTTGTCGACAAATTGAATTACATTTTAAAATCATATTTAAGATTTACTGATTTACAATCGTTGGATTGAAAAATAATTATTTTGATTGCTAAAATAAAATTGTATGACAAACTTGTATAATTGGAGACAATTCATAAGAAAGAACTCATACATTAATTTTCTATAACTTGAATATGGCGGGTCCAGGGGGTCCAGGGGGTCTGTTGGATTCAAAAAATTTCAAATTGCTACAGTAAAATGTTCGGATTGCTACAGTAAAAATTCTAGGTTACTACAGTAAAAAAATCCGGGTCCAGTGGGTTCGGGTCTGGGTCTGGGTCCGGTCCGGTCTGGGACGGGTCTACACTGGACGGGTATGCACGGGTCTGTGGGAAACCAAACCGGCCCTTCCACAGACCGACCCTTGCCTAACCCCGGTCCGGGACGGGTCCAGTGCACGGGACGGGGCGGTCCGGGTCCGGTCCACAGGTTGGTCGGTCCTGTCCTGGACCGTCCGGGTTTTTTCAATAGACTAGTTCAAATCTGACCCATCCGAAATTGATGACTTTCTCAGAAATCCATTCAATTGAATTGATGCCCACATTTTTATTAATATCCAAAGTTTAATAAAAATTAATTAATATACTCAGATCCGCTGGAAAGTTATACAAATATCCCTACCGGCTATTTTTGGCCGGTATCCAATTTAATTGAGTACCGACCGAAAAATAGCCGGTACCTAATTTTTTTTTTTTAATACAGTACCGGCCATTTTCTAGCCGGTACTTAATTTTTTCTTTTTTTTGGATGGGCATAGCATAGTTGGCTAGAAGAAAAAGTCGTAGGAAACTCGGATTGAAGTACCGATGTTTTTTTTATAGTGTCGTATGACACTAAAAGTTTAGTGTTTGCATGCGGCTAGTGAATTTAATTTGACAATAACCAGCATTCTAAAATTGAGTACCGATATTTTATGCACGGCCTAATGACGGCAGAAGTGCATCGATGTTTCATTGCAAAAACATCAGCGACGCACCAATGTTTTTTTAGCACTACCCGGCTAATAAAACATCGATGTTTCATTACAAAAACATCGATGATGGACTGATACATGCAACCGATGTAACACACGCATCCAACCAAATGCATTTGTTTGATCTTAGCCAAACCAAGTGCAAATTTCAATCCGAGTTTTCTATGACTTTTTCTTCTAGCCAACTATGCTATGCCCATCCAAAAAAAAAAAATTTAAGTACCGGCCAGAAAATGGCCGGTACTATATTAAAAAAAAATTGGGATGAGGTCGAGTAGTTTGAGTTGGAAGAAGGAAAGTCGTTCAACATTGGCAAGACGGTGCAAGGCAAAGCAAAGGAGGAGTTGGTCACTTTCCTTCAGGAAAACCAGTCAGTTTTTGCATGGACTGCCGCCGACATGCCCGGAATTCCTAGGTCTATAGCCGAGCATAAACTGCACATCCAGCTCGGCTCGAAGCCAGTCCAACAGAAAAAATGCAACATTGGGGAAGAGAGGCAATTAGTAGTCAAGAAAGAAGTAGCAAAGTTACTCGATGCTGGCTTTATCAGAAACGTGGATTGCCCTAAGTGGATGGCGAACCCCGTGCTCGTTAAGAAGTCCAATGGGGATTGGAGGATGTGCATTAATTTTAATCTATTATGTCCTGTGCGCCAGTATCTCTCGATTAGTACATGTTATTCAACACTCACTGTTTATAATCGACTTTCAACCCGAGGTTTAACACTACTCGGGGGCTGCACAAATTGCACAACACGCGGGCTATCAATTTCCGTAATCCATACGAACTTTCGGAATGACATCGCAAAAAAAAAGAAAAAAAAGAGAGAGAGAGAGATAGACAATGCAAGGCTTGTCTACATAATGACGTCGATCTCATGTGGGTTAAATCTTAGCTTCAGCCTTGAAAAGAGTTTGCATAAACGACTAACACAAAAACAACAACATAAAATTGTACTGGGGGCTGTCTAAGCTGTCTAACACCGAGATGCGACATTACTCGAGGGCTATTCGGCTTACCCAACCCGAGGTAAAATTGTTCCTTGTACCTAAAGCAATCAACCCGAAAGCATCAAATTGACGCATTTCGGCTTCGGAGGCTAATTATAGAGCCATGTTCCGAAGGCCCTTACGGGGCATGAATAGATCAGGATTCAGATCCCCTTCCTGGGCCAATCCGAGATCGATCCGTTAGCAACTAAGCCCAGTAAGGCCCCATAAGGCCTCGTCCAACATGAGTCCAGCCTGGACCCGACTTACGGTCACCGCCCTTGCGTCCGTACAGGGCGGGTGCGGTTTAGTAACCGTCAAACTATGCGGACGTCACCGCCCTTATGCGAGAATAACCACCTCCATGCGGGCGTAACTGCTCCTATGCGATCTCCCCTAACCGCTCTGACAATGCGGAATGACAATTAGGGGATGACCTATTTAAGACAAGACGCCCTATTGAATAGGGGGTCAAATTTTTGCTTACCAAAGCGAGATATCATGCTAGAGTCCGAATATCTCATGACCATCCCGACTTCGGGAACCAACTTCACTAACCTCGGCCTGCCATCCCGAGGTAGGACGAGCTCAGCCAATTACCTTTCTCACGTTTGACATACTAAGAGGAGATAGAACGTATAAAGTCTGGAGATCAGAACACATATGACATACTAAGGGGAGATAGAACGTATAAAGTCTGGAGATCAGAACAAGTTATCCTAGATTCCTAGTCTACTTGCGTGCCGTATTATAATAATAGGTTCATACACGCACCGACAGAGAGACAGGGGCTGATATGCTGATAAAACGAGCAAATAATAAGTTTCTCTAAACCGAGCTTCTTCGACGATGCTCCGCCTCCTCTCACGGCGGCGCCGACTCCTCATGCGGCGCTTCTCCTCTTCCTCCGACCACCGTCACGTCACCGACCTCTCCTCCTCAGCTCCTCACGTCAATCAACAACCGCTCCATTCTCTCACCCCTCTTCCCCATTCCCTATCCTTGCCTCCCCCTCGCCGCTCCATCCCGTCCTACGTCTTTGCCGGAACCCTAGTCTCCTCCGCAGCTCTGGTCTACTATCTCTCCGATACCTCCTCTTCTCCTTCCCCCACCTCGGACCGAATCTACACCGACCTGTCCGAAACCCTTGAGAAATCCAAATGCTCAGCAAGACGCCTCATGACACACATGAAACAAACAGGCGCAGCCGCAGCGGTCCTGTGGCGTTCGTTGTTGTCCGTCTTGACATCAGCAAACCAGGGTGTCAGATCCGGGTTTGAAATCCGTGTGGCAGCCCTCCTTGCTGACATTGCAGCGGCAAACTCTGCGAGGAGGATGGCGCTTGTTGGGGCTGGCCGTGGGGTTGTGGTGGATTGGCTGCTGGAGATTGTGTCTGGAAATGGAAATGGGGACAGGGGTGGGACCCAGGCTGAGGCAGCGAGAGCTCTGGCACACCTTGTGGCGGACCCTGCTGTCTGTGAAAAGGTTCTTGGGAGACCCGGTGCGGTGCCCGGCTTGTTGCGGTTTATTTTTACCTTCCAGCCCAAGAAGCCCAATAAGGTAGCGTACCACTTGATCATGTATTCATGTGTACCCGCCGGTATGATAGTGAGGCCAACTCTTACCAATGACCACTCTAGTTTTGGCTTTTGTAGTTGCTTGTTTTTTTGTTGGTGCCTTGTTGTTATGCTATATTTGTTGGTAAATCAGGGCCGGTTTGAGTTGTGAGGTACCTTGGGTAAAATCAAGTCTGGTAATGCCTAGTGCTGCTGCAAATTTAGGCCTCACTGGATTCTCTCAGTTGGTCTTACTCTGTTGCTTGTTTTCTCATTGAAAAATTGTAGTGAAAATCGGGCAAGCTTGAACCTTACTATTTAATAAGCCGGAATTGCAATCGTGATTTAGCCTTAGGTTTGTGTAACAGTCATTAATTGTTGTTCTTTCTGGGGACAGAATTTTAAGCACTCTTCCTTGGATGGTTTAGATCCCTCGAGGGGACGAAGCATGCTTGTGGCCGCCTTGATGGATATCATCACCTCCAACTGTGACACGGCAGACCCTGCCTCTCTTCATCCTGTGCTTTCTGGCAATGCAAGTTTACGTGACATTGCTTCTGCCATTGAAGTAATCGAACAAGGCAGTATACATTTCGAAAATGACAATAACAACAATGATGATGGTGATGATGGAGACATAGGCATGAAAGGTATAGGTATAAAGGTTCTAGGTGGTACGACTATTTTGGGATTTTCGCCTGGTAAGGGGGAGGAATTGACTGTACCACTGCATAATGCTGTGAGCTTGCCTGAGCTCGATAGGTCGTTTTCAGGCACCGTACCGGGGTTGTGGGACGACTTGCAAAGAGAGCATGTGGCGGTACCATTTGCTACATGGGCTCTGGCAAACTGGGCCCTGGCATCTGGTACAAACCGGTTAAGGATCCAAGAACTGGATAAGGATGGTCAAGCAGTAATGGCAGCTTTGATGGCTCCAGAAAGGACTGTAAAATGGCATGGTTCTTTGGTTGCACGTGCACTTTTGGACGACCCAAATTTGCCTCTGACTGGTTCGGTACCTGACTGGAGCTCGAGCCTGCTCAATACGGCTTTTGATGCAAGTGGAAGTGAGGATGTTTCATTGGTCCAGCTGGCACTCTCAACTTTTCTTGTTTCAGTTGAGAGGTCTGATGAGTCTAAGAAGGTTATCAGGGAGAAAGGCCTCAAACTTCTGAGAGGAATCACGAAACAAACTGAGAAAAATATTAATTTGCAAGAGATGTTAGTTAGGGTTTTGGGTCTCTTATGTGAGGATAACCATATGAATGGTTCTAGTGATACACATGCTCCATTGTCTATCGAGGAAGGCCAGAAATGGTCTGGGATTTTGATACGATGGATTTTTGACCAGTACTATCCAGATACTATGAGAGATACAGCTATTAGAATACTCTCCCGTATACTGGAGGATTGTGGCCCTGCTTCAGTACCAGTTTCTCAGGGTTGGTTGACTCTTTTGCTCAATGAAGTTCTGGGTTCAAGCCAGACTCAGAATTTGAAAGGAAATCCACCCCCTCCGCAGGCTGATAAAGTGAAAGTATGTAATTCTGCTTCTTTCTTTCATTCTTTGCTCTAATATTGAAGCTTTCATATCATTTCAATACATTTTTTTTTTTTTCAAATAGCAACCGCTATCCACATTTGGAAATGTACCTGTTATCCGTGATCGTTTCAAAAGTACCACTAATAAGATGAACACTAACAGAGTGTTAAAATATTAAATCACCACTTTTTTCCTTAAACAAGTTTTCAATTCAATATATCTTGGCAAATGAGAAATATATTGAAACACTCATGAGTGGTTTTCTGCAACTACTGTTGCGGGGCACATTTATCCGAGGAAAGTAACTTTAGGGTAAAGTGGAATATCCAGTTAGATTATTGCTTGCTTCTTTAAATGCGTGTTTCTTGCAAGTGTCCAAATTCTGGTGTCTTTTGCTAATATAGATAAACGGCGGTGTCACCTGGATAATGAAAATGATAAAAGTAGCACCGGCTTTAGAGCAAAAGATATTCATACCATCTAAATTAACATGCATTTATCTCTTTCTCTCTGTTTCTATGCAGCATCGGATTGACCACTTCAATGCCTCCTCAGCCATGCCAATTGCTAACCAATTAGCTTCGGCAGTTGTCAGACAAGCTGGGATCCATTCGGAACCGTTGGCAGATTTTCTCTTTCTGGAACCATTTGCCACATCTCTCAAAAACGTTTTGAAACAGAAAAATCCTCCCAAATTTGACGCTGCTGACTCAGCCATAGCCACACTACAAGCCATTAAAGTACTGTCTGAGCTTTGTTCAGATGACATAGCATGCCAGACAAAGATATCTAATTTAGGAGCTCTTTCCTTACTGAGGCGTTTCCTTTTGCGGGATGACTATGAAAAATTAGCTGCTAATGCAACATATGATGCGTCAAATAAATCAAATAAAAATTCAAATAATAGTGAGTCCAATGTAGAGTCTGGTACTGACAATTCTAGCATTCGTGTGCCGCCTGCTGCACATGTCAGGAGGCATGCGGCCCGACTATTAAACATTCTCTCGACTTTACCTCATGATAAGAGTGCGATAAAATATGACAAAATCTTGTGCAAGTGGCTTAACGACTGTGCTGCTGGACTTGTCCAATGCAATGATCTAAAGCTACAGAGCTACTGCAGATCAGTTTTATTAAATGTTTCACTGCCTGAAAACCCTGAGAGAAAGATCCCTCAATTTGGTGATGGGCTGTTTTTTGTAAACCCAGAAATGCCCCAGGGATCTCTAGCAAACCAAGAGGAAGGAAACAAAGAGAAAAATGAAAAGATGCATCCCACGTGGGATGTGGTGTTTGTGCACGGTTTACGAGGGGGACCCTTTAATTCATGGCGAATAGCTGATAATAAGTGTTCAACTACTAGTAAGGCAGGTTTGGTAGAGAACATTGACAAGGATGCTGGAAAGGAAGGGACATGCTGGCCTAGAGAATGGCTTTCCATGGATTTCCCTCATGGCCGGTTGTTCACTGTCAAGTACAAGGTAGTTTTCGAAAATATTGCATTGGGCTTTTGAATGTTTTTTTTCTAACAAGATACAAAAGGTTACTATTGTATTGTACAATATTTCTTCATTGAAGATTAATCTATATTTAAATATCTGCTAACATTTGGTTCAGGTGTAATGAATGAGTTGAAAACTCTGCCTTTTTATAGGATGCCTTCCAATTTATTATATAATTGTTGTCCCGATTCTCTCTCTCTCTTTTTTTTCTTGTGAGTTGTATTTGAAGAAACTGTTTTTTAAATGCATTATTATATCCAAATTGAATGTATCTTGTGCAGACAAATTTATCTGATTGGACTGGAGCTAGCTTGCCTCTTCAGGTTTGTCCTTTCTCCCAGCACTTTGTTAACTAAGAAAAGAAAAAAGAAATTACTCTTTTAGATAAGACAATATGTTTGTATTTCTAGGAGGTGAGTTCCATGCTTCTCAGGAGGTTGCTAGCAGCAGGAATTGGCACTCGACCTGTTGTATTTGTTACTCACAGGTTTAATATTTTTCAAAAATTTGAAGAATATATTTTAATTTTATCATGTTAAGGTTATAAACTTGATTTTGTTTTCTCGTGATTCTAGTATGGGCGGTCTTGTGGTCAAGCAGATGCTTTTCCAGGCTAAGCTAAACAACCATAATGAATTTTTGCACAATACAGCTGGTATAGTAAGTATACAATCTTACCACGTTCAGTACATATTTTGCATACATATTGTTTTTACCATAAAATATATCACCTCTTATTTGCTGTAGGTATTCTATAGCTGTCCCCATTTTGGGAGCAAATTAGCTGACATGCCCTGGCGAATGGGCTTCGTTCTTCGCCCAGCTCCTTCAGTTAGTACTATAATTTTGTAGAGTATATAAAATTCAATCTAATTTTCTGAGTTTGTTTTTTATTTAGTATATCTTAAATGAATTTGTCTTATAGGTTGGAGAATTAAGGAGCGGATCCCCCCGATTATTAGAGCTGAATGACTTTATCAGAAATCTTAACAACAAGGGGACCCTTGACGTGCTTAGTTTTAGCGAGGTATGAGATTTGACTTTTGAAAAATTAACACAACTTTTCAGTACTACTTGTTGAGAGCAATAATGAATTTGCCTGGATAACAGACTCAGGTTACGCCCATTGTAGAAGGATATGGCGGGTGGGCCCTTCGTATGGAAATTGTGCCTATTGAATCTGCATATCCTGGCTTTGGTGAACTAGTTGTAAGTGTAATATTCATTCATTAGCGAATAGATCACATAGGGGTAAAATAATTGCCCATTTATCACACAGTCCTTGAAGCTTAGTACCTGTTTTGGTCCCTGAACAGTCTGACATATGCTGTTTTGATTGTACCATCATATTTTCTAATAAAAAGTATAAATGTGACTCGTAATCAGTAATCAGTTATCCTGGAAGGAATCATCTCTCTGATATTTCTTTTAGTAGAAGTGGTTTGTTTCACATCAAGTTGCATAATATCTTTTTATTCATTCTTTTGACTGAAATGGCCAGCAGGAATCCAGATGGCAAATTTTGCAAAATGGGAAATATTGAAACTTTAGGGATGTAAACGTAGTAAGACCAGTAAGTAATATGCTCTCTGCACATCCTATGCATGATGTTGATCGTTATGTATCTGTTGCATGATAACTATTACCAGGTATTGGATGGAACTGATCATGTAAACTCATGCAAGCCATTGAACAAGTCAGATCCATCTTATGCCGAGACGCTCAAATTCTTAAAGAAACTGACATCTCAACGTGATAAGAATTAGAATTTCAGTAATTCTGAAATATTTTTCTATAAGGTACCAATAGGTGAGCTTAGTAATGAGAGTTTAGGGATATCATGTGATGTACAGACTATAGAGAATTTGTGTTTGTTGTAATTAAGAGATGTATTGTGCCCCTTGTATGGCACCTTTGGTTGTAATATGCCATAGCACTGATGATTTTTGTATAATGTCCATGTATATATCAAAGTAGATAGTCAACAATGTATTAAATAAATAAATTAACATTTACTGCTTTATGACAACCAATAGTCTGATTGTAGAAGCTAATTTTGTCTAAACTTTACATAATATGGATATGAACATGAGTGTTTTATAGTACGACATGATATAATGCAATACATTATTTTCTGTTTGCATTTTCTTCTAGTATGTTGTGTTGGGCATTGATATGGCACTACTTTTAAAGTGTTCATGCTACATTGGTTAAATTCTTATGGCTTGTTTGGGAGAAAGGGACGGGGAAAAATAGAAATGGAATTGGGGTGAAAGTTGACTGCTAATTTTTTTTCTCTTTGGACTTTAGTCCATCCCTAATTCCTATCCTATGGATTAGTCTATTTCTTATTCTGTGAGAGATGAATGAAGGAAAAATGTTTTTTTTTTCACGGGTCGGATATTTGGAATATGTTTAATTTCACTCTTTCTACTATTTCATATTAGATTAAGATTATCATTTATTCTTTCTCTATTCATTATTCAATGGAGTGCCAAACCAGGCCTCGTTAAAGAAAAGAGGCTATGGGAGTATTTGTTGACTACTTGACTTACATTAAATCGGACGACTTATTTGTTGACTCCTTGACTTTACGTTAAAACGGACGACTCCGATCTCGTTCTACACGGACGGGTATTGCACAGGATCTGAATTCAGAATCTTCACGTATTGCTCATTAACAGATTTTAAACACTAAAAAAGGCCGGTGATAATGGGCCTCGCCAAAATGAATTCAGATCCAGTGCATTAACCCAATTTTTGAGTTTTGACCAAACCGTCCAAGATGCTCTAACACGAATCTTAAAGAGCCTGGACCCACAAATAATACTGGCCCCCTGCGCTACCACCGAATAGGCACCGTACACGTCTAAACTAAAAAATTGGGTTACTTTAGGGGATCCGGACTCCGCCAAAATTGGGTCCCAATTCGTCCGTTGTGTTCCCTTTTCGTTCCATTCCTTCCTCACAAAACGGAGGTCTTGACACTAGACGCGAGTCGCGAGTCGCGCCCATCGCCTCGCAAGCGAAAGGAGACGGAGCCCGTGCAGTAAAGCCTTAAACCCTAGATATTCTTGATCACCAAACAGAAGGTATTTTCCGAATAAACAAACCGCGGAGCTAATATTTTTAAATAATTTCTTTGTTCCCTGAAAACTATAATTGTTAAGGTCGACCTTGATTTCGACTGTTATTTTTAGTGGGATTAGTGAAAGTGATTATAACATTTTACTGGCGATGTCGATCTGGTACTATTTTTGTAGAAAACTGTGACCTTTGATTTCGTGTTATCTTTTGAAACTCTTAATTGGAAAGAGCTGTTTTACTTTTCTCCTATTGAGGTATCTGCTCATTTTTGGTTCTTGTTGAGTATGATCTGACAATACCCAGGGTAAGAAAATTTGTGCTTGTATAGGCTCTCCTTCTCTCCCTGGACAATTGGACGTATCATTTATAATCCTTTTATATATAACAATGTGTAATCCTTTTTTTATGCTTAAAAAAAATCTTATTATAATTTTATTTATAGTTCCATTTCGAATTAGTGGCCTTTGTCTACAGCAACCAATAGTACTTTTCTTTGGAAAAGTTTACAAAATATCCCTCCAATGCCACTATCTGGAAATTATTATGAATAGTTCACTAAACTGTATCTCAATTTTCACTATTACACAAAACTCCAAACTTCGGCAGTGTGTAATTGAGTTAACACCAGAACTTAGATTTACAGCATTTGTGGTATGACCCCAAGGTCCTGATATTATGCCATGGTGGTTATTTTGGAAGATGATTTTGAATGGGGCTTATTTTGTCTTAAAACAGGCATGGAAGGGCTATTTTGTAGAATTACCACTTACAATTTTGAAGTCAACCAACCTTTCAAGTCTAAACTATTTTTGTAGATTTACACGTTTCTTCTTAAAAAAAAGTTGTTTCTTAGATCTTTTTGTTTGCCTTACAAGCATGTAGAGAACTAAGTAATATGAATTGTTTTTCCTATTTTAGTCTCATGGACAAAATACTGGATTGTGAAGAAGAGTTTGTATTTCTTGATTTAGATGGCTGCATCTTTTCTGACATCCCTTCAAATGTCCCATATGTACTCTCCGGGTTGGATACTCTATCTCCAACCTTAGTAATTGGCGACTGCCTAAAGCTGATTGGTGAGTACCAAGAGACTCTTGGGATGTGCTATTTTTTCTCTGAAACCAAATCCAGCATTTTTAACAAATTCTCAAAGCAAGTAAAGCCCCTTGGGAGCCTCCGAAAAGTTATCAAATTCAGGGTTCTGAGCGAGGATCCAAGCAAAGCTGAGCTTACTGGCAATTGATAATTTCTTCCTAGGTGCAATTTGGGGAAGGTGGGGCTGCATACATGGTATTTATCATGTTTTACTGGCGCAAGTGAGATATTTCTTGTTTCTAGGGGTAATACATGAAATTTTCATATTTTGAAAGGCATATTAGAAGAAATCTCTTTGTAGTTTGATTCTTTGGGTGGTACATCGTGGTTTTTTCTTATATTTTGTTCTCATGGACATTATTTAGTAATATTTTATGATGTTATTTGTTTTATTTCAACATCATTCCAGTTCCATTTTGGCAGAATGCCTCTGTACTTGTTCCTGCTTAATTCACAATGTACTTGTGTGTTTTGTTTTAATTTTTCTTTTAAATATTCATTTCAGCATAACCCTAAAAATATATTCATTTCAGCATTGCTCAAAATTCCTACCTCTTTTAGGTGCATGCGCATTACAATTTCAAACTGCATTGCTGTTTTGATATCTGCAATATATGAAACTTCAATGTACAACTGAAGGATTTCCCTCTTGGCAGCACTCGTACAAATGGGATAAGTATTGTAGTTCCTAATTGAACTAATTGCACCTTTCTTGTTATACGTGAACTCCCAGCTTTGATAATTTAAACCCATACTTTTTACCAGGTAAGAATTTTCACCTAGACAACCCTTGCCACTCCCCACTTGTGAAATGGTGGCCATCTGGTGGCCTTTACTTGGAGCTGCTGTACCTGCATTACTTGCCGGCCAAGCAATTATTGGAAAGATAAGGGGAGATGAAGAAAATCGCCTGAAAACTGCAAGAGGCCGTGGAAAGAACTCTGACGAGGTTTTTGTCTGTGAGCGGGTCTGCACCTCCAAGCGAATGCTGAAGAAGGTTGGGGCCTTATCCAAGGACCCAATGCCTGATACCTGTGTGACTGTCTGTGGCGTGTCTGAGCTGGATTCATGTGCTGACGCATGTGCACGAACAGTGTGTGTGAATCAGTACCAAGTACCCAACTGGAATGATACTTGTTTGAAGCGCTGCCAGAGCGAGTGTCTAAAGCTCTTTTCGTCTTCGGAATAGGGTTCTAGAAGTCATTTTTTGTTTTAATTTTTGTGAAGTTCTCAAGGACCTTTTTTTTAATAAACATTTTCAAAGGATATTGGTATTCATCTTTTGAATTGTGGTTATGAAAAATTTGTCGGTTTAACTAAGGTTTAGAGTAGTTGGTGGTGTTTTGTAATCCTTGTGTCATCATTATGCTTTCATGAGATGTAACACAGCAAGTTTTGTTGCTTACCAATGCAATTCTCAGATTCATACGTCTCATAACAATCACCTCAATAAATTTAAGTTATATTGGTTTGTTCTTGCGTCTAGTTGGTCTGAATGTCCAGAAACCTACTTGGTGGTTTCCAATGATGACACAACACGTAAATGATAAACAGTATATCATTTTATTGATGATGTATAAAACAAACAATAATCTGATCTGTGTTCATAAGAATGTTGAGACTGAGTCTGACACATTTGATATAATCTATAAATGTTTTAATTGTGTGCATTAGCCAGTGGTATATTCACATGTAAGTTGTTTTAAGGCAATATAAATCTGAATATTTTGAGCCAACAAATACCCTGGCATTTTTTTTGTAATGACCGCAGCAACAAACCGACGACTCATCTGTTCCCAGCCTGGTTTCAACTTGAAGATGCAGTTCTTTGCATATTTCATATTGAAGCTCAAGGCTATCTGCTGATTGTACGAAAATTTTAATTGTTGGAGGGTTGCCGCGGAAGCATTGAAGGAATAATTTCGTCAAACATATTGTGAGCATACATCAACATCGACTCAAATGAAGAAATATGAAAAACACACAAGAACTAACCACAATAAGCAATAAGCACAAAAAAATAAAAGAGAAACAAGATTTTACGTGAAAAATCTTTACAGGAGAAAATTACTGAAGCACGACACAAAATCACTATACTTTTTCACACACTCTCTTTGTAATTTCATGCACTATTTTAAAATTTCCTAGTGTGTTTTGGTGAATTAGTACAAAAGAGCAGAATTCTAGAAAGTGATAGCTTGAAGAGAACACTTCACTTTACAAAGAGATGGCTCACAACTTCACTTTACAAAGAGAACACTTCACTTCACTTTGCACAAATTAGAGTGTAGAGTGTTAGTGAACTATCGAGGCAGGGTTAAATTAAACCCGCTGTGCCGATGAATCTGTCTGTCTGATGGTTTCATGTGCCTACCCTACCTGCTTTCTCTAGACTTGGAGGTTGACAGTGTTCACACCATCATGCCCGGAGCGTGGCTGGGTCGATGTTTTGTTGGATGATCGTATCGATGTGTTTAATTGGATTTGCTTTCCCAATGACGAACCGGGCTTACTGATTGTTGCATGAATTTCATCTTCTAATTGAGTAATTGTGTCATTGTCTACATAAAAATGGATAGAAGAGGGCCGTTTGTGTTTAACATTTTACAAACGGATCATATTGCTAAGCAGGCTGGCGTAGTCAGGATTTGTATTACGTATGCAAAAAAAAAAAAAAAAAAAAAATATATATATATATATATATATATAGAGCTTGGCTACTATGCTTATATAAGCATAAGCCACCATATGCTTATAACTCATTTTTGCGTTTCCAATGTTCAAATGGTCGATCCGACCGTTCATCTTGTTCTCCATATTAATATGTGCTTGGAGACTAAATTTTACATTTTTCTGAATTTTTTTACTATTTATTAAGCCACTTTGAAAATTGCTGATCTGGGTGAACAGTAAAAACAGTGTTTCCAAAATTCTGGACCACCAGATCAGAAACTTTCAAAGTGGCTTAATAAATAGTAAAAAAATTCAGAAAAATGTAAAATTTAGTCTCCAAGCACATATTAATATGGAGAACAAGATGAACGGTCGGATCGACCATTTGAACATTGGAAACGCAAAAATGCTCATTTAAGCATATGGTGGCTTATGCTTATATAAGCATAGTAGCCAAGCTCATATATATATATATATATAGTAAGGCTACGGTGCTTTGCAAAGTAAACCCCCCTCTTTACTTCGGGCTATTTTTTGGATTTTGAAAATCCAAACAACTGATCCGAACCGTTCAACATGTTCTAAATATTGAAATGTGTTTGGAGACCAAATTTTACATTTTTTGGAATTTTTTTACTATTTATTAAGCCACTTTGAAAGTTTCTGATCCGGTGGTCCAGAAAATTTTACTGTTTTTTACTGTTCACCGTCGGATCAGAAACTTTCAAAGTGGCTTAATAAATAGTAAAAAAATTCCAAAAAATGTAAAATTTGGTCTCCAAGCACATTTCAATATTTAGAACATGTTGAACGGTTCGGATCGGTTGTTTGGATTTTCAAAATGAAAAAAGTGGCCCGAAGTAAACAAGGGGGTTTACTTTGCAAAGCACCGTAGCCTTACTCTATATATATATATATATGAGTAGGGTTAAAATGCACCATTGGTTTTGTGCTCCAATCATGCTCCACGTCTTTTTCTCTATTTTTAAAGTTCGAACAATCGATCTGAACCGCTCAATATGATCTTCATATTAAAATGTGTTGGAGACAAAATTTTATATTTTTTGAAATTTTTTTATTATTTTTTTAGATAGGTAGAAAATCACTGTTTTGGATGGTCTAGAATCTTCTTAAAACAATGATTTTGTACCCATCTAAAAAATTAGTAAAAAAATTCCAAAAAATATAAAATTTGGTCTCCAAACACATTTTAATACAAAGATTATGGTGAACGGTTCGGATTGACTGTTCGGACTTTGAAAATGAAAATAAGAATGTGGAGCATGATTGGAGCACAAAACCAATGGTGCATTTTAACCCTACTCTATATATATATAGAGAGAGAGAGGAGGGTTCAAATGCCTCAATTTTTTGTGCCTCCATAATACCTCCATTCTTTAAAACTTTAATAACTCAAAATTCAAAATAAAACCGTTGGATATGAACTACATCATTTTATATATGCACGTGTAAAAAATTATGGCATTTCAACTTTGTTTTGGTTGTCATCTTGAGCTTGTAAAAATGTATACTAATGTAGATAATTTCTAGACGTTGATTTTTCAACTTATTGATTCACATAAAAGCAAAATTGAAATGTGATAATTTTTTATGAGCACATAGAGAAAATAACATAGATCACATCTAACGGTTTTATTTTGACGTTTAAGTTTTAAACTTTGAGTTATTAAAGTTTTTAAAAGTGGAGGCATGATGGAGGCACAAAAAATAGAGGCATTTGAACCCTCCTCATATATATATATAGAGAGAGAGAGAGATGAGCTATGGTGAGACGTGGAGTAAAACCAAGTTTTTACTCCATGGCACTATATTTCCATTTTGAAAATCCAAACAACCGATCCGAACCGCTCAACATGTTCTCTATATTGAAATGTGCTTGGAGACCAAATTTTACATTTTTTGGAATTTTTTTACTATTTATTAAGCCACTTTGAAAATCGCTGATCCGGTGGTCCAGAAATTTTTACTGTTCACAGTGGATCAGCGATTTTCAAAGTGGCTTAATAAATAGTAAAAAAATTCCAAAAAATGTAAAATTTAGTCTCCAAGCACATTTCAATATAGAGAACATGTTGAGCGGTTCGGATCGGTTGTTTGGATTTTCAAAATGAAAATATGACGTGGATTACAAACTTGTTTTACTCCACGTCTCACCATAGCTCATCTTTATATATATATATAGAGCTGGGCTGTGGTGAGTTGTGAAGTAAGAGGTCATTTTTACTTCACGCTCATATTTTCATTTTGAAAATTCAAACAACCGATCCGAACCGCTCAACATGTTCTAAATATTGAAATGTGCTTGGAGACTAAATTTTACATTTTTTGGAATTTTTTTACTATTTATTAAGCCACTTTGAAAATCGCTGATCCAGTGGTCCAGAAATTTTTACTGTTCACAGTGGATCAGCGATTTTCAAAGTGGCTTAATAAATAGTAAAAAAAATTCCAAAAAATGTAAAATTTAGTCTCCAAGCACATTTCAATATTTAGAACATGTTGAGCGGTTCGGATCGGTTGTTTGGATTTTCAAAATGAAAATATGACGTGAAGTAAAACAACGCTTTACTTCACAACTCACCATAGTCTATATATATATATATATATAGAGCTTGGCTACTATGCTTATATAAGCAAAAGCCCACATATGCTTAAATGAGCATTTTTGCGTTTCCAATGTACAAATGGTCGATCCGACCGTTCATCTTGTTCTCCATATTAATATATGCTTGGAGACTAAATTTTACATTTTTCTGAATTTTTTTACTATTTATTAAGCCACTTTGAAAATTGCTGATCATATGGTCCAGAATTTTGGAAACACTGTTTTTACTGTTCACCCAGATCAGCAATTTTCAAAGTGGCTTAATAAATAGTAAAAAAATTCAGAAAAATGTAAAATTTAGTCTCCAAGCACATATTAATATGGAGAACAAGATGAACGGTCGGATCGACCATTTGAACATTGGAAACGCAAAAATAAGTTATAAGCATATGTGGGCTTTTGCTTATATAAGCATAGTAGCCAAGCTCTATATATATATATATATATAGTGTGGCTAAATTGCTGCTGGCAGCATTTTGGCTGAAATGCTGTCGGGGCTATATTTGATTATGTGATGTTCAAACAACAAATTCAAACCGTTAGATGTTCAATTTATATTAAAATCTACTTGGAAATCAAATTTTACATTTTTTTGAATTTTTTTACTATTTATTAAGTTGGTTTGAAAACCGCTGTTTTCAATGCTGCAGAAATTTACTGAAAACAACAGTTTTCAAACCAGCTTAATAAATAGTAAAAAAATTCAAAAAAATGTAAAATTTGGTCTCCAAGTAGATTTTAATATAGATTGAACATCTAACGGTTTGAATCTGTTATTTGAACATCACATAATCAAGTATAGCCCCGGCAGCACTTGGCTGAAATGCTGCCAGCAGCAATTTAGCCACACTCTATATATATATATAATTATTTTATTGGAAGCAGACTTGTAAATTGACCACAAAATCGGAATCGGGAGAATCGGTAGGAATCGGCCAAATTAGATGAGAAACTCGATTTTTTCAAAAAAATATATCAAGATAAAAAGTTAACGTAAACTATATTTTTAAAGAATAATGTAAAATATTAAACTATTTTTTTAGAGAATAATGTAAAATATTAAAGTATTAAATTTTACTTAATATAGTTCGTGAGAGCATAGTTCATGATAAGACCATTCTTTTGAAGTTCAACTCATTATCAAACAGTTGAACCTCAAAAAATAATTTAATGCTTTATTTTAAAATTCGATCTATTTCTTTGAAACAAAAAAAAAATAACAGATTTATTGTGGTCTTTCAAATTCTTCTTCCCATCTTTCTTTTGTTCTATTTTCAAATAACTTGATAAAAAAACTCCGACAAATTTGTTGCGACTCGGTCGATTTCACCAAGAACTAAGAGCATTCGGGATAGGCAAAATCTAAATTCAAACGAAATTAGTACAGGTCCGATAATATTTTTCAAAATCAAGAAATAAACCACTGCCTAGCTCTGATTCACTGTGACTCTGTCACTGTAAGCAATACTTTACATTTCTCTCTTTGTGCTTACATATAAAAAATAACTAACTATCGTTAGTCAAAAATCATTTATCTTCAGTAGAAATTTTATATATTTTCGCTTCAAAATTTATATATGATATATTCTTCAAATGTATATAATTTATTATTTTTCACGCGTTTACAATCATTCCAGCATGCTAGACGAGACCTATGTGATTTGTTCCGGACAAACAAAATCATTACCCCTACAAATATATCAATCTTACAAAGCATTTACCAATATAATATTACCGACGTTATGCCTGTTATGTTGTTCTGAACATTGTGCCTCACTTTTGTCTGAGGTTATCAGTTCAGCTTTTGCTGGCTAACTAGTTTTTGTAATTAAATATTTCAGTAATGAAATGAGCATCTACCTCTTTTAAAAAATATATATAATATTGCCTACTATTCTTTACCGAAGATCAGAATTATGAATTTAGCAAATAACAACATTACGGTAATGTTTTTGGTGGCCCAAAGATCATCAACTCTAGGTCGATCTGATCACCACCATGCACATCTTGCTCCAGGTAATATGTCAGAATAGTTAGATTATCATTTCACTAACTTGGAAGTTAATTACACTAATTCCGTTGAGTTAAAACTGAACTATATGCATATATTGACATTTCATCTGAATTATACTTTAAATGAATATACTAAGTTGACACTTAATTCATTTGTCATAGATCCATACTTCAATAATAATCATGCATTGACTGATTGACAAATACTTAGCATAAATGGCGGTCGATAGGTATTGAGTTCCTTATACATACAGTTCTAGATACATATCTTAGTTGCTTAGTTGAGTTTTAGACTGTGTTTTGTTGTTGCTTCCTTTATTTATTGTTGCTTAGTTAGTTCTGCTACTTGGTCTAGGTTATATTCTACTTTTGGCAAGATGTATCTTTCTATGTTTTGGTTGTTTTTGTGTAATGGTATGTACTAGTGTCTGTACATGTTTTTTGCTCCAGCATGTAGTTTGGAGCATGAAACATCCGAACTATGTCGGTTTCTAATAAAATCGGTGATATTTTACCTATTTTTCAAAAATATATATATATTAACCTACATACGGTGATACGATCCGATCCGCTGCTTGCCTGCTTATCGATCATATCGCTCAGACGCACGAGGATCTCATTTCTCCTCACAAGGTTCCTCTGATGGAGAGATGTACAAAAGATATGACCATTGACCGCCTCGGCATTCAGCGAATCTTAGTAATTTTCTAAGAATGAAGAGAAAATAGATTCTCTTTTAGAAATGAAAAAATTAAATTTTCAGAAGAGAAAATTGATTTTTTTTTCTTCAAAAAATAATAGATACGAATCAATGACGTGATTCCAACAGATTTTGAACAAATATGTGATCAAGATGAGGTTTAGCATCTGTAAAACACAGAAACTGCACTATTAGTACGATTCCAAAAACTTTGGTTTCATCTATTGTTTAAAGAAAAATTTAATTAATCATTCACTTTCTGGAAGCAATTACATTTTTAATTTCTAATAGTAATTAATGAGGTTATTATAAATATTAATGTGGTCCCGCCTGGATGAACAAACAAAGTGCGTGTTTTAAACTGTAAGGTGGGCCCCGCTAGTCGGTGTTTTGGTTTACTAAAATATGCGCCCCTTGTGCAAGTAAAAAGTATTGATCATCATTTGGTGAGGTACGGACGATCTAAGAGGATCTCCTTTTTTTTTTCTTTTTCTTTTTAAAGAGTTGAGAAACTTCCAACTCCGGATCTCATGTGGCGCAATGCTTTATCCGGGTTTATCGCCAAGCATGTGATTGTGTGGAATTAAGGATACATGGAAATATAGTTCATATATAACATAAAAAACGAAAAAAAATTCAATTTTAAAAACTCTCCCTTTTAAATTTATATTAAATTATACTTATTTCAAAACAAATAGTTTTATCTTCTTTTTTTCAATTTTTTTTTGTGATTAGATCTTGCAATACATCTGATCAAACTTCGCTACAAATGTAATTCGGTCATGGGATTGGGTTTTGTCCAAACGGCTTTGGACAAAGCTTCATCCAAAGCCAATTTTAAACGTCCGATTTGCATTGCGATTGATGTAAACATATTTAAATCTTAATAAATTTAAATGGCTCATTGAATCTAAATGTTTGTGCGAATTTTGATGCAGATCGGACGGTTTAGATCTGACTTTGGATGAAACTTTGTCCAAAGCCGTTTGGACAAAAACCCTTCCCTTCGGTTATAGGCTCGAGGCGGCCAAAATGACTACATTGGGGTCTTAGATGACAAATGTTAAAATATTTTCTTCTATGAAAAAAATTATAATGTTAGGATTATTAAGTACAAGTTAGATTCAATGCATAAACAAATAATAGTAATAGAAAGCACAAGAAAACATAAAGACTTGCTGGATATAGCAGCTGATATGCTAAAATGAGAAAGAAAGTAATATAATTAATTTCGAATTTATCAAAATTGATTATATTATGTAATTGTTACATTAAAAGCTAAGAAACAAAAAGAGGATTAAAAAAAATCAAAATGATACATAATTGTTATACTCCTCCATTACAAAAAGTTAATACTTAATTCAAAAAAAAATTTAGACGTATTAACTATAAATGATAATATTTAAAATGTTATATTTTTCTTTTTTAAACTTTCGCAGAGGTTGCGAAGTCGTGAGGGGAATCGAACTCTCGACCTTTGGATAACCAACAATTTTAGGACTTTCTTCCTAGCCAACTGATATGCCAAAAATGATATGCCAAAATTTTTATTAATATCAAAAAAATTCAAAATTTCAAAATCTGCACCCATTTTTAACTTATTTCCGAATCTGCCCAAACCAGAGAATTATTTTCCGGATCGAGCGTCTCTTTCTAGAAAATAATTCTCCGGATTCAAATACTCTCTTTCTGGAAAATAATTCTCCGGTTTTAGGTTTATTAATTAAATAGAAAATGTCATGATTTATTTATTTTTTGTATTGAAATATTAGAAATACTTTTATATTTTTTTTAAAATAGATGGAATACTATATAAGTGAATTTATTAGAAAGACTGCGACAAGTAACCCGGATCAACATTTTTCAGACCGGATTTTTTGCGGCTGTAAGAAAAATTAAAATATTTCTTTGTATATTATTGGAAAAAAATAAAAATATTTTGGATCTAAGAAAAATAAGAATTTGCTCTAACAATATGTCAGACGAAATTATTTCATATCCATTTTTTTTCAAAATAGATGCAATATCTTAGAATTTAAATGTACTAGAAGGACCACGATATTTTCTTTATTTACTCAGAAGTGACTTTTGAACCGGGATCAATAACTCAGATTCAAATTTTTTTTTTTTCCAATAACACACAAAGAAATATTTTAATTTTTTGACAGCCCTGAAAAATGTTGATACGGGTTATTTGTTGCAGTCTTTCTAATAAATTCAATTATATAGTATTTCATCTATTTTCAAAAAAATATAAAAATATTTTTAATATTTCAATGCAAAAAATAAATAAATTATAACATTTTCTATTTAATTAAAAAAATCAAAAGAAAAACCTAAAAACGGAGAATTATTTTCCGGAAACCCAAATCCGAAAAATAATTCTCCGGAAAGAGAATCTTTGAATCTGGAGAATTATTTTCCGGAAAGAGACGCTGGATTCGGAAAATAATTCTCCGGTTTGGGCAAATTCGTAAATAAGTTGAAAATGGGTGCTTATTTTGAAATTTTGAATTTTTTTTGGATATTATAAAAAGTTCGGCTTAAAAACGCATTCAGCGATAACAAATAAAAAGAGAGTAATCAATAATTAATGCCTTCGAAGTAGAAAATTAATTAGCATTCCAAATTTGCTCTCGGGGAAAGAGTGATATCGTAAGGATACGAATAAGCAAATATCAAATTGTCCTTTATAACATTTAGTTTTGGATTAGTTACATGATTAAAATTCCAATACTTTTTATTACTCTACTTTCTGATGTTGGACTTCATAAGTAAATAAATTGTCGAAATCATAAGGGATCGAATTCATAATGTTTATAGTAACTCAAATGTTGAGTTTATGTATAACAAATTCAGACCATTTTAATCCGCATTGGCATGAATATTAAAAAGATCTCGTGCATTATAGATTTGTTCGAGTCAGATTGGTTCATATTCTGATCGAACTGTCGAGATTCTAAATCCAAAATACGAAATAATACATAGGATACGGAATCGGATGGGCATCGGACCTACTCTGGTTCGATGGGTTTAATCACCATCGATTTGCTTTAAGATTCGTGGGGAATGCTTTAAATATTCGTGCGCGTCTATTTCAATTTTCGTGCGCACAAATCTTGAATTAGATCGGACGGTCATCATACTCGTTGAACCTAAAAGTAGGTCCAATGGGCATCGGACCTACTCCGTTCTCTTAAAATACAACTTGTTAAAAAAAGTCCGGAGAGAAAGCAATATTCTCTCAAACCTTAGTTTATTGCATATATTCTCGTGAAGAAGCAACTCAAACCTTAGTTTATTACAAGAGTTTGTTGCCGAAATTTTTATTAATATTAAAAAAACAAAAATTTAACAATCTGATCCCAAATTCGGAAAATTTATAAATCTGTCTAATCCGGAGAATAAATCTCCGGATCCAGCCTTTGTCTTTCCGGAGAATTATTCTCCGGATCCGTGAATCCGGAGAATAATTTTCTAGATTCGGGCCTGGATTTTATAAAATTTGTTTCAGAAAAGAAGAGAGAGAAAGAACGAGAAAAAAGAGGAAGAAGAGAAGAAGAGAGACTCAACCATTTCGAGTTTTTGTAAATTTTTTTTATTTCTTTAATTGTAAATTATTTAATTTTGTAATTTATAGTTGAAATGCTTATAGGGTTATTATTTTTAAAATTGTAGTGTGCTATTCAGACCAACCAAAACAAAAAATGATATGTGTGAAATTATTTGTTGGCGGGAAAATCCAGTACTGTGATGATGATGTCTTTTACAGTGCCCGTCCTAGAGACTCATTGCCGGTAAATGTGAACCATACTTTTGATTATCTTCAGAGAGATATATTCACAAGTTGGGTATACCAGTAGTCAAACAAATCTGGAAATTTAAGCCTGGATCAATATTTCTACTGATGGCCAACAAGACTACCAATTGGTACCGATAACAGACAAGGCATCGTTCCAAATGATTTTAGGAATTGTGGCTTCCTTCCCACAAAGGGTACCGGTTCTGGAGCTGTATGTAGAATTGAAACCGAATAATGCCGGTTTTAATTCCCAATTGGATATGAACAGCCAGGCCCGTGTACCAAGTCAGATCCCTGAAAATCGATCCCGACCCCGTAGTAGTCGGGTACCTGAACCCCTAACCTGACCCAAAGCTGCTCGGGTCCGTAGACCGGTATCGGTCCCTGATTATTCACATGTACTGGTGGATGCAATTGATGATGACAGTTTGGAGAGTCGGGATGAGATTCTCTCAGATGAGTCATCGGATTTTGACGATGCAGTTCGACCGATCAGACAGTCGCAGTCTGTGTCACAGTCCTGCCAGTTACAATACCCAATCACTTGTCGGGCATATATGAGACACCCGGTTGATAGTTTCAATGACACATTAGCTTTCCAGGTAGCGGATGTCGGGTTTTTGGGTACATAGAGAACATTCGATAACCCATTGGCAGTAGACAAAGTGTTTGAGTCGAAAACGGCTCTAGGGGTAGCAATTAATGAGTTACATCTCAAGAATAATTTTGAGTGTAAGGTTTTCAAAAGCGAACCTCGGCGTTTAGTTGTGGTGTGCAAGGATGAGTCGTGCAAATTCAAGTTACGCGCGAAGTCTTATGGTCTCACAGAAAATTGGATTATCTACAAACAAGCAATCCCTCATGCATGCAAAGTACCGGCCTCACGTGCTGATCATGTTCAGCTTACAGCAGAGATGGTTGCCCTTGTAATTAATGAGACCATGAGAAGGGATGTTTGCGCGAGTATAAATCATATCCGAGATGTCGTCAAGGCAACATACAATAAGATACAACAAGTTATGGCAAGGCCGTGAGTTTGCTATTGCAAATCTGTTTGGGAGTTGGAGAACTCGGACAACTTGCTTATTCCGCTCTTGAAAGCCATAAAAAGAACCACTTTATGAACCAAGTATTGTGTGGCCTCGACCCCGATTGATGAATCAGCGGATAGGCATTTCAAGGCAGCGGCATGAGCATATGGGCCATGTATTGCAGGGATATTGTTCCTTAGACTAGTGATTAGTATCGATGACTGTTTCATATCGGGATGGTACCAAGGTAGGTTGTTGATGGCATGTGCATACGATGCCGAAAACCAATTGCTTCTATTGGCTTTCAGAATTGTAGAGAAAGAAAGTGCATAAAACTGGGGTTTTTTATGAGATGGTTGCGGTTGGAAGTCATTGGAGATGATCGATTCTTTTGTGTCATATCGGATAGATATTTGGGGATTAAAACCATGTTCCAGGATCCACATCTCGGATGGGATGAGTCTATCGATCAATGTGTGCATCGATACTGTTTTCAACATGTTGCCGAGAACCTCTTCAAGCATGTGGGGTGGAAGAGAGAAGTCAGTGATAGGTTCAAAATTGGGGTAAACAAAAAGAAACTTAGGAGGTTGAAGGAGATGTTTCAGGAATTTGAGATTGGTTGTTCAGAGGCTCTCGATTACCTTAACAAGGTGGGTAAGAGAGACCCAAATGATGAAGACGAGCTTCCATGTCCAGAGAAGTGATAAGCCTCAATCATATATACTTTCGGTCGAGGTTTTACCTCTTAAACTGCACCAAATCCTTATATTTTATGTTTAGTTTAGTATAGAATGCACCGAAGAACCAAGTTACTGCCTTTTCTTTGTTTAAATTGTACAAATCGAGCAAAAGGAGCAAAACTGCGAGTTGTGCGGGTCACACGAATTCCGTGCGGGTCGCACCGATTTAACCGAGAGTTCTGCGGGTGCCTGTGCGGGCCGCATGAAGGCCGCACAAAATTATGGCTGTCGACATACAGTTCGTATTTTGGTCATATCTTGGTCATACGGACTCCGATTTGGGTTAATTAAAGCTTGACTGAACCAGAACGAAAAGATCTACAACTTTTATGAAGGAAACAAATCCAAATTCGGAATGTAGAATTTTGTACAGCCGCACCAATGGCCGCCCAGCCTAGATTTGGACAGATTTGATTGCCATCTTCGCCCGATTCATTTCCAGATTTTGTTGGATTGCTTCCCAAGGCACGACAATAGCTATATATGGGCAGGGAGGCAGCAGGAGAAACTATTCTTCATTCTAGGTTTAATTTCCACATCTCTTTCCACATTTTCTATCTTCTCACGTGATCAAAGGCGATTAAGAGCAAGGATTGAAGGGGATTCTCGAGGAAGCAACAGTGAAGATCGAAGGCAGCGAGCGAAGAGATTGGTGTAGTTTATTCTCTTACTTATTTTACTTTGTTTTCATTATGACTTTTCTTGTATCTTTCTTGGATGTTAATTCACCCATGAGAGGCTAGATTTCCTCTATAGGGGCTTAGGCTAAAAACATGAATTTGCGTTGAATTAATATTTACTTGGATTAATTTCTTTATGATGATTGTTTGCATGTTTGTTTATTCTTGTTGATTTTACAATTCATGTGCTTGTATGATTTGATTGCTTGTTAATTTCCCGCTTGAGTCTAACCAACTTAAGATGCTAGGAGTTATAATTAATGGTACCAAATTGTATGCATGAATTACCTTAGGATTAAGATTAGAAATTACCAAATCTATTTCTTAGTCCGGAACCACAAGAACGAAGATTGAATTAAGGTGAAGGACTTAATCGTGAAGCCTTATATTTGATTGGGACACCTAGAATTGAACCAAATATCGTATGAAGGACTTAACCGTGAAGTATTGGTATTTAGGGATAAACTAGGCTAATCTATGCTTATGGTCTAGATAGTTATGGTGAAGGACTTAATCGTGAAGTCCGAATTATCTAGACACGTCATTAATTCACGAAAGTGACCCTTTTTGACATTTACGTTTAGAAACCCCATAATTGCAAACATGAGTTTAGAATACCAAGTAAATGTAGATTTGACCAAAGGATTGTATGCCGATAGCCCCTAGACTCTTATCCATTTGAATCACAAACTCCTTTTTATTTGTTTGTTTAAAATTGTCTTGTTTTAGTTTCAACTCTCAATCGGGTATTGAACCCAAAAAACCAATTTTACAACAAACCCCCCCTTTTACTTTATTTGCACTATTTTAGAGTTAATTGATTTAGTAAAAAGTAATATTTCTCGTTATCTTTGGATCGATACCCATAATTACTACAAGGATAGATTGTGCGCTTGCAATTCAATCTAACTTTGCGTATTTAGGGTTTTATAAATTTAAAGCAGAAGTGTACGAAATAGACCAATTATTTCTATACCCAAAATACACAACAAGAAGCTGTACCAAGCATTGGACGAAGGTCACCGATGGGAATAATGAAAACAAATGGGTCCGAGTTACTGAACAATGTGTTCAAACTGAGTCAGTGATTACCGGTTGCAGCCGTGGTGAATGACACATTCTACAAGTTGAATGCCTGATTTTTTGAATGGCGAAACAAAACTGAAATGACACTTGAGCAGGGTCAGATGTGGTCCAACAGGGTAAGTGAATTGTTGCAAAAGCATATCAACAAATCTCTAGCCATGACTATAATTCCTAACGGTATGGTACATGTGGTGTATGAGGTCATGGTAAGGAGTGAAAAAATTCCTGCAAAGCATGATCAGCCAAGATTGGAGTATACCCACAGGGATTTAGTGTATAAGGTTGTTGTTAAGGATAACAACAAGGTTGAATGTGAATGTCATAAGCCCTAATTGACTGGTATACCATGTTCTCATTTCATGGTGGTGGTCCGAGAAATGAATTATGATGAGAATTTGACGTTAACCCCCTTTACAGTATGTCAATGGTGGCACAAACATGGGGTGCCTACTTTGAGCCCAAAGGCAACCAATGTGATTGGCCTCGATACAACAGTCTGAGGATCATCCCGGAGCGGAGATTGATCAAAAAGGGAAGGGAACGGCACAATCGCATACCGATGAAAATGGACCATATGCAAGGTCGGAGACTCGGAAATCAGGCTCATCGTGAGACCATGCATGATTTAATTATTTATTTGTTGTAATATTATTGGTTCTCTCTTTAACAAATACTAATTAATTTATATATATTTTACTTGTATTGTAGAGGAAGCAGCAAGACAAGCAGAAGAAGGAACATCTTTCTCAAGAAGAACAACAAGAGTATCTTCTTCATGTTTCTTAATTTTTATATTGTTGTAATTTTAATTTGTAGTGACAATTCTGATTTTTATTTAATATTTTTAATTTTATGTTGTTGTAATTTTAATTTGTAGTGACATTTCTGGTTTTTATTTAGTAATTTTAATTCTAATTTTTATGTTGAAATAATTTGAATTTCAATATTGTTACTTCCCATTTGATAAATTTATTCTTATAAAAAACAATTTCCAAATAAAATTTCACATAACTAAAACAAAACAATTAAAACATCTAAAAAATACAATTAGAATAAATAATTTCGAACAAATTAAAATATAAACATCCAAACAATATTAAATATGAAATTTGTTTGAATAATTGATATACAATAATAATAACTAGAAAAACAAACAACTATTTCGAATTCGGAATTAACACGCTATTCTCACTAATCTTACTCTCAATTCATACACACCGGAATTAAATTTGGATAACGCCTCCTAAATTGAGAAGAGCAAAGTTAATATAATATGGCTCGTATAATTTCATAAGATGAAGGATTTGCATTGTAAATACTTATTTTACAAATCAAATGAAACTCATGTTAACTTATGCGAATTAAAAATAAAACTTTAAAAGTACCTCTCTAACAAATTAGATAGTACGCTTGAGAGGTTTGAGTCTTCTTGACACTCCTTAAAGTCTTAATCTACATTAATTTTTTCGAACGATTACTTCTTAAGCAATATTAAAACACATTTCTTAGCACATAATGCTAATTCGGAGTAGGAACGGTCCAGGCTGGCAGTACAATCAATGACACATGTTAGACTACACTACTATATGGCACAGAAACTTACATCTTCTAGAAACAGGCCCATTGACTACTTGACAGGGCACAGCGGACACAACGGGCCCAAGCGGCTGACACCTAGCTTTTTTTTTTTTGAGAGAAACCCGTAGGTAGACACCTAGCTAAAGCTTTGTGAAATAAAAAGAAAAAGACTTTTTTGTTGTGATCTGCTTAATCAGTAGTTGTGCATATCGACATGAAGTGGGTTTTCGCTACAAGCTTCTTCTTCTTCTTTTACCAGCTTTCGACGATAGAGGAAATCACAAGAAGTTTGGTGTGGGCCTGTTTCGTTAAATATTGTGTTTTTAACCCATTTCACGAAGGAACACAGGAATTTACGAAACAGAAAACCCACAATATATTTTGATTGGCAAAGCGGAAAGAGGAGGTTGGAATAGAAAATTAGGAAAAATATAAAAAAGGAAGGGCAAAAGCCGAAAAGGGTCTCAAGCGGCGATCCGCTAGCTGGCGCCTGTTGCCTTCTCGCGACACATCTCTAATTCTCTATACCGGAAATATCAAGGAACAGAAATTGAAATAGAAACCAAAAATCCAAATCAAATATATGGCATCCGTTTTGCTTCTCTCTCGGCCGCCCGTTAGCTCTCCTTTTTCGAAGAAAGCCTTTTCGAGCTGTTTGTCTACGAAGAAAACTTTTTCGAGCTCTTCGCACCGTTTTAAAATTCGTGCTTGCTCTGCTTCTCCAGCTGAGGCGAGAGTTGTTGTCACCAGAGAGAGAGGGAAGAACACGAAGCTCATTAATGCCCTGGTAAGTAAGTGATTTTTATTTTTAGTTAGTAATGAGATTCTCTTCCAAAGTTCTCTAAATTTGTATCATTGATATACATTACGGGGAGTGGTTTTGTGAAGATACAATAAAATCTCGCGGGCTATCTGTACGAGACTGAATGTCAGTTTGTTCATGAATCAGTAACTTACAATGTTTTGAAGGTAGATGAACCTTTTTTTCTTTCCCATCTCAAAATAAAATAAAAAAACTTCTAAATTTGCCTATTTCCAGGGACAAATGTTGGTATATCCATTAAATTATTCTAAATTGCCGACTTCCCCATTTTAAATGATGGTAATTACTGTTGAGGAGGGTTCAAATGCCTCAATTTCTTGTGCCTCCATCATGCCTCCATTCTAGAATTGTAAATTTCGCCAGAGGTCACTAACTTTGTGCTTTGTCACATATTAGTCACTCAACTTATAATTTGTCTCAAATTTCCAATCAAGTCTCTCTATAACTTTTGTGTCCAAAATACTAACAGAATATGCTCATCCATCTCCATGTCACTTTATATTTTATTAGTTTTTTGGATGGACAAGTTATAGAGGATTTGATTGGGACAAATGAAAAGTTTAGTGAGGGATAAATCAAACTTGAAGGACCAATTGACAAACGACAAAGTTTAGTTACCTCCAACAAAATTTACCCATTTTAGAAGTACAATAGCTTAAAATATAAATTTAAATGTCAAATTAAAACCGTTAAATATTATTTATATCATTTTCTCTATGCACATGTATCATTACATTTCAATTAGTATTGAGAGCTTGCAAAAATACACTAATGTGGATAAATCCTGGACGTTGAGTTTTCAATTTATTGTTTCATATAAAACCAAAATCAAAAGGTGATATTTTTTTTTATGTGCATGTAGAGAAATTATATAGATCAAATCTATCCGTTTGAATATATAACTTTTAGAATTTATGTTATTATAAAATTAAAAGGTGGAGGCATAATGGAGGCATTAGAACCCTCCTCATTATTGTCATATCCATCAAAAATTTGTAAATATCCAATTTCCTCATCAAAACTTGAAAATCGCTTATTTTTCCAGCTAAAACAAATAACCTTTCTCATTCCCCTTTCTTTAATCTAATTATTATTTTTTATTTGAGCTTATATAAAAGGACTAATTTAGGCATAGACGAAACTAGAAAATTGAGATTGAGGAGATTAAAAAATCAAATCTAGTATAATTTCATTTTATAAGGAGGGCTAAAATTATTGATGCATACAAAAATTACAAAATTCAAATGGACAAATTTACAAATTCTCAATTTATATTTGTGTGTTTGTGTGTGTGTGTGTGGGGGGGGGGGGGGGGGGGGGGGGGGGTTGGGTTAGCACCCTTTTCATTGTATTACCTATCACTGAATTTACCATTCTCTTCAAACAAGCACATTCTTACTGTCCAACTACGATCAATATATTTTTTTGCATTCTAATCAATTACAAGAATTTGACATCACCTGCTTTGCAAAAAGAAAATATAGCAAAGAAGAAGACAATTGTCAATTAGTCACTACTACCAATACAAACCCATTTTTTCGATCAATACAAATCCAGTAGCTAAACTTGCACATTAGTATTCGACATTTGATTGATTAGAATGCAAAAAAAATATTGATCATAATCGGACAATAAGAATGTGTTCGTTTGAAGAGAAGGGTTAATTAGTCCTTTCATCTTGAAATAAAAGATTGCAATAAGCTGAAACTAAATTTTAAAATTAAACTAAAGAAAGGGTATGATAATGGTTGTTCGTTTTTAGTGGGGAAATAAGAAATTTTCATATTTTGATGGGTATGGCAACAATTGTCCCTAAATTATGTTACTAACCGGAAGGAGAAAGAACCAGTAGAAAGAGAAAGAGTAATTCCATTATGAATCTCAATTTCTTAGTAGCATCTAAGGACAAATTCTGTGTCTAGATCAATGTATATCTACCTTTTTCACTGACCTTTCCTCAAATTCTCTCACCAATTTGCAAAAAAATTGGGATTAGGGCTCGGTGTATTTCCAATTACACACATTTCTTTAAATCTGAAAGCATGCGATCTTATAGTGTTTCTACTAATCAGCACTTAACAGTGATTTGTATTTATTTGGCTCTGCAGGCAAAGCATGATATCAGGTGTTTAGAGTTTCCTCTGATAAAGCATGTTCAAGGGCCAGATGCTGATAGGCTTTCTCATTTCTTGCGTAGTATGTTTTAACCACAATATCTCTATTTTCATTTTTTCGTAATATTATGTACATCTCAGTTTATTCTTTGTCATACGTGGCTTTTCTAAAATTATAGTAGATTAGTCTCAGTTGCTTAGTTTGTGATTGGCCTTTTGTTACCAGATGATAGCTTTGATTGGATTATTATAACCTCACCGGAAGCTGGCTCAGTGTTCCTCGATGCATGGAAGTAAGGGTAAAATGATTTTTGTGTCAACTAACCTTTTGTTCTTTGCCTTCTACTGTCAGATCTCATCATAGTAGAAAAGATATGGATTGTCTTTGGGTTATATTTGTAATTACATCAATCTAAGTTACCTTATGTCAGAGCGGCAGGAAATCCAAGAGTGCAAGTTGGAGTGGTCGGCCAAGGCACGGCCAGCACATTTCTCGAAGCATCTAAGTTACCTGATCAACCTCTTCAGATTGCATTTTCTCCTTCTAAAGGTATCTGTTTCTTGTGTGGAAAGTACAAAATAATTTCACACCTTTTTCACTTAGAATTGAGGGTGATAGAATTGTTTCTCTTTTCTACTTTTATCGTCAGCAACGGGAAAAGTTTTGGTTCAAGAGCTTCCAAGATCGGGTCAAATCAGCTGTAGGGTTTTGTATCCTGCTTCAGTAAAAGCGAGCAATGAAATAGGTATACTAAGTTATTCTGTCGAATTTACAAATTCTGCTCCTAAAGGGCCAGAACTTTCTTTCATTGTTCGAAAAGGTTCCTTAGCTTTTGTTTGCTAAAATTGTTTAATAAACTATTGAGGATTGTTGGATGTGGTTTTGCCTGTTTAATTGCTGTTAAAATATTTCAGTTGACTGCCACATCATCGATGCTTGACATTAATAGTGTAAGGACCTAATTTGTTAGCAATAGCAATTAGTTTAAGGTCCAACTCAAACCAAAAAAGGATTACAAATGAAAAAAAATGAAAGCATTTAAACATTAATTGAAGTTTGGGGATTAATGATGCATTGTTAAGACCTTTTTAATAACCTGACCTTTTCAGTGTAATATTTAGACTTGTAACCATGAGTTTTCTCCTTTGGTGTGCAGAGGACAGCTTGTCAGATAGAGGATTTGATGTTTTGAGGCTCAATACATATGACACTGTAAATTATTTAGCACCTTATTTATGTATATTTTTTATACCTTGCATGACTTTTAAAATCAGGTATAAGAAAAGGAACTTGTTAAAATCTACGACTTTCTGAAGGTACCGGTTCAAGAGGTAGACCCACAGGAATTAGAGCAGGCTCTTTTGGTCCCTGTTGTTGCTGTTGCCTCTCCTTCTGCTTTGCGGTACTTCAGTAATTTTTTTCATATTTTTTTCTGAATTTGTAGTAAATTACTTGTGGATTAATGTAACCATACATTTTCTAAAACAGTGCCTGGGTTAATCTGGTATCAAGCTTCAAGTGGGACAACTCAGTGGCATGCATTGGAGAAACAACTGCTGCAGCAGCTAAAAGATTAGGCCTCACAAATATTTATTATCCCAAAAATCCCGGCATTGAAGGGTAATAGTTTCTCTTTTGTTTCAACAATTGAATATATAACTTGGTTGATCATATTATTGTTATTGTCATCATCATTATTATTTTGTTAAATCTGCAGGTGGATTGAAAGCATACTTGAAGCTCTCAATTCGAGTAACCAATCCCAAGAGGTGGTATTCTCCCAGACCATAAAAAAAAGGTTACATGCGTTTCCTTATAGCAATTTCTGTAGCTTTTGAAATGAATTGATTGGGATCTTCTCATTTTCAGGCTATAGCTCGGTGATGAGGATTGTAAGTGCAGAATAAGTTATTTTGAAGTGGCAATTTTCAATTGTTTTCATTTGTTATTTTTTTCTGCATTAGAGAATGCAAATTGTACATATTAAGCGACAATTGTACGTGCAGATTAGTTATTTTGAAGTGGCAACTTTCAATTGCTTTCATTTGTTACTTTATGCAAATTGTAAATATTTAATGACCACATTCGTAGATAGGAAAGATTTCTCTTTTTTACTTTTGTTACATGTGCATTGAATGGTGGAGTATATTGCCATACTCACCACCAGCTACAACCCACTGGACCAACCAGGAAGTAGGCCTGATTAATAAAATTAAAGCATCTGAGTAGGTTAAATCATATATTGTTTTCAGAGCTACTCCTGTATATATTGAGCTTTAACTTTTAACTGAGGATTTCGCTCAAATTCAAATTTCAGGATACTTATCGGCCTTTTTCCATTTTTTATTTGGGTTTTAACGCTGTACTAAAGCCTGTTGTGTAGATATGCATGGGGAGAGAATAAAAAGATAACATCAATCGACTAAAAATGATTCCTAGCACATTAAAAGATGCACCTTCCAGATGTTAGAGGGAGATATATGAAACTTGATTAAGTTTAACGAATGCAGAGTCTTTCTTTTTTTCTAAAACGGGGAATCATAAAATATACTTAACATTTTTTTTACTTGTATTTGAGCTTTTCAACTAATGGAGAATAATGACAAAGTAACCAAGTTTTTTTTTTTATATGCTTAACTTCAAAACCCATAGAAATGACTTGAAACAACAAATTTAAATTGTTGAAATCAATCTACTTTACGATTGATACATTTACATATCAAATTTATTAACTTTTGACTTAATTTAGTATGAAGTTAACCTGTCAAAATTTTGATACGTACAACTCAATTATAATGTTTGGTATACGCCTACTGACTTGTTTATATTTCTAATCTAGTGGCAATTACTTGATGATGCCTTACGGATTTTTTACCCAAAAAAAAAAGTGGCAATTAGAGCATCTCCAATCCAGCAATTGATTAGAAATTTAAAACAGCTGTAAACAGTTATTTAGAAATTAAAGTGACATTAATTGCTGAACCTTTCCATCGGTGAAATTACTTTCAATTTCTTTCACCCTCCACATCAGCGATATCTCCTTTTTTTCCGCTAAAAGAAAGAGTGCTATGGGTAGAGAAATGAAGAGTCTGAGCCAATAAATTTGCCACGCTATCAATAAGAAAACAATTTCTTTTAAAGAAAATTTACTAATTTACAAACTACCGTACATCCCAGCAATTAATATACAATTAGCCACATCAGATTACAAATTAGAAAGCAAACTGCGTTGTAGATGCTCTTACTTGTAACTTGTGCGAAGACAGTATTCTACGAGTTGGTATGAAACAATATTTTAGAAAATGAACGCATACATATATTTTTTTTTTTTGTGGAAAAAAATGAACGCATATTGTGGCACGTCACGGAGTGGTCTGAATGTCTGTCAGATATGCGACTCATAATCATATATGTAGTAATTATGCTTCGCTGTTTATGCAATTATTTTATAAAGCGGTTTTCATAAAATGGAAAATGTTGCAAAATTTTGAGGGGAGACATAAATTCCCCCATTGTACTATATCTTCTTTGTTTTTACCATAGAATATGCTAGTCTAAGGTCATCAATAAAATTAAAGTGGAAACAAATAAAGGGCTCATGCCTGAAAATAGCTCCCCATTGACCGGCTGGTGTGCATCTTGTCTTTTTTACTATGTGACAACATATACAGTTAAAACACTTACAATCGGCCTTTTAAGTTATGTTGATGATATTAAGTTATCTCCAATGGCGTTGAAAAATTGAAATGCAAAACATTTTCGAACCATAGATAAGTAGCACAAACTTAAAAATAAGTCTTAATGCTTCACATATGAAAAAAATAGTATATTCTCTTGAGATAAAAGTTGGTTTATTTTCATACTCATATAAATTTACTAGGCTGCCATAATATTGTATTATGTGAAGTCCCACACAGAAATATATATTATGTGCCCTCTTTTTAAATAGGTTTTTTTTTTGCTAACATCGCAGTAAAATGGAAATGTAATTTCGTTGTTGATGTTTTTTTTTTCTATTAAAGGATTTCGGTACATTTTAATATTTTTAGATGTTATTTTCGAGAGTTGAGCCTACGTCTCTCTGTAGTCTATAGAGAGACAGAACTCATGCCACTGCACTAAATTTATAATTCTTGAATTGTAAAATACATAATATATTCAGTGACGGAACACAGTGCTGGTTAGAGGTGACTTAGCCACTCCGGTCCATCAATTAGAAATTAGCACTTTAGTCCTTTATATTTTACAATTTATATTAGTATTTATACATATTAGCTTCCCTTATAAAATAAAATTACACTACAATAATTTATCTAGCTCTCTCAATTTTAGTTTTCTAGTTCCGCCTCTGAATATATTATTATTTTTTAACCTGCAGTAAGCACCATTGTCCATATCTTGAGTTCAATTGATCAATTCCTTTGCGGCGGGTACTGTGCATAAATGTTTATTTATATAAATTCATTAATAATAATATAGAAAAATAGATGGATTGTCTATATATTTTGTTCCACATAAATAAATAATTGAATCATTAATTTGATTTCTTTAGGTTCAGAAATAAAATGAGGGTATGTAGAATTTTTTGTGGCAGGCATGTAGGTAGGACAGTATACCAAAGTAACTAAATTATTGATTCGGTTCCTTCTGTGATATCGAAATAGCACTGTCATTAATCAATTTTTCTATATTATTTTAATAAAATCTATAAATAAAAAATTATGGGTACCGTGGCCACCGGCCAGTCTCAAATCTCCGTATCTTATCTCTTTTGGAGTAGACAGGTCTTGTCAATAACTAGTCTGATGGATATTTCAACCATTTACAAATTGATTGTTTGATTACTGAATCAGCTATTAACAAATTATTAATTTGGATTGAATTAGATAAATCGAACAGCTGAGCATGCACAGGACCAGAGCATTGAACCCCTCTCCTTCAGAAATTTCGGCGTCGAAATATTTAATTCATGTTATAAATAAAAGTAAACAAACATAAACAAGATGAAAGGAACGTAAAGAATGGTTATCTCTTTATTCATATATTTCTCATGTGTACAATACAAGATTACAATGCCTCTATTTATAGGCCACAATTGTAAATGAAAAACCATTACAATAATAAATAAGAGATTAAATTCCAAATACTAGTGGGATATAAATTCCAATGGTAATGGGGTAGTGGGGAAGTAAATGAGAATTAATATTGGGAGTTACAACATGAATGGACTATCCATTATATTCATAACACTCCTCCTTGGATGTCTATTACATAAGAATATGCCTCATTAAAATCTTACTAGGAAAAACCCTGTGGGATAAAAACCTAGTGAAGGAAAAAGAGTACATTATTCTTTTAATACGCAACTACAACCTCACCAGGAAAACCCTGTGGGAAAAACCATAGTAAAGGAAAATATAATGCATATTAACTCCACCTCATGACAACATTAATCAAGATCTTTAAGTCGACCAACTCTAATATTACGGATCACATATTCAAATATTAAAGTATGGAGTAGTGAATAAATCTGCCAGATTCTCACTTGAACGGATTTGCTGAATATTAATAACATTATCCTTTTAGAGATCATGTGTGAAAAAGAATTTTGGTGAAATATGTTTTGTTCTATCTCTTTTAATGTATCATTCCTTTAATTGAGTAATATATGCAATATTATCTTCATATATGATCGTCAGGATCATTTCTCCAGAAGACAAACCACATGTCTGACGAATGTGTTGAATCATAGATCTTAACCAAACACATTCTCAGCTTGCTTCGTGTATTGCTAAAATTTCTCAGAGTTAGCGAAGTATATGTTTAATTTCAATCCAATGTCTTTGCGTGGGAGAAGAACTATATCTTGCTAATAAATTTATAGCAAAGGATATATCAGATCTTGTATGTCCAGCAATATACATAAATGCCACTATTGTACTAAGATATGGCACTTCAGGACCAAGTAGTTCTTTATCATTTTCTCAAGGTCTAAAAAGATATTTATTCACATTTAATGATCTTACAACCATCAAAGTGCTCAATGGATGTGATTTTATCCATATAAAATTGTTTCAACACTCTTGCAATATAATTTTCTTGATGCATAAAAATATCATTTTTAAATGTTCAATTTGCAATCCAAGACAAAATTTTGTCCTCTCAAATTCTTCCTTTAAATAATTTATTATTTTTTGAAGCTCTTCAGGAGTTCCAATGATACTTAGATCGTCAACATAAACTGCAATTATAACAAAATTATTTCCATATCTTTTAATGGACAGATCATATCATTATTATATCCATGTTTCAATAAATATTCACTTAGACGATTATACCATATGCGTCCAAATTTCTTTAATCCATATAAAGATTTATTCAATTTAATTGAATAATGTTCTCGAGAACCTAAATTACATGCTTCAGGCATCTTAAATCCTTCAGGGATTTTCATATATATATCATTACCAAGCGAGCCATATAAATATACTGTAAAAAATCCATTAGGCGAAAATCATGTCATTCATGGACTGCCAGACTAATATGTACTGAAAAGTTGTTGCATCCACCACAGATGAGTATATCTCAAAATTTCACCTTTCCTATTTTATTTTCGCATAAATACTCATTTATATCCTATTGGTTTTACACCTTCAGGTATTGGAACTATATGCCAAAAAAACTTTTCGTTTTTCAAGAGAGTTTAACTCTGCCTCAATTGCACCTTTTCATTTTAGCCAATCATTTCTTTATCGACATTCTTTAATAGACTTCGAGTCATGATCCTCATTATTCATTATATTTAGCGCTATATTATATGCAAATATCATTGATATCAATTTTATCTCGGTTCCATTTTATTCCATTCATAATATAATTTATCGAGATCTCTTTATTTTCATGAATTTCAAATACCTGAGTTTCTGCTGGAACTCCAATATTACTTATAATTTGATTCTCTTCTAGAGTTTTATCTGAAATTATCATATCCTCGACTTGACCATTTTCATTCTTTGCTCCTTTTCTTTTTCAAGGATTTTTATCTTTGGAACCGATTGGTCTTCCACGCTTCATGCGTGTTATAATTTCATTAGTTTGTCTAACAGAGACATCGACTTTAATTGGAGCATTAGCAGCTGGTACATGTGATTTGGTCACTTTCTTTGTAAATGCGTCTGGCGATTGATTAACTAATCTTTCCAAATGAATTATCTTTTAAACATCTAGTTCACATTATTTATGAGGATCTAAATTAGAGAATGATAATTCATTCCAACTAATATATTTTCCCAGCTGATTGTTTTTCTCCCCCTAAGGTTGGGAATATTAATTCATCGAAATGATAATCGACAAAACTAGCCGTGAATAAATCTACCATCAATGGTTCTAGATACTTTATTACATATGGAGATTCAAATTCAATATAAATTCCCAACTTTCTTTGATGTCCCATTTTAGTGCGTTGTGGTGGAGCAATTATTACATATATCGCACATTCAAAAAAAATTATATGGGAAATATTAAGTATGTGACCAAAAACCAATTATAAAGGGGAAGTTTTATAATAGCTTGTTGGCATGATGCGAATTAGTGTTGTTGCATGCAAAATGACAAGTTCTCATTTTTGTTTATGAACATAAGCTACATGATGTACAACATCAATTATAATAGACATGCATTGTCTGAGAAATAAATTCATCAACATTGTCTAGACGTATTTTCTTAATTGAATAATCATAAAATTATGCTCTTAATCAAATCAATTGAGCAAATAATCTTGCAAACGTCAGGTTGCGAGTTGATAATGTGACTATACTATTGATGCATCAATTATAACCATAAAATATCTAGATGGTTCACATGGTGGATATATTGGTCTACAAATATCATCTTGTATATATTCTAGAAATGAAATCAACAAATAAAAATTCATAAGATTAAAGAATCTTCTGGTTCTTTAATGAATGTCCACATTAATTATCTATTATTTTTCGCATCATTATTGATCCGAAATGGCCCAACCGGTCATGCCAAACTATGAACATATTTTTATTTGTAAACTTCTGGTTTACAATATTATGTGCTTCAATTCAATTGTACTAATATATGAGTAATACAAGACGGAGGAAAACATAGGCAATTTTTCCAATATGCATTTGTTATCTGATATTAAACTAGTAATATAAAGATATTCAATATTTTCTTCATTAGTTGTCTCAACATGATACCTATTTCGGCGGATATCCTTAAAACTTAACAAATTCTTTTGAGACTTAGAAGAATATAATTCATCATCAATATAAATTTGTGTTCCTCCATATAACAACAATATTGCTCTTCCTAAGCATACACTCAATTTTTTTTTTATTAACAACAATTACAATTAACAAAAATAAGAAATACAACTACAATAACAAAAATAATAAGAACAGTTGCAAATAAGAAATAAGTACCGTAAACATTACTTCAACAATAAATGTAATTGTTTTCATTAATTTATTTATTACTATCATCATTAACCAAGTAATTAATTTTTAGTTTCTTCTCAAGATTATCTTCATAAACAATATTTGTCTCGATCTTTTTCTCCTTATTTTGTTTTTTTAATGCTTTATATAGATTAACATGATATTTCGTCATACATACAGGTAGGTCGGCGTACGACAGGTACGTGACTAATGACTTTTACAACCACAATAAAAGAAGGAATTCACTTGTTCACTATTCTGCCAACTTTTATCTCTCATTTTTTATTGAGGAGGGTTCCAATGCACCCTCTTTTTGGTGCACCCTACTTGCACCCTCCCTTCATTCGGCCATTCAAAGTCCAAATCGTCGATCCAAACCGTTCAACATGATTATCTAAATAAAATGTACATGGAGACCAAATTTTACATTTTTTTGAATTTTTTTACTATTTATTAAGATGGGTACAAAATTCAATGGTCTAAGTATGGCTATTTTTTGTAAAATACTTAATAAATAGTAAAAAAATTCAAAAAAATGTAAAATTTGGTCTCCAAGCACATTTTAATATGAAGAACACGTTGGAAGGTTCGAATCGACGATTTGAACTTTGAAAATGGCCGAATGAGGGGAGGATGCAAGTAGGGTGCACCAAAAAGAGGGTGCATTGGAACCCTCCTCTTTTTTATTATTAATAATAAAAGTTTAGATCCCAATAGTTGTATAAAGAAGGAAAATAAAAAAATCTCTTATTTGTCCTTATTATTTTGATATCAATTTTAACCGAAATCAAAATTTCATTTCTTACTAGACATTTTAGATTTCTTACTAAAATATATATATCTAATTTTAGTAAATCAAAATCTGATTATATTAATTTTAAATCAACCAATTGGTTTTATAATTTATTTATTTATTGAAAAAGAAGAATAAAATTATTGCTAAATTTTTATAGAACTTCTTTATAATAAAAATAAATTTATGATCATCGGCAAATAATCTTTCAGAGTCTTCGATGAAAAATAAAATAATCATATAAAAAAACCTAATTCACTTTACCAACTTCCATTGGTTCGTTATTTTTATCAGAGAATTTGAAATATAATATAAGAATCAAATACTTATAAAGTAAAGGTAAGAAAAAATATATTAAAATATATTTCCAATCGATTTTGTTTTATACCAGAGATGATCTGTTTTTGTATAATAATAATGTCTATTTAATTCAATTGATAATCACCGTATATATTAAAATGAATAGAGAATATAAGTATTGTGGATTATCAAGAAACATTCCCACTTGTCTAATCAGAAAATGCAATGTCTATTTTCAATTTAATCAATATTAAATTGATTTTAGAGTTCAATGTTTTGATTATTAGAGAAATCAAAAACATATTTCTAACTCATTATTTAGATCAAATAACAAAATCTGACTTTAAAATTAGTCACCGTATAATTCTAAAATTGAATTACAATTCTAAATCGGAGTTATCATTTTAATAATTCTTCACGGTTCATTTTTTCTTTATTATTTTTCCACTTCGGGTGAAAAGATGTGTTTGTAGAATGATTAATATTATATGCTGCAACATTCGCTTCTGGGAATGAAGTAAAATTAGTTGGACGAAATTCATGATTTTTTATCAACAACTCGTTATTCTGTTCAATGATAAGAAGACAATAAATTGACTCAAAAAAGTTCTTAAAATCTTCTTCAACTATTCTTGAAATCTTCTTCAAGAAGTTCTTAATATCTTTTGAAATCTTCTTCAGGAAGACCTTCTTAATATATTTTGAAATCTTCTTCGAGAAGATTAAATTATTGAAAAAAAAATAACAAAATCAACATCATACAAAATTTGTACATCATATAAATCTTCTTCAGAAAGATTTCTTAAGATCTTCTCAGATTAATTTTCTATATCATATATATCTTCTTTAGGAAGATTTCTTCTTCCAGAAGATTAAAAAATTTGCACTTCATATAAAATTATATAAACCATACTAAACATCTTAAAATAAATGCACATAAATTGATAACTTATTCCATTTAGCAATTACTTATTGGAAGTATTATTTATTTAAATAGAATTGAAACAAAAGATATCAAAGTTACCTCGAATCCTCAACTAGTAGAGCTCTCGTGCTGATAACGTGTTATAAATAAAAGTAAACAAACATAAACAAGATGAAAGGAATGTAAAGAATGGCTATCTCTTTATTCATATATTTCTCATGTGTACAATACAAGATTACAATACCTCTATTTATAGGCCACAATTGTAAATGAAAAACCATTACAATAATAAATAAGAGATTAAATTCCAAATACTAGTGGGATATAAATTCCAATGGTAATGGGGTAGTGGGAAAGTAAATGAGAATTAATATTGGGAGTTACAACATGAATGGACTATCCATTATATTCATAACAATTCAAGATTTATGAAGCACGCAACTACATTTTGTGAATTTAGTCCGAATATGTTATACGGAGAGATTAGATATTTTTCCGATTTTTTTATTAATGCCCTCAATAAAATAACAAATATACCCTTTAATTTTTATTAATGCCTCACTATGGGTCGGTCCATTCCCATAGACGACCGCCCCACTGTGGGGCGGTTCACTAATTTTTTTTTTAAATCTCAAAATGAAAACAGTAAAGTAAATTTTTGATAAAACACTGAACTAAATCTCATCGATTGTCTTTTCTTAATAGCATATCCTTGATCTGAATACCAAAAACACTAAACTAAATTTCAAAATGAAAACATTTACATAAATACATTTGAACTAAAAAAAAATGAAAATATAACAAAAAAGCTCTAGATTTGATACTTTATACACTTTAATGAACAATATCTAAGAAAAAGTATCACACATTGTTAGTTACATGAATAACATTCTAACTAAAAATAAATAAAAATATAACAAAAAAAACTCTAGATTTGAGACTTCATGCATTTACATGAACAATATTTAAGAAGAAGTATGGTAAAAGACAAAAAAAAAATAGAAAATTAGTAATGAAAAGCTTAATCAGAAACTTCAACTCAAGTTTTGAGGCTCTTTCTTTGATTTTTTTGCAATTCTAAATTTTGAAAAGCGGTGTAGATATCGTCGTTTTATGGCCGTTTTAAGTTTTGTCATCGGAAATTGTCTTTTCAGTGAAGATATCGTTTCTCTTGCCTTATCCCTTGTCCTAGCCTCGTCTGTTTACGAGAGATGTCTTAGATAAATACATGTACAACCTACAAGTGCTTTAGAAGTGAGAGAAATGACTTACAAAAAATAGATAGAAATGCATTATAACAGAAAGACACGGATCGATGATGTGGGAAAATATTATATTTCTTTTATTACACACGGATCATACAATAAAACCGTGTATAATTGTTGGAGCATTCATATACATCCGTCTGAAAGAAGAATGTTCCTAATTTTTTTTAATTGAACTAATACAATATTTATGTTTTGTTCTGTCATTTAGTCAGGATTTTATATTATCAATTTGATATCAATCATTAAAAAAACTAATTGATGAACAATTGCACTACTCAATTACTCCTCAATTTTAGTAAAAAAGAGAGAGAGAACCGCCCCACAGTGAGGCGGTTGGGGCATTTTTCAAAAAAATTAAAATCAGAGGGTATTTTTGTTATTTTTTTAGGGTATTTAAAAAAATCGGGATATTTTCTATGTATGAAATATACATCAAACTGTTCGGGTATTTATACACTAAAAGAAGAATAATTTCGATGAAATTAGTTAATGAACTAAATTTAAATTTTCATCAAATTAACATTTTCAAAATATTATGTTATGACGTAATGTAATTAACATTTTGATACTTTAAACTAATTATACCGAAATGATAATAAATATATGGTCTTTGATGAATAATGAATGATCTTCGGCGATAAAAACAATATAATTTGAAAATTATTCATATTTCTGTGCCCAATTATGATGAGTGTATACGTCTTAAATTTATAATTATATTGTATTCGATTTTGTGACAACCAATCTTTGTCTACTATCCGTATGAAAAATTATAGGTTCAAAACTCAAATAAAATATTTTTTGTGAATATTAAATAATTGGATTGCTTGATCTCACGAAAGACCACTGCATTTGTTATGATAAAAATAATCCAGTGTCCATTGGCGTCACTCACACAAACACTGCATGTTGTGTCCATTTTTGGACAATGATAATTATGTTAGATTCCCTATAATTGACTAGACTAGTCACCACTCACCAACAGCCAGGACCCTACAATAAGAGCACCATTTCATGTTAAACAAATCCTAGTTAGAACGGGAAGGTCCATTAGTCCATATATGGGTCTATTTTTTCTTTTTCTTTCTCTCCTCCTCACCTACGTACCTAAGTACCTAGGCCTCTTTCCCACCAAGGCCGAGTTCTCTCTGTTTTTTTTTTTTCTTCTTTTGTTTTTTGTACTTTTGGTGTTGCTATTTCAGTCGAAGAAAGCGAAATATCAATCGCACCAACCCATGGACGACTTTCACACAAAAGGTAGTTGCTCTCTGCATCGACTAGTACCTTAAACTAACTTTGATTTATGCTACACATAATTAATTACATGCTCAATCACCTACCAGTTGAGCCGATTGGAAGATCCAACATGTCTGTCCTTAAAATTGTAAACAGTGTTTTTATTTTCTAAGGTGGACAGTTTGGCATTAAGGATATGGTAATATGCATATTACGGATTGACTCGTGAGTTATGGGTCTGTGTTTTATTTTTAAAGTTCAAATAGTCGATTTGAACTGTTAAACATGATCTCTATATAAAAATATACTTGGATATCAAATTTTATATTTTTTTAGAACTTTTTTACTATTTTTTAGATAGATAGAAAATCACTAATTTCGGATGGATCAGAATTTTTAAATCAAGTGATTTTTGATCTATTTAAAAAATAGTAAAAAAGTTTTTAATAAAAATAATTTGATATGCAAGTACATTTTTATATGAAGATTATGTTGAGCAGTTTAGATCAATTATTTGAATTTTAAAAGCATATGAAACCATAGCATGGCCGCTCTGTAAAATACATATTACCGTAGCCTCACTCTTTAGGATTTCAGCTTTTGCATAAAGTACTGACAAAGAAAATATAGGTTTTTTTTTTCTTCAATTTTATTTTAGTATGTTTGAACGTTGCAAACAAAGATGATCCAGTAACGAGCAAGCTGTTAGAGAGCGAGTCAGGTGCGAGTCACGATCGAGCCACGAGCTTTTTTGTCACCCCTAGTTGGGACTAGAGATTGCTACTGTCCTACCACATAATTAATCAAACCTAGATATGCGTAAAAGAAACAGATATGACATATGACATATCCCACGGATGGAAATAAATCTGCTGCGATTCCAAAGAATCGCAGGTCCCTGCGATTCCATATCTCACCATTCATTTGTTGGAATGCACAAATTTCAAGAGAAGTTGTTTCTTTACACGAATCTTTAAACAAATAAATGAGTGGATGTGGAATCGCAGAGTCCTGTAATTCTTAGGAAATCGCAGATCCCCCACGGATGCTTTCTATCGATCAAATAACATTTCTGACAACATTTATAACTTGTAACAGAACCAAGAACCTAACAGAATTCGTATCCTCTGCATTAACTCAAAAGGGAATCTTTTGAGTTAATGCATCTGGATAATCGATCCACTTTAAGATCCGTGCAAATTAGATCCGCACTAATAATAAAGGACCCCTCTGTTAAAATCAGAAAGTCAGATTGGCTCCGTTTAATATCAAACGGCTGAGATGCATTAACTCAAAAGATTCCCTTTTGAGTTAATGCAGAGGATACGTGTTCGAACCTAACAAATGTTGATTCAGACTTCCAGACTTTATTTTTAATTTTTCAAAATAAAGTTTTAGACTTTTAAATTTTATTTGAATTTCAAACTCGTATTCTTCTTTCACACATAGAGCGTTTCATTTTGCCACTAAATTTTGTCACTAATAAATCAAACGTTTGTGCTCTAAATACTTTAGACTTATTAGTAAGAAAGCCAGACAAAAAGATTCTTGGACTCCACGAGGTCACAAAATTTGAAGTCCCCCATTTTTTGGAGCTACTGCACTCTTTGAGTTCAATTTGAACCGTCCAATCATAATGCGGGTCAATCCGGCCCAAGCTTGTAGTACACGAGATAATTCTTTAAAATTTGTGTTAGTGTATAATAATAGACCAGATTCAAACTTAAAAATTGAGTATCTTAAGGTGATATGAATTCCACAATTTGTGAGTTAAGTTTGCACAAATTATTGGTGGCACAAAGATTCAAGCACAGATATATTCGCAAGCAAGGAATCCAAACATTTTGGTGGTCCAAAATAAGCTCTCAGTTAAGCTGCCTCTAATTAAGCTGCATCAAGTAAGGCCTTGATTAATTAATTATTGGTGCAGCAGCTGCCTCAAAAGCTTCTATAACAATTCCACCTAACCTACCGGTTATTCTCAAAAAAAAAAAAAAACAATTCCACCTGGAGAGATATTAATTAGATAATTTATGCATCTGAGATAGCTTAGAGAAGTGGCGACCAACAACAATTTGACAATCATCATTTCTCAGTTGAATGGAGAGCACTAATATCCATATTTAAATCATATATGCTCCTAATAACAAATAATTGACAGCAAACAAACATCTGCTGATGCTAATTAATTTTCTTAATTGTAGGTAGTTGAGTGGGATCCATGCGCACGTAATTAGTAATGCATAAGGTTTACAAACTGAGAATTGGGGTCGGTCGGTCTAATCTGATGATTAGTCGAAGCTTTCTTAATCTGTATCAAAATTCGTGCGAACAACTTAGAAATTTGTATAAATCATGTGTGTACGAATCTTAATGCAAATTAAACAGCTCCAATCGAACGTCGGATAATTTGTAGTATTCCACAAGCTGACAAAATAATTTACTAGAATAGAACATTTGTATACAGAAAAATCCTCCGTTCCTACTGGCACCGCAGATTATACAGGAGGCGAGATTGTGGAAGAAATACTGTAAATAAAAGTTCACGAAGCTGAGTGGGGAGTGATGTAGCTGTTGATTTTGGGGTTGGCTAGTTATGGATAGGAGTGATTCCACCTGTAATCGGGAAACCATGTTCTCTTATTAATTAATATAATCCCTTGGCAGCTTCTGCCAAGCCATTTAAAAAAAAAAATACAGAAAAATGAATCGTAGAAGCTACATTTGTTACAATTGCATTATAATTTTAGAGTAATTATATCGTCCCCGCGAATCTGTCCCCTAAACATCTCTGGATTCTAACAATCAGAATCGTATCAAATTAACCTGTCTCCTAAACGTCTCCAGATTCTAACAATCAGAATCGTATCAAATTAACAATCAGAGTACCAAATTAGAAATTGAAATTTCACTTTCTTCTTTTCCATTTTGTGTTCATCTCTTCCATTGTCATCCCGTCCCAATAGAGACGATTTTACACAAATTCCATACGAAACAACAAAAATTATAGAAATCTTCCAAAAATAAAATAGTGGATCTAGGATGGAGAATAAATTCAGCCCATTAGAATAGTTGGAGGTGCAGTTGCAAGCTTTATTTGAAACCCTTGCTACAGTAATGGAGTCGATCCGAGGGCCGTCAATGGTGAGAATTTGGAAACGGATCGATCTACACGATTCGGGCCCTGTTTCTATTAAAAAAACCTCGACGGCCTCCGGCCACCGAGATCGCGACTCCCTTCAGCGGCCTCCGCCTGAGCGCCCCCTGCGCGCTCCCTCTGCTCGCCACCTCTTTTATTGGGTGCAAAATCCGGATTCTGATAGGTCCGGTGTCCTAGAGCAAATATTTTATTTTTAATTCTTGTTCATATAATTGGTTGACGATAATCAATTTATTGCCTTAAGTTACATTACTTGTGGTTTATCTAATTGTTAGATTGTGTAGCAACCAATGAATAAAAGTAATGAATCACTGGTCAAAGTAATTAACAAGAAACACTAATTACATCTGAGACTAGTGTGATGATTAAACGTTTGATCCAGCTATCACAGATCAAAGCGGTAGCGTACCGATTTAATATCACAGATGCATATAAGAGTTATATGTCATCGGATTTGACCATACATGAACATCATCTAAATTCTGTGTCATGTGATTGATTGTTATAATTTGTAAGTGACTTGCCAATGAGGCGCCAAACTTCTGACATATAATTGGACCTGCGTTTCTAAATTAGTTCTGCGAAGCTTATGCATTATTGATTCCAACGAGAATTCATGATATTAAAAAATGAACTGATATGGGCCTCCGATCTTATACATCTTTGAGCGTTTTCACTTTGCTCAAAAGGGGAAAATTATGATGGTAAACCTACATTTCTTGATGTTTACCTATTCATTTTTATTTTTTAGTGACTTATCGAATTGAAAGACAAATTAAATATGTGTTCGAATTAATCCCAAATAATTCGGATAATTTGTTTTCTTTTTTAAAACTTCAGAATTTTGATATTTCATCTTCATTATAAACTATGAACTATTTTCTAATTATATTCAGATTATAATCGAATAAAAAATTTGCCACTATTGAAGTGACTGTATTACGAATAATACAACTCGGCACATCACGAGATATCAATACTGTGCCACAACGATCCAACCTTCATGACTCAGCACCATTCAATTGTACTGAAACGTGAGCCTTTGAGGTACGATCGTATGATGAAAACGACAAGGCTAATTGGTATTTGGTACACGGCGCCGGAAAAAAAGAAAAAATAATAAAAAATAGATAAGATGCGTGGGTCCCAGACGAAGTGAAAGCGCAGATTCCGTGGGTCCCTAAAAGCAGTAACGGCGACGGAGTTAAGAAAATTTTGCTACGCGCACGGCGCACCTCACATAAGTGAAATTGCTACGGGTACCCCAAAAACAGGTTAGGGTCAGCGAATGGAGCTTGAGACTTCACTATTTTCTTTTTCTTTTAGGGTACGTTAGGATGACGCAAAGAATAGTGATAATTCGGATTAGCAAAAAGAGATTATTTTTTGTTTGTATTTTATGAGTTAGCATGCTATTTTACTAATCCAACTAAAAGTTGAATTAGCTCACTATTTTCACTAATTCAAACCTTCATCCAAACGCACCCTTAATCAATGAATGACTGCAGTCTATGTTGCATTGATACGGGTACGGGTATCGTATCGGATACGATACGGATATGGCGATACGGCAATTTTCAAAAATCAAGGATACGATACGTCTATTATATATATTATTTTTTATTATAATAATTAATATTATTAATTCAATACTTAAATTAAATATAAAAAATTCAGAGCACTCCAAGTATATATTAAATATATTAGCTACAAGCTTCTAACACAAAAACAAATTGGCGTAGTGGTTGAGGAGTATGTTGTTGTTGCCGTAGGACGCGGGTTCGATTCTCGCTGACGCTAATTATTTTGACATGGTCTTTGCGCGGTGCATGGTGCACAACTCTGGGCCGGTGCATGCACATGGTTCACATCTAGAAAATTGTTCTGATTCTTCAGAATCAGCAGAATCCGCGTATCAGAGACGTATCGCTGCGAGTCAAACCATATCGAATACCGTATCAAGAGATTAAAGATACGCCACCTAAGCAGATACGCCAGATGGCGTATCGGACACGTATCGGGGCCGTATCGGGTGCGTATCCGATACGCACCCGATACGAATACGGGTCCCATAGAGACGTATCCGAGTAACATAGAATGCAGTTGAACGATTTGAACTTTGAAGTGATCATTCAATTCTCTTATTATGTAGAATAAATTTTGGACAGATTTTCAAAGAAATTTTGAAATACAATAAACAACCCTTAAATGAAGTTTTCAAAATAAAGAAAAGTTTGATATAATCGTAAAATAATTTTTAATATATAATCAGTGAATGACTGCAGTTGAATGATTTGAACTTTGAAGTGATCACTCTGTAGAATAAATTTTGGACAGATTTTCCAAAGAAATTTTGAAATATAGTAAACAACCCTTAAAAGAAGTTTTGAAAATAAAAAAAACTTTGATATAGCCGTAAAATAATTTTTAATATATAATCAGTTCATACTTAAGCATCTCATATCATCTTTTATATCATCAATCCATTCTATTTCTTTGTAATAATTCATTTTTATTAAATGCTTCACATAAAAAAGTTAATTCGATCATATTTAACAATTTTATTTGACATAAAGTTTAAAACTTTTATTATTAGAAAATTTATAAAAAATAAAATAAAAACACAAAAAAATAAGAAAAAAGTAAAAGCATATGTGAGTATTCTATCCGTACGATCTAATTAGGTTTCAAAATAATTTTGATTCGGCCGAAAGTATTCTATTTCTGCATTACCGTGTTGATCTGAACACGTATCCTCAGCATTAACTCAGAAGAGAATCTTTTGAGTTAATGCATCTCGGCTGTCTGATATTAAACGGAACCAATCCGGTTTTCTGATTTTAACATAGGGTCCTTCAATATTAGTGCTGATCTAATTTGCACGGATCTTAAAGTGGATCGGATGGTCCAGATGCATTAACTCAAAAGATTCCCTTTTGAGTTAATGCAGAGGATACGAATTCATGTTGATCTTAGGAGGCACCATAGCACAATAGATGGCTGAATGGAATCTTGTGGGATAGAGATAGCGCCACCATGTTGATCCTGCCGTTAAATCCCCGTTATTTTACACGTGGCGTGATTTTATTGCTTCTCCATCATTTCCAATTGTTTAACGTTGTAGTATATGGGGGATAAAGAATTAGGTACCACTAATGTGGTCCCTGCAGAAATGCAAACGTAGCTTTCAATGCTTGCATTTTTAAGTGAACAAAAATACTTGGCTGTCTGGATAACACACATCTTATTCTACCAACATGGTAACAAGTTAACGAATTTCAAATAATTTAGCGAGGTTTAAAATTCATATAATTTATAAAAATATTAGTTATTTTAAATTTAAACAATATATACAATATTGATATTTTTTTGTTAAGGAAAATAAGTAAGTTTGTTAATTTTATAAATAATATGGAATAGATATATCTTATTATTATTTGTACAGTTCGTCAAATTCAAATAGAATTCAAAACTACTGAATAAAAAATCATTTGAATATAGTACGAGTACTATTTAGAAATTTTACTATTTTACTCCCCAATAGCAATGGTTATTACGGACTTTGCTTTACAAATAGCACACATATTTTATGATGATGATGATGGGCTGCAATGCTGCATAAGTATTTTACAAAAACTAGTCAAATTCAGACCATTGAATTTTGTACCTATCTTAATAAATAGTAAAAAAATTAAAAAAATGTATAATTTGATCTGGAAGCACATTTTATTGTGGAGATCATGTTGAATGGTTTGGATCGACGATTTGGACTTTGCAAATGTAGAAAATAATTGTGATAACTTTTGTGGTAACAAAAAAGTGGTAATCGGGTCCCTCCTCTTTTAATTAATCCTTTTATGCACATGCCCAATATATTCTATATGATTTTATGCCATGCGTATATTAATTTGCAGGAGTTTGTGTTTCTATTTTATTATTTTTTTTATTAAAAGTTAAATATCAAGCTATCTAATTATTTGATATTCACAAATAATTTTTTTATTTCTAATATGTAACTTTCTAACAAAAAATATTTTCTTTGGCCACTGAATCTTTTTTTCTTTTGAAAATTCCATGGCAACAATTGCAGGATGTTTGCATTAACAAAAAGACGTTAGCTGAGAAAGGGGTAGCACAGTTGGCTAGAAAAAAATCCTAAAACTGTTGGTTATTCAAAGGTCGAGAGTTCGATTCTCCCTCACGACTTTTCAGCTTCTACGAAGATTTTCAAAAAACAAAAAGACTTTAACCGCTAAATCCAAGGCTGTTTTTTTTTAATTTGTGTTCCTATCTTAAATACATCAACAATTTATTGAAGCGAAGCTACAATCAGGTCACACTATCAAAAAATTGTTTCTTCTTTTCTTTAATTTTAATTGTTTCTTTTCTCTAATCTACTTGATTAAGTACGTTTGCTTTTGTTAATGACACTTTCAATAATAATCAAAAAGTGAATTAACGCGTTGAATTTTCGATATATTAATAGATATTGATTAAAAAAATAGCCGAAATAAAAGGAAATTGACGACTTCCAATATTACAATTTTGGATATATCTTTTCTTATTCGTAAATTCACTATGCATATCTTGTATTTTATCAAGAAATTGCTTTGTTACTACTATATTCTTATAGTAAGATGTTTACTTCTATTAAATAGTTTGTTTTGATTCTCTCAAACAAAAATAAAGTTTTTGGATTAGGGGTGTCTACGGGTACGATATGAATTTGGTGGAAGCATTTTCGTACTAGTATCCGTTAAGTTCTCGAAAAAAACTTTACATTTACCTATATCTGATAAGCTAATGAAAAAAAACTTTACTTATAACTGTCTTATCAAATACGGTACAAGTCGAGTAAACAAATAAAAAGGATGTCATTTACACTCCGATTTGTGTCAAAAGAAGAAAAAAATGTAAATATAACTAATTTATCTGAAAAACTAATGAAAAAACAAATAAATTTAGAGTTATATCATATATAGTTGGGTCATAAATATACTGTATCAAATAAATCCTTCAGAGATAATTTTATTACACTATTAATTTAATCAAAAAATATCGTTACCATAATCTCACCTCATTTTCTTCGTCTTCATTAATCCATTATATTAGGTACATAGCGGAATTCAATCCAGTTAGGCACCTGACCTGGTATAATAAAATCTGGATCGTTTATTTTAACCTGATGTGAATCCGAAAAAAATCACTGGCTGAGATTTTCTCAGGTACGCGCGGATAGTTGAGAGCTTTGGGTACGCTAGAGAGTGCGCCTAGCAATGCACAAACAAAAGACCTAATAAAAGTTGATTAGGTTCTCTCAGAGAGACGAATACGCATGTGAAAAGTCGATCCTGTCCTTAATGAAGATGCACCTCGTTTCACCATGTCAAGTGGTTGAGAATTTGAAATAGATTATCATTGTATTTTGGTGGCTGCCAATCGCAAATAATTGCTTATTTATCAAATGATATTATAGCTGAGATAATCCCAGCAGGATTTTATTTTTAGAGTTGACATGTTAAGTTTAATATGTATTCAGTAAGGGTTACAAATTAAACTAATTATTTTATTTTGTTGTTGTTTGTCATGTATAATGTTGCGAAACTAAGTTATTATTTTATGATATTTTTCATTAATTAGGTATTTGGTTTGCTTGTTTTATCACCAAAATGGAGATAAAATTTAATTATCGAAGTGTTTTAATTGGACCAAATTCAAATTACTGAACCATTTTATACTAAAATATTGGGTTCTTTAATTTATATTAGAGGAGGGTTCAAATGCACAAATTCTAAATAATAATAATCTTATAGCATGCATTTCATTTAACAATTTTGTAAGCATGCTTATTTTTAACAATCTTGCTGGAATTATCATGCTGCCCATTAATAATTAGCTTGTAAAGTCCTTTTTTGTTCTACTCCATTTTTACGACTTTTTACATTCCATATATAATAATAACCTTCATCGTCCTTTGACAAATACCTTTTATATTTTCTTTCCAATAACGTTGAACAATATTTAAGAGTTGCTTTTTTTTTCATACAATGTATGTATGCATGCATTCATTTTACTGAGCAATTGACTAAAAACGAAACTACTACGACCAATTTTTAAATTCGTCATTCGTCAAATACAGCTTGTTTATCTTCGTTCAAACAAAAAAGAGAGAAAAAAAAAATACATGTTTATCTGTGTGATTTCTCAGTGCAATCATTAAGCGGGAATAATGTGAATTGTCAATGACTGTTAAACAAACTATACTTGCACACTTTTAAACATAGGTGACCCGTGTAATTTTTTTTTAAGATCACTATTCTTTTTTATTCGTTATATAAATTGATCACGGAATTTTAATTTACTAAAGTTACTAAATTTTCAATTTATCAAAGTCATTTTATCTAGGTAGGACTAAACACGCGTTAGAATGAACAATTTTTTTTTTTTTTTTTTCTGGTTTTCGACATATCTTCTTATTAACGAGACAACTAACTTTCCGTTAGCTTTTTGAATAAAATAACTGACTAGGAGACTTGTTTAAAATAGAATGAAAATTAAGTGGATCGTGAAAAGACATTAATTTTTTTTGACCAATTTATTATCAAAGACAAAGTTTAGTAGCTTCTAGAGACATTTACCTCCAAATAATTTGTGCGTGCAGTGCACCGATCGACATAAATTTTCAATTGATCGACAATCAAATGACAATTAAACATATTAGATTGAAATTAAATATTGTATAAATTGATCATGAAAATTTAATTTAAGTTACTAAATTTTTAATTTATCGGAATCACTTATTTAGGTAGAACTAAACACGTGTTATGATGGACAATCCATTTTTTTTTCCTGTTTTTGACGTGTCTTCTTATTAATGTGACCACCAACTTTCCGTTATCTTTTGAAATAAAATAACCGACGAAGAGACTTGATTAAAATAGTGTGAAAATTAAGTGGTTCGTGAAAAAACATTAATTTTTTTTTACCAATTTATTACCAAAGAAAAAGTTCAGTAGTTTCTAGAAACATTTACCTTCATAGAAATTGCGCGCGCGGTGCACCAATAAATTTCTATTCTCTTAAACATATTAGTTTGAAATTAAATATTATATAAATTGATCACGAAATTTTAATTTACGGAAGTTACTAAATTTTCAATTTATTAAGATCACTTTATCTAGTTAGAACTAAACACGTGTTAGGATGAACAATTCTTTTTTTCTTGGTTTCGACATGTCTTCTTATTAATGTGACCACCAATTTTCTGTTAGCTTTTGAATAAAATAACCGATGAAGAGACTTGATTAAAATAGTGTGAAAATTAAGTGGTTCGTGAAAAGACATTAATTTTTTTTTTACCAATTTATTACCATAGACAAAGTTCAGTAGTTTCTAGAGACATTTACCTCCCTAGAAGTTGTGCGTGCGGTGCACCAATAAATTTATGTTCTCTCGACATAAATTTTCAATAGATCGACAGTTAAACATATTAGTTTGAAATTAAATATTATATAAATTGATCACGAAATTTTGATTTACGGAAGTTACTAAATTTTAATATACGGAAGTTACTAAACACATGTTACGATGGACAATTTTTTTTCCTAGTTTGGACATGTCTTCTTAAGAACGTGACCATCATTATTCTGTTAGCTTTTTTAATAAAATAACCGAGGAAGAGACAAAGTAGTGTGAAAATTAAGTGTGTTCGTGAAAAAGTAATAATTTTTTGACCAATTTATTATCATATAAAATTTTTAGTAACTTTTAGAGACATTTGCTTGAAGAATTTGTGCGCGCAGTGCACCAATAAATTCCCGTTCTCTCGACATAAATTTTCAATAGATCAACAATTAAATGGCAATTAAACATATTAGTTTGAAATTAAATATTTATTTTGGATCTTCAGATTGAGACCGTTTGATCTCGTGTTTTTTTTTTTTTTTAAGATTTTGAATCATACAGATTGATGTACTGTATCAATTAGACTTAATTTTAAATGTAATTTGGACTACTTTTATCCTGATAAAATTAAATTGGGACTAATAGATCACCTTTTCGAATTATATTAGATCATAACTTGTAAAGAGAAGTCCTTGTCTCATTTAAATTGAACTAGAATACCAGTCAAGCTCAGGTCCAAGTAAATTCAAGTTTTTATTCTAGTTATTTTTAGTTTTCCAACCTTTCTCATATTTAATAAGATAAGCATATACAAGAATCTCTTTGTTACCTCAATCGATAAAATATAAACAAGAAATTTTTGCTGTCAATGTTATCTTATAGAATAATTAATAGATATAACTAATATATGATATATTTTTAAGCATGCATTCAAGCATCTCATGCTTAAAACAACTATGAGATTGTTTAATGCAATATTTTTATAGTATAATTGATATTATTTTTAAATAATTGGGACCAAAGAATGTACAGTTGGTTGTATATATAAAATGATATAAAATATATTTATTTCGTTTACTATTTATCATTTTATTATATTGTTATATGTTGTCCATCATCCTTGACTACTAAAAGTAAAGAACAAATAAGATGCATTTGCAAAGAAACATTTTGTAGCTTATTATTTCTCGAAATCGCCATTCATTTTAACTTACAAGTCATGCTATAATTTCATGGAAACAACACATAAAAGACCAATGACTTGTGACTTCCTTTTAAGCTCAACTAACAAAAAAAGAAATAAAATCTGTTAGTTGTAGGTACTAGGTAGCATATTTGCCTTTTTTGCTATTCAAATTCCTAGAAATGCGCTTTTCTTTTACACTTTCCCAAAAGAAAACATAATAACAAAATGAGAAGAGCAATAAGAGAAAATAAGTGGTTTTAAATTCAATTTGGGGCGGCGTGCGTGGCACGTGAGAAGGGGCAAAAATGTAACTTTAAGAGGTATTAAAAAAGTACGGAAATTGCGGATTCCAATTCGCTTGGCTCATTCCACTGTAGTCTCCCCTTCCTTGTCCCAATTAATTTCTCTGCCCTCTTTCTCTCTTCCTAGCCGCAACATAGAAATACAAACGAGATAAATTGAATTTTTTTTTGTTTTTCAATAGACCAACGTACATACCTTCACAATCTCTCTATCTATTATGGTTATCTCGCGTTGAGTTGAAGCAAAACTGATTATGCGCCATGAGCAGGTTTATTGCTTCTTCTTCTTCTTCCTTTTTCTCTTGCTTTATCCTTGAGAAATTTTGGTTCTTTCAGCTGTTTGCTCGTTTCCATTTCTCTGTGTTATCTGTTTTTGGGGACTGGTTTAAGAAGGGAAATAAACCATGTATTTTGAACTTTTCGTACTTTTAAGTTCTCCAAGAAGGAAATAGAAATTGATAGACTCGATAGCATGCTTTTCTTTTTTGCCCTTTTGTTTCTCTCTCCGCGGTACAAAAATGGTAGGGGTTTATACTTTATAGTGGAACACAGATTATCTTCTCTTAATTTTTTTTGGAACAATCAATTGAACTAAAGGTTTTTGTATTTTCTAGCAAACTTGATAATAGTGTCTTTTATAACACTTATAACACTCCTCCCTTCCATTTTTACAGGGAAAACTTCTACCTTTTGATGCTGTATAATCTGTTTCTTCTCAGCTTCCCTCTTTTCTTTTCTGTTGAGGGAAGCGACAGCTTGGCTTCACAACCGGAGATTCTTCCCTCTTCAAACAAGCTCAAGTTCGATTCTTCTTCGACCTGTTTTGGGTTTGGGGCTTTGTGCTCCGACTCCGCTTCCCTCTGCTTCCCTTCAGTCAAACCGGATTTTTCAGTAAGATCATCTCAACAGCATGAAACAGGCAACACTAATCCCGAGCAATCAGTTTCTTTCAGCCTCACCAATGGAGATGTGGTCACATGCTCTTCAGTTGAGTCTAAGTCTACAGACGGTGTGCATAGGAGTTTTGGAGGTTATAACACAGCCTCATGCCAAGCTCCACTAATTCCTGATGATTGGATGAAAGCTTCAAATGGGGTAACAGGTGATTTGGAAGAAGGTATCAAAGATGCCGAAATAGGCCGGCTTAACAGGTTTCCTTCCTCTCTCAATGTGGAGATAACCCCTTCTTTGTTGGATTGGGGCATTACTAGCCTATATGGGGCCTCAATTTCAACCTTGACGCTGACAAATTTGAACAAAGACAGTGTATTGGATGTTTATGAGCCGTATTGTACCGACCCGCAATTTTACCCATACAATTTTGATGAGGTCTCAATTGAACCAGGAGAGAATGCCTCCATTTATTTTGTTTTCCTGCCTCGAAATTTGGGCTCAAGTTCTGCACAAGTTGTGCTTCAAACGAGCTTTGGAGGGTTTGTTTTACAAGCAAAAGGAGCTGCCATTGATTCGCCTTACAAGATTGAGCCTCTAGTGGGTATCGACTTGCACTTAAGTGGAGTTCTGTCAAAGACCTTGTCTATACACAACCCTTTTGAGGAATCAATTTATGTAGAGGAGGTTGCTGTGTGGATGTCTGCCTCGGAATCTGTGATCCAAGCAAACCATGCCATTTGCCAATTGGATACGTCGGCCACTTCTCCTAGTGAAGTCGAGTGGTTCAATATGGGGAATGAATGGAATGAATTACCGAGAGTAGATCTTAGACCCATTAATAACTGGGAGATATTGCCCAAGAATGGTAATGCAATTGTGGAGCTGCGATTACAAGCTGATTCACGAGGGAAAGTGTTTGGTGCAATTTGCATGAAATTGAGAAATGGTATTTCACAAAGGGTCAGCACAGTAGTTGTACCTCTTGAGGTGCAAGTGCATGATAATCCAACTTACAGTGCTCTGATGGGGTGGGGTTCAATTTCAGCCTCATACAACTCTCACACGGCATGTGATGGAAGTGGATTAATTTTTACTCTTTATTTAAAAAATGACGGGTTGGATTTGCTGAGTATTGTGAATATTTTTGAAGAGAAAGAAGGCGATAAAATGTATGGAATTAGGTATGTGAAACATTTGGTGCTTTTTCCCGCAAGTACAACTGCTGTAGCTCTGATAAGCCATAAGTCGAGGAATGCAATGTCAGAAATTAGAGGGGCAGAATTAGAGTGCAATGTAGTCGTAGAGACAAATCACTCTTCTAATGCTTTTCTTAGGATCCCATGTGAAGATTTTGCTCGTGTCTCCAATGGAGATGCAGGTGCCGATTTAGAATCAGTACCAGAAAGACAACAGGAAGAGGCAATGAATCCGAAAACAAGATCACTTGGGGGCATTTTGGAAGATTTGACTGAGGAGAAGGTACTAAAACTTTTGAACTTGCAATTTGTAGTTAGTGGCTTGTTTTTTAAATGCAGACATTTAGACTAGGTTGAAATAGGCCAGTATCTTGTAACTTTTAGACTGGATTATAAAAATGCATACTACCGGGATCAAATTTGTAATTACAAGATTTGACTCCATGTTAAGATAGAGTAGGATGGTAAAAGAAGGGGATAACCAATTTGACTCTGTAAAATTGGACTCCATGTTGTTTCAAATTTGACTCTGTAAAATTTAACTCTGTATTACAAAATTTGACTCCATGTTAAGGCCTGTATAGGAGCAGTCTTAACTGATAGTCTGATGGTAGCCAGTACCAGCAATTGTTGACACTAAATCTTTATGTTAATAACTCATACATAAGCTAATAATCTCGTCCTAATAACCATTTTTTATTTTTTTAATACAGAGTTCTCCCTTTGGAGAAGTTGATGCTAGCGATCTAATACTTGCAAATTGGCTTTCCCATGGGAAAGCAGCCGGGTCTTCACTTTTAATTGATCAACTTGTGTTATTCCCTCCAGTGCAAATTGGGTCCCACTTCTCTCAACCCATAACAGTCAAGAACCCTGGCCCCGCCCCAGCACTGGTACAATTGGTACTGAACTCTGAGGAGGTGATCACAGATTGCAAGACCTCTGACGATGACTCATCAGAGCACACCTTTCCAACCAGATCCCCAGAAATCGGCACAATTGAGACTAGGTTAGGTTTCTCGGTAGCAGATTCAGCTCTGATGGAGGTGGTCCTGCACCCATTTGAATCGGCTTCATTAGGTCCCGTAATATTCCATCCTTCAAGCCGGTGTACCTGGTCCAGCTCAGCCTTAATTCGAAACAACGTCTCAGGGATAGAATGGGTCTCTCTCCATGCGTCAGGTGGGTCACATTCAATCTCCCTTATTGATGGACCTGAACCCGTCTGGAAGATTGAATTTGAATTGGATGCAGACCCAATAAAAAATATTTCTTCCTCTCTACAATCTGAAGTGAAGTGCCCCTCGTGTGAGTATCAATTTTCCAAGGAGATATATGCAAAAAATACAGGTGAGCTGCCGTTGGAGATTAAAAAGATACGGGTATCGGGTACTGATTGCAGGTCAGACGGGTTTACCATCAGTCGCAATTGTCTTGGGTTCAATCTATTTCCGGGTGAGTCGGAGTTGATCGGGGTCTCATACCGGCCTGACTTTTCTTCAGGTATGGTTCAGAGAGATCTTGAGCTGGTCATGGCTGGAGGCATCTTTGTAATTCCAATGAAGGTGCAAGTGCCCGTGTGCATGGTGGGTCAGTGTAGGAGGATGTCAGCGTACTGGAGAGTTTCTTGTTTTCTCTTATTTGCTGCAATAGTTTTTGCAGTTGTGTTGGTGTTTGTGCGAGTGATGCCTCTCTCTCTGACATTGGGTTCCAGCGAGTATTACTTTCGTTTGGATAATGGTGAACACTGTGCTGGTCAAGATGACAATAGGCTGTTCTTCCATCATAGCACCAAAGCTTCAAGGTACCTTCTTTCTTTTTCCTTTAACAGAGGGTTGATATTTCCTTTTCATTGTCTATTGTATATTATCTGTTTTCGTGGTGTAAGTCCATGTACTACATTGTTATTGAGAATACATACTATTATTATTTCATTAATTGGGTAAATTTCAGTTTTCTTCCAGGAGTAGAGTTTGATGTAAGCACATTTAAGCTGACTTATTTTTAAAATTATTTTATTTCTTAATTTGACAAAGTATTAGTCTTGTAAATCAACAGGTCGGTTGGAAGAGAACAGAAAAAACAGGATCGACCACCTTTCATGTCGAACTATCCAATCTACCAGAGCACACCGAAATGGAATGACACTGACCTAATATCATCTGACCAGCTGAAGAAATCTGCCACACCATTTTACTCGTCGCTCAAACCCACAAAGGATCCTGTGCCTGCACCAGTTGAGACCCCACAAACTGACAACACCAATAACCTCACAATCAGAGTTGTCAGAGAAAAGGGAAAACGTAGAAAGAAACGCACACCTAGTAATAATTCGAATTTAGCTGCAAAATTGGAGGTCTCTAGCAGTCACAGTAGCAATTCAACCCCTTCCTCACCTCTATCCCCTAGTGGATCAACTCCGAAACAGGCTTGGCCCCTTTCACCCGACAGCAATCCTACAGCTAATGCATTTAGACCAAGTGCACGCACTGAGGAAGTCAAAATGGCCAGCAAAATAGAGAATGAGCCTTCCTACTACCCCTCTCTGGTCTTCTCGGGCCCACATGTCAACAACTCCATTTTTCTAGCCGAAACCTCACCTATTGCACCGCATGCACGTGCACCAGGTCCTAAGGCGGTGAAGGAGAAAAGTGCAAAAAGGGAGGAGAATGAGGGTGTCTCTGCAAAAGAGTTTACCTATGACATGTGGGCCGATCACTTCTCTGGTCATGTCATGTATTCTGAAGGGAGAGATGCAGATTATTCCAAGAGCTTCTTTGCAATCCAGCCTCAAGTCTCACCACCAAGTTTTGGTGGAAATCTGAATAACAATGGGTATAATGGGAATGTAACTGGGGTTTCTGGAATGAATTAGGAAATCTTTTTTAAAATAACTCTGATCTGTCCTTTGCCTCTTTTCAGCAGGGGTTTTTGGTCTATCTCTGTGTTGTGTGTGTGTGTGTGTGGGTATGCACCTTGGTGTGCTTATGTGCCTGTGTGTGTCTGTGTATGCATATATGCGTGCGTGCCTGCATGTGCACACAAGTGGGCGCATGTGCCTTCCACCCCTTTGTATATACCCTAGTAGGTTCAGCAGGACTACTACAACCTAAAATAGTAATGTCTTAGGGTCAATACCTGCATCTGATGGAAAAGGGCCTAATAACCAGATAATTTAGATCAGTAGATACTGTATTTTCTTGAGATTGATTACTGCACAACTTGTGTACCATACAGGCCTCTCAATGGTAGGGGTGCAAACGGATCGAATATTATCCGTCTGTATCTGGATTTGTATCTAAAAATTAGTTACGGATTTCCGATATCGGAATATCCGTGTAGATTAGGATATGGATATGGTTTTGAATTTTAATTATCTGTATCCGAATAGTAGATATATACCATATAGTTTAATATATATTATGAAAATATTTATGTATATATCTACGGATATCCGATATCCGATCCGTATCCGTAAAATAAAAGTGGATATGGATATAGTTTTATCACTATTTGATCTGTATCCGATCCGTTTGCACCCTACTCAATGGGCATTTTTGTTGATATAGTATTGGCGATGAATGCTGTGTTGGTTTGAAATAAGTAACTGAGATTCTGCCTAATGACTAGCTTGGACCATGTTAGAATACAGAGGGACTCCATATGGTTTCCTTACAAACGTGTCATACAATGGACAAGAGTCAAGAATGTTTGCTCATTGTGTGAAACTGAAGAAATATACTGTTGGTTATATAACCCACTAAATTACTTAGTTGCTCTAGCCATTTTCCAATTTTTTATTTTTGTTTGGAAAAAGGTGGTATTCTAGTACCACCGGCTTGCATTTATATCCACAAGTAAATCCATATGACAAATGGAGATTGCCTCTACCCTAAAATCCCCCTACTGTCTTGGCCCTTAACAGGTAGACCAGCCCAAACAAAGATTACATTACCACACAAACTACTCCAAGCCCTAAACTGGAAAAAGAACCCGTGGGATAGTACATATAACAAAATGTCAAGATAATATAAATCAGCTTTTATTCTCACTGATATCAATCCACAGAACTATCTCCGAAATCGAACACCTCAAGCTCCACCCTCCTCAGTACAACTTCAAATCCTGTAACTCTATATGAGACGGAAATATATTTATGAACTGAAGGCCTAGGAACACCACTCCCAGTATCTCTAAACTCTAAATGCTAGTCTATTGCGCTCAGCACACATTTTCCGAAATTTCATTGTGGTAATTATATATTTGTGATGCTTGTACTTGTTTGTTTTAAACTATTTTCCAAAGATATTGAGCTGTAGACGTTCTGCGAGGGGTTTCTGATAGTATCCATGTTGCACCGGGTTGTATAGGTGTTGTTGTTGTAATACAGTTTCTTTTATGTTGAAACAGGTGGGTAATCTGCGCTATTATTCTCATAACAAAAAAAGAATATATATATACACACACTGCACACCGGGTCCATTTACCATTATATTAATAATCAGCTGATTTTTGTTGGGTACATCTGCAATACTGCAAGTAAAAAATGTATAGTTCTACTCTTAAGGTCATATTTGGTTGTAGGTGGAGTAAACTCCTTATTCCACACTTAAGTAATCAAATAAGGAGTATAATAGGAGGAATAAGATGAGGTAAGAAGTTGAGTTAATCTGGAGTAACTTACTCCACATTTTTAAGTGGATTAACTTACTCACACTTACTCCACTTGTATGCCCGACACATTTTCTAACATCTTATATCCTCATTAATTTTACTCCACAACCAAACATGACCCAACAGATTTGAATTCCTCACAGCTTACATTGCTTCTTTGTTGTATTTTTTTTTTCTTTTTTCTTGAATATGATTGTACCATGGAGGCGCATTAATTCATAATTCATTCAAGATCCCAGATTTGTTCGTAGTGCGCTTCCAATATTCGTTCACTTTTATTGTCTTCAAATTTCACTTTTAAGCTTTCTAAAAAATAGAAGAGGAGGGCTCAAATATCCCATTGCTTCATTCTCCAATCGTGCCATAACATCTTTATCTTCAATTTCAAAGTTCAAACAGACGATCCAAACCACTCAACATGATATCCACGTTAAAATATAATTAGAGACCAAATTTTATATTTTTTGGAAATTTTTTACTATTTTTTTAGGTACAAAATAACTATTTTTCAGAAAATTATGGACTATCTAAAAAATAATATTTTGTACCTATCTTAAAAAATAGTAAAATATTTTCAAAAAATATAAAATTTGGTCTTCAATCAAATTTTAATGTGGATATCATGTTGAGCGGTTCGAATCGTCTGTTTAAACTTTGAAATTGAAGATAAAAATGTTGGAGTATGATTGGGGCATGAAGCAATGGGGCTAGGGGTGTAAACGGTCGGATACGGATCGGATAGTGATCAAACCGTATCCTTATTCGTTATAATTTTTCGGATACGGATACGGATACGGATAGTCTCGGATACGGATACAGATCGGATATTAAACGGATACGGATACGGATCGGATATCGGATGGATACGAATACGGATATAAATATAATTCGGATAATTAAAAATAAATTATTGATATATATTATGAAAAATAAATAACATTTAAAATATATTTTTTTCATTGATAAATTAGAGTTTCGTTAATGTACTGCTTTAAAAAAAATTGACGCAAAAAAATCATCATACTTTGCCTACAGGAATCATATACGAATTATTTTTTCATTGCATCTGATGTATTGCGATTTGCGAAGTTACGGACTAGGTTAGGAAATAAGAGTAGGGAACTCCAGCTTAGTAGCATTGCATATGACCTACTATTCATAAAGTATAGAAAAAGAAAAGCAAAAGAAAAAAATGGAAGTCCGGAATTCAGTAACTCTTTTTAGTCAAGAGAACCACCAATAAAAGAGAAGCATTATACTACAAAGTTGTTGTCTATCAAGGTTGGAAAGTACTGGAGGCGGCCCATGGCCCAAGTAGTATATTAAGCTGGAGTATCGCTGTATGTCTCTATCGGAGATTCGGAGTGAAATTCGGATATCCGAATTAAATAAGTTATCGGATACGGATACGTATCCGGATCCGTATCCGATTTAATATTCAAAATCATATCCGCATCCGTATCCGGTAAAAAATTATCCGAATCCGTATCCGAATCCGGAATTTTTCGGATTCGGATCCGGATGAATGCGGATAATATCCGATCCGTTTACACCCCTAAATGGGGCATGTTGAGCGGTTCGGATCGTCTGTTTGAACTTTAAAATTAAAAATAAAGATGTTAGAGTACGATTAGGACACGAAGCAATGGAGCATTTAAGCCCTCCTCAAAATAGAATAGAAAAACGTAACCGAACAGTCCGTATCCTCCCAGCTAGCGTACTCAGTACAATTAATGAGCTTTCAGCTGGGCGATTGAAATTTAGTGTCTATTTTAGATATACAGGTCTGTTTTGAGATTCGTGTAAGAATGAAATTGACGACTCATCAGGTATTGGACTGGATTTGAATTCCAATTAAACAATCTTCAGTGATAAAAAATGGGACCAAAAATAGTAGTCGTCACTTATTCTACAAGAATACTAAATGAAAACCTGGTGGAGAATATAGAAAGCTATGTTGAACCCTGAATCTAGATTCGATTGGTGCAAATTAACAAATTTGATTTCTACTTGGGGGATAAATAATCAGATACCCAATTTTTTTTAAAGGTTGTTATAAAGTAAACAATCAAAGAAACTAATTAACAAATTGCAGGACATCTATTAAAGAAAAACCAAATGGCATCAGGTCAGTCTGATAATGAGCTTTATGCTTTCTCACAGCACAGGGATAAAAAAACCCATTTACTCAAAAGAATCAGTCATTGCTCTAAAGAGAAAAAACCCATTTACTGATTTCATATCTTTCAATTTCCAGAGTACCAAAAAAAAAAGACTTTGGACTGAAATTCTTCTTCTATTGCTATTCTACAACAGAGAGACAAAAATGTACTTTGATTAACTTTGACTATCGTGCTCCCTTGTATTTACATAACGAATGAGAAAAGAATATCCCCGCCGCTATCAACTAAATGAATTGTTAGGCTAACCTTTTAACGCCCCAACCTGCAAAATATGAAAAATAAAAATAAAAATAAAGAAGATAAAGGAGCTCTCATCTAGTCATCTAGTTCATTAAATCTTGCACTAACTCTGTTTCAGGATTGGACTAATACAATTCTGAAGGAATTTCTATAAGGATCACAATGTCATCATCACTCATGTTACCTACAGATCTGATCATCTCTAAAACATACTCAGAGAAGGAAAAAAAAACACCGTTCTAGTAACGCAATTGACACATGGAGGGAGAGGTGCTCCAGAATTTTCAGAGACAAATTAAAAGACATACATGAATTGGCTGGTGAGATGTTGAGCCAGATGAAATACATCGAAGAACAAGGATACTACTAAAAAGGACACTCAACAACTCTTACATATCTTACAATTTTTCCATTTCTTTCAATTTCTCCTACTTTGTTATTTATTTCTATGTTTTTCTCATGCTCAAATGTCTTGAGCATTCTTTGCATTTTCAACATGTAGTGCTGAACCTTTTGTAACTCATCTATTACAAGCAAATGAGGGCATGACCCTTATTTTTTCTCAAAAAAAAAAAATTCTGAAGAATTACACAATTAAATCTGTCTACACAATTTGTTACAAGTAATAGGCACCCTATAAAAAATAAAATAAGAGTACCTCAAAGTTAGATCAAGGGCATCCTCACGATTTTCATTTGGAGTAACAACCGAATTAGACGACGCCCCTTCTTGATGAGCCACATTCTCTATTGCCAGCTGTATATAGATTTGTGCAAACTATGTTACTATAGGAGGAATTATTGCAAGGAAAAACAGAGTGACTTGCTAACTTCATCCCTAATTTGAGCATGGTTTGGGAATAAACAACCAGTAAAAAGAAAAGAACATAAAATGAAATTAATTTAGGCTCAATAAATGAAAAAACAATGGATCCATGGTAGCAAAATTTGAGGAGCATGGTTTGGGAATAAACAACTAGTAAAAAGGAAAGAACATAAAATGAAATTAATTTAGGCTCAATAAATGAAAAAACAATGGATCCATTGTAGCAAAATTTGAGGACCATGGTTTGGGAATAAACAACCAGTAAAAAGGAAAGAACATAAAATGAAATTAATTTATCCTCAATTAATGAAAAAACAATGGATTCATTTGGACTAACAACTGAATTAGACGACCCCCCTTCTTGATGAACCACATTCTCTATTGCCAGCTGTATATAGATTTGTGGAAACTATGTTACTATAGGAGGAATTATTGCAAGGAAAAACAGAGTGTACTTGTTAACTTCATCCCTAATTTGAGCATGGTTTGGGAATAAACAACCAGTAAAAAGGAAAGAACATAAAATGAAATTAATTTAGGCTCAATAAATGAAAAAACAATGGATCCATGGTAGCAAAATTTGAGGAGCATGGTTTGGGAATAAACAACTAGTAAAAAGGAAAGAACATAAAATGAAATTAATTTAGGCTCAATAAATGAAAAAACAATGGATCCATGGTAGCAAAATTTGAGGACCATGGTTTGAGAATAAACAACCAGTAAAAAGGAAAGAACATAAAATGAAATTAATTTATCCTCAATTAATGAAAAAACAATGGATCCATGGTAGCAAAATTTGAGGAGCACTGCAGATGTTTATTTTGAAAATATTATTATTGGGTAGCATTGAGTCGACCCAATGCATCCGCACCACCAAACTTTATATTTTAGTAGTGGTTTTGATAAGCATCATATATTTCTTTTCTCTAATAAAATTAATCGGCTAATAATAACTTTGTCTATTTTATTTTCGCAAAAGATTATAATCAAGTGCTAGGGAGTCAGGTGAACAACTACCAGATGTATTCGAGTGATTTAAATCAGACATAACGCCTTACAATTAAATAATTTCAGAGAGATAACTCACTTTATTTTGAAGCTCATCAATTTTCTTTTCGTAGTACTCCCTCTAAATAAAGAAAATGTTGAAAATTACAGTTAAATTGTAAATAAAAATGAGGAATATCAGGCACAGAGTGCAATTGTTTAAATAAATACCTCTTTTGCTTTCACACATTTTAAAGCATTTTGTTGCATTTCCTCTAATTGGTTAAGCTGTTCCATTGATAAATTTCCAAGGTTTTTGCCCTGCATTTGGCTATAAGAATTATCAGGAAAATTGCCATTTTGTGGTTTTTTTTCAAAGATCATTGCTTCTCCACAGGTATGATATAACCAGAACATAAAAGAATGGAGGTGTATTATATACCTAACAATCAAGTCTTCTTCAGCACATTTTATTCTTAATCTCTGAACTTCCTCCTCAACCTACAAAACAAGACAACATTAGCAATAATAATGAGTTCAAACTTTTCTCAGTTTTTTCTCAACAAATCTTTTATTGTACATTTTTATTTGCCTTTGAAAATAAATCTATCACACACCTAGCATTTTATGAGGCTAAACACAAGTACAACCAGCATACTATTAATATTTATAATCATTAATTGTAATGTGTGACCTTAAATAAAAGTAAGAAAAACACCAAAAATAAAATTTAAATCCGTTGAGTCAGTTATGGTACTAGTCCAAACTAGGCGCCATACACATGATCCAAGGTATGTCTAACTTCCAAAATGTGCAAAATTAAATAGAAGAAAGAAATATCCTCATACATCTAATAAATCAAGAGGGTCCTCCGGAGCCTGATCAGCTTCCCACCTTTCAATGATCTCATCAATACTTCATGAGAAATAACAGACATGATTATTAGTCGCTGAATTGAATAATGTTGTAGGTTTAATTTTTTTTTTTTTTTGACAAAGTAAAGGATTTGCTAACTATTATACAGATACAAAGGCAATTCATCAAAACTGAGATCATAAATATAAAAGTTTCAATGTAGAACATGGTCAGTCAAATATAGAAAAAATTAATATTCAAGAAACATCAAGATATTATATGCCATTGATCCTAGAGATAACCACATAATATATCCCTGATTTCACTTAAAAAAAAAAAGAAACATCAAGAAAAGATCAATCCTTCCGAAAATTGACATTTATCCTTTTTACTTCTCAAAACGCACATCTATATTAAGATAAGCCCGCCGAGAGAAGACAACACAGATCAAAACCTCAAAATGAGGATAGCACAGAGCAAAATAAACAAAATCAGACTAAAACACCACGTTAAGAAATGCAATTGGATTATTAAAACAAACTCACATCGTATAGGTAAAAAAAACAACTTTACCCAGTAAACCTAAAATATCAGAAATAGTATATAAAAAATGTACCTTGTGGGGTTCTCGTTCTCCTCAGACGTGTAAAGCTTATTAGTATCTGAGATCGCGATAACCCCCACGTCAGCTCCGCACATTATCGCGAGTTCTTTCGCTTTTTTAAAAAGCCCCTTGCGCCGCTTAGAGAACGTCACTTGCTTCGCCGCTTTATCCTCGATCTTTTTTATCTCAATCTTTCTTCTCGGCATGGTGTACTGAAGGGGCTTAGAAACAAACCAGAGTTGAATGGAGGTTTATTGAGGGTTCTCCTTTATAGCGTTTCGATGAGAGAGAAGAAAGAGGAAGGGCATTTTTATGTTATTGCTTCTCTATTTCAAAGTTTAAACCGACTACTTTGGGATATATGGATCCGTTTCTTAGACGGCAGATTTGGCTTTCTAATTGGAATTCGCATCACCTCAGAATACCTGATTCAAGCAAATTATAATCGGACGGTTCTTTTAATAAGACACGAATTTCAAAACAGATTTCCTACAGTCTCCATAGACATTAGATTGATTTTAGCTCAGATAGAATTAATCTGAATCATCCGTTTCAATTTACTTGAGTCAGGTACCTGGGAGGATATGGATCCTTCTAATTGCGGAAGGATTTAGGAGGGGAATGTGAAAGAATTTTTATTTTTAGAAATTCATTAAATATTCATTCAGAAGATGGATGGTTTTTTCGGAGGATGTTATTTTTAGAAATATTTTCTCTTAATATCTAATTTAGTATTATTTAAAGCACTTCTATTTTGGCCTAAATTTTATTATGCATTGTTATTAACTTTGATAATAGAAGAGAGAAAGTAGAAATGGTATTGTGATGAGCAGTAAAATTTGTTAACTTTTATTTGATACATTACTGCAATGGACAAGTATTGAACTTTGGTTAATTTTATTTTTTCTGAGCTGTGAAGATGAGGCTTTGATAAATTTGTGAAAGATGCATTACTGTTATCAATTTTCATCAGATTAAAAGATGCATTACTGTTATCTATTTAGTTTCAGTATGTGAACCTATAAAATCATGGACGGATCTAAAGCTTAGTCATCTTAAATTTTCGTTTGTTTAATGTTTTTATATAATTTAACCTCCTTTATAAAATGACAAATGTGTGTTTGTAGTCTAGTGGTTAGAGTTTTACTTAGTGTTTGTAAGGTCTTGGGTTCAATATCTAGTGACCACACTCAACATTTTAACATATTATGTATTTTATAATTTAGCCACCTCTATATAAATTTTCTAATTCAACGCCGGTATAAAATTCACCTAAAACAAGTACCAATCAAATTGTGGACCAATACACAATAATGCAAGTACAAATATGGCCTATGGGTAATGCAATTCCATAATTTTTTAACTACATTATCCAAGGAATGACAGTGAATTCATTTGAGACTTAAAAATAATGAATTAGTTCGATTGAATTTTTGAATTACTTCACACTCTGATCGGAACCAATTCTACCTCTCCAAAATGAGAGAAGAATTCTCGTTTCAACAAATTACCGTGATCGGAAGACAAGCATGAAGAAGAAATGATTCGATTCGACGCGATTTGAACAGTCCGAACTGACGTTGCGAAATCACGTGAAAATAGGTGGGATTTGGCGAGAATTAGTTTACGGAAATGAAAAGGACAAAAATAGCGTCGTCTTCTGCATTCTTCTTCGTGCTTTCGTCGGGCTTTACTTCTCCCAAATCTCCGTGCTATACAAAAATAACCTCGTCTCTGCGTTCTTAAGCTTTCTTCCTGCTTTTGTCGTTCTTCTCCGTACTTTGCTCTCTTTTTTTACAGTCAAACCATTAGTGTTTAGGTAGATAACATGGATTCTAAAAAAAAAAAAGTAAATGGCATCTCTAGTAAATTAAGTAAACTTTAAGGTTTTTTCTTCATTGTTTGATACTGAATTGAATTCTCTTCCTTCATTGTTTCGATCAACAAAATTCAATTCATAATCATATCATTTCTTTTCTTTTCTATTGAAATGAATTGAATTTCTTGCTCCAATTTGTCAGTTTTGTATATTTAATTTGGTTTAAATTTTTTAAAATTGATAAAACGAACCGACCGAACTCTATATGGTTTGGTTGTTTATATATAATTCATCTATTTTTATGATTATTAAATGTAATTGGTTTGGTTTATATTTTTGAATTACTTCGATTTTTTATATTTGATTCAGTTTAGACATATATATGTAATTTATATATTTTTTCTATATATGATTATTAAATGTATTTGTGTATGTATTGAGATTCGATCATTTAGTATTTAATCTCTTTTTATTTCGGTTAAATCAAGCAATTGAAATTTACTTTTGGTTATTTTCGTTCGGTTGTTATTTGATTGACAAGTTTAATTTGGTTGAATTTTTGAAAACCGAATAAAAATTTAATTTGACTATTTAAATTCGATTTTAACCGAACCGATTTAATAAACACGGAATATCCCGTATTAGTGCATTGTATTAAAGGAACCGGTGAAGTAATACGGAAAATTCAAACAAGATACACCTAGAACAATATATTGGATTTTAATTATGAAACTTGCACAATAGCATGTAGTTTATTCAAATAAAGTAAATATGACGTCATTATAACTTTTGTTTACTTACATGGAGTTCATATATTTGTTTTAGAACTAATGTAACTTTTTTGAGTGCTTAGAAGTTAGAACTAATGTAATTAAATTTATTGTTAATTGTCAAAATAAAGATTAAATGTTACTTGTCAAAACAATTTTTTATAATGTAGATTGTCAATAAAATTTGTGGAGCTTGATAAAATAAATCAATATATACAATGTTGATAGATCATCATAATATAATAACATTTTTTGTTCTTGTAATTGCTTTAAAAATCTTACAAAAGTGATCAAAATATAAATAACAAATACAAAATATTGATTTACTTTATAAATCTAACTTTTAAGGAAAAATAATCATATAATACATATAATGTATGTGAGAGAAACACATATTAGGGAATTTTCTTTTTTTGATAATACATGAGAGGAAAGCTGTTTTTAAAAATAATAATTAATAAAGAATAAAATTATCTTATATATTAAAATATTTACATAATAGTATAATACTGTGTTAATCAAGAGAGGAGCGGTGAATCCGTTCAATCAATATTTTTCCTCAATTTCCCCAAATGTTACTTCCACATCTACTCTCCAGTTAAAACCGGATCCCGCCACAACCTCGCCACAATCTCGTCTCTTTCACGTTCTAAACAAACCCCTCCTCCCAAAAGGGGTCACCGGTGGTAACCCTAACCTCGCGATGAGCCGACAATCGGATCCGGGATTCTGGACCTCTTGTCCCGCGTGCTGCCACGTGCACCAGTACGGTCGCGAGTACCTCAACCTCAAGCTCCGGTGCCCCAGCTGTCGCCGCCCATTCGTCGCCGTCGAACTGTCTTCTCCTCCTCCAGTCGTCCCTGGCACTGAGATGTACTACTGCACATGGGGCTTCTTCCCCTTGGGTTTTCCCCAGGGCCCCACTCCCCCTACCAACTGGGCCCCACTCAGGCCGTCCAACGACCACCCCTCCACCCGTGTGGACCTTCAACCTGTCAATCCAGCCCCCCAGAAAACTACCTCTAGGAAGAAGGTGCTAGCGTCAAAGGGCGCTGTCAGCAACGGAGGAGCTCTAGAAGAAGAAGACGAAGAGGTTTTTAAAGGAATTGATGTGAATGAGGAGGCTACGATTTCTGATCTGATGGGAGATGATACTGGAGGTGGTAATCACACCGATGGAATTGGGTTCAACATAGAGGTGGATGTGGATGCGGCTGGAGAGGATGTTTTTGGTATTTGGTAAACTGCTGTGGTTTGGTTTTAACATGGTTTTATTAATATAGATTAGAGGAAGAATTAGGGTTAGTTTCTTCTATTTTATGAGAGGGTTTCTGTTTTTGGGGAGATGTGGGATTATATCAACCCGCACATGAAATTTAGTATGACTTGTGTTAGTCAATGTAAATCTGGAAATTAGTGTGATATCATTTGAATTTTTTTGTCTACTGGTTATGATTTGAGACACTCTTTATCTTATTTTGTTAGTACTTATGATGTGGATGTTGTTTTCTTGGCTGCGATCAAATTTGAATGAAAGGTTGCTGGTGCATGTGCTGAAAGATTAATCTGATTTACTCTCTTTGGTATCTGTACCAGTACCAGTACCAGTAATGCCATCACCTGCTGTGCCAGCTGTATGGTGTGCCTCAGGCCCTCAGCCATTACCATTCATCCTACCATCCCCTGCTCCTCTCCTTCCTACTCCAACCCTTGAAATTAACAATTCCTTCGCACCCTTAGCTGCAGCAGAGGATGAAGCTGAACCTGGTGAGCAAGGAAGAAGGCCAAGGGCAAAGAACTGGCCAATCCATCTCAATCAAGTGATGAACCTCATCATGTCTACTAAATCTCTCGACTAGAGAAGAGCCTAAATGGAATTCAGATCCAGTTCAATAACTGACCGTGTAGAATGAGACTGAGTCGTCTGCTTTGATCCCATCCTGCGTTCGACTAAACATACCTACCTTTCCTTCGTAATCAGGCCCAGTTATCAAATATTTCTGGCCCAGAAATTCTGGGCTGAAGCTGCTTAAACTATATGGGCCTTCTTGTAAAATAAAACTTTATGGTCTTTAAAGAGAAAATTACATCGGAAATGGGCTTTGATGTAATAACACCTTGGTCACTGGCCTCACTGCCCCTGAATTCATCCCCTTCAGAGATCGTGCCCCTTCTCTCTCTCCCGATCCTCCCCGGTATCTCATCTTGAGCCTCTCTTATCGCGCCCGCACTCTGTTTCAGCTTCAGATCTGACAAGGTAACTTACTCATTTTCCATGGCGATGCATTTGTATTTCTCTCTTCTTTATTTCGTTTTAGCTGAAAACTACGATGTTATTGATGTAGTTTCTGAATCGGCATCGATCAAGTTGAGTCGAGAGAAACATTAGCGTTAATTTAGAATAGATCGGAGTTATTGTTCAAATTAGAGAACGCTTGATGAAAATTGAGATAAAAGGGTTGGAGATCGGGGTTTGGATGGAAGTTTACAAAAATAAGAAAATGGAGGGAATTTGAGAAAAAGAAGTCATTTTCCCCTTATTAGAAAAAATATTTTTTGCTAATTTATTTCATGCATGTATTCTAATCAGATTCAGGTCTTATTTTTAAGCTAATATGTATATTAAACACTAAACCACTATTCCGGGTCTTTTATAAGCCATAAAAATATCTTGGATAATATTTTGCATTTTTGCTCATTACTATTAGCTGCTGCTGCTATTAATTATAAATCTTAATCTTAGGTAGGGTCATGGCAATAATTAAGTTTCACATTCCATTGATTCTACTATGAAATTTACAGTTTTCTAAGAAATTATGGATCCTTGTGTTCGTGCCGGTTATCTCTGTTCATTTATGAATTATTTTGTACTCTGGCACTAATCTTGATTTTACATTTTTAAATTTTGTATGGAAGGGACAATAATATGGAAAAGAAAATGGGAAGAGTTATATTTTTTATTGTATTACACTGCACTCTTTTGCATCCATGAACACTTCCTTGTGGGTGGGTGGGGGGGGGGGGGGGGGGGGGGGGGGGGGGGGGGAACGTTGGTTCTTATGTTCTAATACATTTGTACGGATTTTGGATCGTCCCACACATACCTTGACCATCTATTTCGAATCTGATGACTGAGATCACTCATGGCCAAACAGCCCCCGAATCTGAAATTTCAATAATCAAAGGTGATCTGGACCGTCTCAATCCGAAATAGACTTAGGTTTTACCTGGGATGATCTAGTCAATATCTTACAATGGTGTGGGAGCATTTGGCAAATTCCTATATGAAGTTAGAATCTGCCTTTTTTTGCTCGAACGTTTTTTAGTTGAAACATTTCCATATAATCATTCTTGGATCTATTAAATTTAGTCATTACTGTTTCTAATTTCAGATGTTTGACGATCAGGATTTGGGGTTCTTTTCAAATTTCCTCGGCATCTTTATATTTGTCTTGGTGATTGCATATCATTACGTGATGGCTGATCCAAAATATGAGGGAAATTAGCACTCTTTTCTTGACTTCAAGCAATGTAGCATTCAGAATTTTTCTGTTATCACTGGCTAATAGTATGGACCTTTATATGTGAAATGAATTTTTGGTAGCAACTCGTTGGCTTTGTTTGGTGCAATGTGATAGTATTTAGACCTGGATATGGATTTTTCATAAAAGGATTTTACTTTGGGTTATTTTTTGATTGTATGTTTGTTTTTACTTTCTCAAATTTGTTATCTGACCTGGCTGTTTGGACTAGTATACTTCTGCTTCTGAACTAGATGACAAATGTGACATAAACTGGATCATAACTGCTTCCAGAATCTATAATTGTTATTTAATTGATCCTTCTGAGTGTTAGTCCATTTTATCAAATGAATTTCCTTCGACCTATTTAGAGCTTGGTCAGGAACAGTTAAAGTTGGTTCACAATTCCAGGTCCAGGCTACGTTATCCATTTATAACTGAGAAAAGTCTGAAAATGGCCCTTGGACTATTGTAGTTGGCTCAATGGGTCTGGATCCCTAAAGTAACTCAAAGTTTGAGTTTGGATCGGGACTGTCCAATCAGAATCTGGACCAATTCGGTCTAGGTTGGAACTGACAGAGTTTATTTCATATTTTAGCGGATTTTGATTGGACTATCTGAATCTAAACTCAAACTTTGGGTTACTTTTGGGATCCAGATTCTGATTCAATTAGGCCATCTAACTTTTGTTTGCTTCATTTGTTGATTTATACATCCGGTCCTTTATTTTCCCATTTCAACTTTTTGAAGACTTAGTTTAACAGAAGAAAGTAAAAAAATAATGATTTAATCTAGCTCCAACTGCATCTATTCAAAAGTGCGGCCTAGTGTGACTTCGTGGCATTGATTGGATTGATATACATCCTCTGAAGTTGGTACCAATTATTTAGGCTACATGAAATAGTAAGAAACAAGGTGGGATGGATGGGGAATGAGTTGTATTCTTATCTTGGCTACCTTGTAACCCAGATGAAGTGCATACTTCTATGGGAAATGAGAATGAATTCTCATCTTAGCTAACCTTGTAACAACAAATGAAGTTAATCTAGCCTCCAACTACATTACTTTGTTTCAATATCAGATTTTTTTTTTTAATACTGACAGGCTGTCAGGGGGTAACAAAAAAAATGAAAAAATACATCATAGCATCAAGTGCCCAATACAACAGTAAAAAGAATCCCTAATCCTCTTAGCAGAATTGCATCCACATCTTAGCATCCTGAACCGTGACTTCTTGCAGAATATGTATCGATATTTGCTTTTGTTCGAACAATTTCTTGTTGCGTTGTTTCCATATATTCCGGCACGTTGAAGCGAAAAACACAGCCCATTGTTCGTTGGACATCCCCGATCTTGTAGCCCTTAATCTTGAAGTCATCCATGATGATCGCACCATATCTTCTCTTTGCATAATATGCACACCCAAAGTAAAAGCCATCCTATCCCATAACCGTATAGCTTTTGTGCATTCAAAGAATAAATACATCCCTGACTCAACTTCTTCAGAACCACATGTTTCACAACGCCCTTGACAATTAAAACCTCTTGTAATCATCAACTAATGTATGCGCAATCAGCAATCTATTCTTGAGGAGTAGATAAAGAAATATACGAACTGATGACGGAGGTAACCTTGAGTCTCCATATACTTTTGAAAGACCATAATATTTTCCCCCGCTTATTAGCACTGCATAGATGAATTTGGCCAAGTATTGTCCGTTTGTTTGCCCTCGCCAAAGCAGCTGATCAACAGCGCTTGTGAATTGCATCATTGGCGAACCTGACTTGTGAGTGACTAGCTGTCTGTACCCCTCCGCCAAAGAAGCATGAGTCAAGTTAGATGCCGAATTCAAACCTCTGCTGGCTAGTGGTGAACCGTTCCATGCATCAAACCAATACAAAGTCCTCTCCCCTGATCCATTCTCCTAGTTGTAGACCAAATAAAAATCGGTTTTAAGGACATCAAACTTCTCCAGAAGAAGGATCCGACCTGCCTCCAAAACATTGGCCCCGGTTCCCTGCTCCTTGTTCGTTTCAAAACAGAAATATCCGATATTTTTATTTATACCATTTTAAAAAAAAAAATAAACCAAATAACCACGGTTTTCTGACAATTCTAAAACTAGCACGGCCGCAGAATGCCGCAGCGGACCCATATGAGGGTGACCGCAGAATGCCGTAGAGGTCCCCCATATGGGGCCGCTATATGCCGTAGAGGTCTCTTTATTTTTTTATTTTAAAAATACGAAATTGTAATTTGTTAAGAGTTATTTATTTAATTTCGAATGTGGTTTAAATTGATTTTTGGTCGTATCGTATTCGTTTGGAATATTTTCAATATTTTAGATATGTGGTTTCTTTGAAATCCTTTTGTGTGCTCTGAGATAATGAAATCAACAAAATAAATAAATAACAACAAAATCAAACAAACAAGAAACTAATCAACGAAATAAATAAGTATCTGACAAAACATCTACCAATAATACAAATAAGAATCTAACAAAACATCTAACAGTACAACAAATAAAAATCTACGGCTCTGGACTAAACACCCTCCTCGCCTTCTTCTTCCTAAACCCCCGACCCCGCCTGCAGAGTGGCGTCTCGTCAGTATCTGCGGAGGATGCAGAGTCGTCTGCCTGGACATCCGTAGACTGAACCGGCTCCTGGCGAACCTCCTCAATCTCGGATGTCTGCTGGACCCCAGGACCAAAAACTGTGGTCTGTCCAGACTCAGCTTGCGTGAATAAAAACGCCTGTCTGGCAATGGGGTCATTGTGAAGGGAAGGGTGAGGTACCTGCTGTGAGGACTGGCCAGGGAAAGACGGGATGGGCTCTGTCTGAACATACCCTGGCTGATAGGCAGGAGGTGCTGTCTGAGTGGGACTGTAACCCGGGGAATACAGTCCATCTCCCTCTGTGCCATACTCAGTGGAGATATTGAACTGGAACGGGTCCTCCTCCTCGTGTTCACCCTGTAGTAACTTACAAATTAGATAATGTATTGAATAAGAAAAAAATCACAGTTACGTATTTTAATTTAAATTATACCTCGGCAGGCATCCTAGACTGGGATCCCATGGCCTCATGTGCGGCTCGGCGCATCAACTCGGCACCTCGGTCGAACGCCTGACCGACCGTCTCAGCATCATGGACGGGTGCAAACACGTCCTCATCACCAGTGTAGGGGACATAGACATCGGGCTCGTCAGATATGTCGTCGACCGCATCAACACTGCCCAAGCCAGCGCACCTCAGTAGAGAGTCGAGGCGCGCCCTGTACCCACACTGGCACACCGCGGGTATGTTGTGCTTGAGGATGACCTTCTCGAGCCTCTTCCATCCCCTGGTGACGGCCATCGTAGCCCCTATGACGCAACTCTTGACAAGATATAATGCCTGAAAATTGAAAAAATTATGAAGAAGTTGTACAATTGTAAATATTAATAGTTTTGAATTTGAAACTTCAAATTAAAAATACCGTGGCTGCGAGAGGTGCGCCGGCGGGGATAATACCGTGGATCCGTCCTCTACGATCCCTCGGCTTCGGTACCCGCTCGTGCGGGTTGTCGGCGATGTATCCCTCAAGAAATATGGTGTACGCGTCGTGATCCTGGTACCAATCTCTGTAAGGTCTGTACGAATTACAACAAATGTTAGATATTCCAATCAAAAAGCTATAGTTGAAGTTTTGAATTAATAAAAAAATTTCTTACACTGGCGCGACATCCATCTGACGGTCAGGCTCGGCCAATGGGGGATCTGCAGCTCCTGCCTCGAACACGTAATCGGCACGGGCAATCCCCCAGTCCTTGCCTGCAGTGGTCTCCCTGGGATGGTGCAGCCCTCGCCAGACCTCCTCGCTGATCGGTGCCGGGGGCGGAGCAAGCTGGCGCATCCCGAACTGTCTCATGACCCGTCCGGGGTAATGGTGCTCGATGATCTATATATTTTAATACGTTAGACTGTTTTTATTAAATTAAGTCGCTTGTGTAAATAACTAGCATAAAGAAATTACGGTACCTGAAAACATATGAGCGGCACCTCTGCACGCCAGAAACGCTCCTGCTGACGACATCGCTCCGGCAATATCTCAAGATATGACCGATGTGCACCATCCACCTCGACCTGGAAGTATAGATTTAATATCATATATCAATTCGAACTGGAAAAAAATTTAAATCAAAATAAAAGTAAACTTACATAATCTCTGTAGGGTTCCCAAGTCACAAACTCGGAATTATCTCTGAGATGCTCGATCTCCTGTCTCCAGAATGTGATGCCGAGAGACGAGCCATGCCTTGCACCCACCCAAATCTTGGGATAGCAGTACTTGGCGGCAAATGCGGGGCAGTTGTCCGGCTCGGGCTTGCCCCACTCCGGCACATCTGTCTTGTTAGCCAGGACTGGACGGCCAACAATCAGATGTGCGTAGGAACAGTGCTGTAGTAACATGCACGGTCCAATGAAGATCTTGTTCTTCTTCAAGCAGGCTGTGTTAAGATCCCTTTACAATTTACAAAGTCAGTGTTACTACACTACGATGTATAATATTTGAAATTTTTTATAAGAATGTGTTTCTTACCTATATAGGCATGCCAGCGTGGCACCTCCCCAGTTGAACCTGCCCGCAGTGGACAGGTCGCGCAGAAGCTCGAGGTAGCACAGCCGCACCTGATCTCCATGCGAATCCGGAAACAACCGACATGTGATCATCTCCAAAATGTAAGCGCGCAGGTGTTGGTCAACAACCACCTGTTATAGATTTAAATTAGAACATTGTTTACAAGAAAATAAATCTAATATTATTTAAATTAAATCTTGTACAAGCAAATACCTGATCTGGTCGATCCGGAAAATCCTTGAATCTCACCCGCAGCTTTGCCAAGCTGATGCAGCTGGGCGAGACCTTGGTCTTCTCACCTCTCTTCTTCTCTTTCTGGAGATCCTCGTGCGAAATCCCCAACAGCTCCGAGCACAATGCCCGGAAGTCTCCGTACTCGACGCCCGTAACTGGCTCCCCGATAATAGTCATACCCCACAGGCAACTGACGTCCTACTGAGACATCTGTCAATGCTGTCTCGATGTACTGAGACATCTCGTACGGCGTGGCTGTAGGGCCATGCTGTGTACCCCTACTGGAGGATGGTCTATCTCTACTAGATGTCATGCTGTATTGGATAATTTTTGGTCAAATATAAGAGTTTGGTATAAGTCCGGTTTAAATTTTGGTACAATTATATTTTGGTACAATTAAACCTACTTTACAATTAAATTTTGGTACAATTCTATTTAAATTTTGGTACAATTCTATTTAAATTTGGGTACAATTCTAACTCTAAATCCTAAATTAATATCTAATTCTAAATCCTAAAACCCTAAACCTAAATCCTAACCCTAAACCCTAAACCTAAATCTAATTACTACTCTACAGTAAAAATTAAAACTAGAGAAGAAGAAGAAAACTTACCCGATGTCGAAGGGATTGAAACTTCCTAAAAATGAAATGAAAACCGAAACCAGCGGCCCCTTATATAGGCTCACAGGGGACCTCTACGGCATATAGCGGCCCCATATGGGGGACCTCTACGGCATTCTACGGTCACCCTCATATGGGTCCGCTCTGGCATTCTGCGGCCGTGCTAGTTTTAGAATTGTCAGAAAACCGTGGTTATTTGGTTTATTTTTTTTTTTTAAATGGTATAAATAAAAATATCGGCAGAAATAGTAGTGGCCAAAACGAGTTAGTTTGTGTGTACCCCGCCACCACCATCAAAGTAGCAACGATATATTCCCCACTCTCTCGGCAAGAAAACCGTATCCCAATTAATTAACGAAATTCCTGATTTGTTATCCTCATTTTTTCCCAAAAAAAAAAAAAACCTTCTTATTAGATCCATTTTACGCAATACCAAAGCAAGACATAAATTAAATTGGAATAAAAGAGAAAACCGAATTTACTAGTTGCAACCTGCCACCTCCTAATATCAATTTCCCTTTCCAACCCTCATGTTTTGTTTCAAATCTTTGTATTAACGGGAAGTACAAGTCCTTAGTCGGCTTCCTTATCGTGAGAGGCATTACCAAATAAATTGTTGGAAATTGCGACTGCCAACATCCTAGTATCACATCAACTTGGTTCAGATCATCATGTCGAATATTTATCAGGATCCACATGCTCTTATCGTAATTTAGAAGGGCAAATTAACCAAATAAAAGTTGATGGGCCTATTGAACCGAATCCGTATCCTCTGCACTAACTCAAACTTTGAGTTAATACATCTCGGCTGTCCGATTAGGATTCGGGCCAATCCGGTCCAAGATGGAATGCACAGGCCCCTTTAAAGTTCGTGCCAACACAGATTGAACGGTCCGAATTTATTCTGCATTAACTCAAAGTTTGAGTTAATGCAGAGGATACAAATTCTATTAAACTAATCACAATAGTTCAAAGGCCATTTCAGATTTTTTTCTTTATAATTTTTTTATTGTTTTTTGATGGATCAAAATCAGAGCTAATAATATTTATAACCCTAATTGTCTATTTTACGAACAATTCACAAACTTAGTAATCTACCGTATAGTATAGATCGGGGTGTCGGTCCACAACTCCACATGGATAGTGTATTAGAGATCTAATAATAATCAAGTCTATGTTAGTTGGTTGTTTGTTTAGTTAGTTGTTTAGATAAGTTGTGTTATCGAGATAATTAGTATTAAAGTAAATGTTATGTGTACAGAAGAAGACTTCTAGGGATTAGGCTTTCTATCATTCTTACTCGTTTAATCTAGTTTCTGGTTGAAAAATAATTATATGCAGTATTGTCACCAACCGCATGCGAGTGCTAAACCTGTCAATTATAGTTTCTAACTCCAATCGGATGTCGCATGTGGTTTGATCAAAACCGTGTGCAATACCTGAACTGGTATCAAATGCAAATCTGAGGGTTGTTAATCATGTATTAGTACTGCTCACTGTCGTGTTACAACACCCTAATCGAAAAGGACTGGTAAGGGGTTGGAACTCAGACTTTACCCTAATCAATTGCATAGAGATCAATGATAAGTCTCCATTACCAAGACTAGAAGAATTTAAGTTCACAGTTATGTCCTTCCTTATTACCTTCCGTAGTTGAAATAACCGATATTATCCCACTAGTAATCTATAGAACGCGACGTTAGTCTGCATATCTATAAACTAATAGGTTTCTAAACTAAGATCAGATCACAAAAAATTAACATTTACGTCTATCTCCCTTATTGGATCTAGATCATTGTATTCTAATCCTAATAGGTCAACCTTATACGCCTAAACACTATGGTGTGTGGTGTGGCCATCACCATACGGACGAGGTTAGCACGCACCAAATTAAGATAGAAATACAAAGAATAAAAGTGCAATAGAATTGAGACCAAGCGCATAAGATAAATAAAATGAAACTACTAGATTAAACTCATAAGAATTCAAGATTATAAGCCATCATCCTAGAAATATGTTGTTTAGCCTCTCATGGCGATATCAACAATGAAAACAAATACAAGAGACATGATAAAGCAGTAAATAAGAGAGATAGAAGGGATATACCTAGAGAGTCTCTCTTGATCTTCAACACACCGTCTCTATCTCTTGGCCTTCTTCTAACCCTAACTCTAATGGAGTTTTTATGATATTTCTAATTGGCTCTCTTAGTAAACCCTAGATCTAGCCTATTTATAGTCTACTAAGATATCTATCCCAGTCAAGATCGAGAGATGAGTTGTGATTCGTCCATCATGTGTTAGTGAGCTTAGTGGAACTTGACTGCCAAGTTTACTGCTGTAACTGTTGCTGTCAGTTATCGCATGTGGCTGAGGGGTGTTGCATGCGGTTGGACATACATCTGCATGGAATTCTTGCGCTGTGCTATTTTTCTCTGTTGCAGTGCACCTTCTATGCATTTGGTGGCTTCCACTTGCATGCGGATGGATGGGCAACCGTATGGTTGAGACCTGTGTGTCCAGAATGCTTCGTTTTATATCTGTTTTAGTCCTAAAGACACCAGAAATATGCAATTCTACAAAATCAAGTGAAAATGACGAAAGTAATCTGATTCGACCTATTTTAAGCATTTGTAATTCAATATTTAACAATTTTTAGGTTAAGTGATATGAAAAACCACTACTTATTTTTACCCTATCACTTTTCTAATTTGGACTATAGTGGTCATGAGGTAGTAAATTGTGCCGCCGTGTCATGAATTATTTGCGCAACACTTAGAAAATAAGCTTCAGAAAGAATTATCAGAATTTAATTTTGTCTTAATGAAAACACTTTAAATGGGTAATGACAAGGATTTGGGGAGAAAGAGGGACAGACATGCAAGTCCAGTCCGGTGGAGAGAGAGACAAGAACATAAATTAAACTATTGTAAAAGAGAAGTATCTATAGATTAGTAATGTGTAATATTTTTTTTTTTTTTAAAAAAAGGCAGATTGCCCATTTCATTTCTGAAATCAGTTAATTACATCACCAGATCATCCAGTTCAGCCATTAGCCAGATATATGCTGATATATCCAGTACCATAGCAAGATAACAAACATATCAGCCATACACAAGAAATATCTAGACTCCAAAAGTATGATAAAGTGGCACTAACAACACCACATAGCAAAGCACTAATGTATATAAGTGCATAAACAAAACAAAATCTATCAAGCAACTTCTTCATTCAGGAGACATAGGCACATCAGGAGCTTGGTAAACCACCATCTCCTGTGGCATGTAGCTGGCCAATGGTATGGCATCCTCCATGACAGGGAGCCACTCTACAGCTGCACCTTGGATAGTAGAGGGTAGATGACCTGTCCAAAATATAACCATTGATTTGATTAGTAATATCAATTGTCTAACTGATTTGGAAGAGCTATTTTGGAAACACATATCATTTCTATGCTTCCAAATATTCCAACACAAAGCACTGAAAACTATTAAAAATCCTGTTCTTGGTAAATTAGATAACTGGCAAGCAAAGGATACTATATCTGTGAAGTTAGCCCAAGTGTGCATAATACCTTGACTTTTGCCTAACCAAAACCAAATTTGTTGAGCAAAAGTACATTGCAAAAATAAATGGTCTACTGTTTCAGTATCTGAGCATAGTAAACATTGTTGGTCTCCAATCCAACCTTTATTACCTAAATTGTTTTTAGTTAGAATTTTATTGTGTTGAGTAAGCCACATAAACACACGGATTTTTGGTGGTACTGGCAGATCCCACCATAACAAGGGTATAATTGGTATACTACCTCTAAAATTCAAAAATTTATACAAGGATTTAGTAGAAAACTCCCCTGAATGTTCCCATCTCCAAGACAGTTTGTCATGATCATGTGTAAATGAAGTGACACTAATAATTTGAAGTATTTCTAACCAGTCCAGTAAGGTTGCTCCAGTAAGAGTGTTAGTGAATATAATGTTATCCCCTTGAGAATGTATTACTTCTTCTAACAAGATATTTTTATTCCTACATAATTGATATACAAAAGGGTATCTTGTAGCTAAAGAGCATTGAAGGTACCAGATGTCAGACCAGAACCTGACTCTTGACTGGCCCCCTGGTTGGTATGTAACACTAAGTTGTCCTATATATTCTAGTTTACTGACACTAGCCCAAAATGGAGATAATGGAGTGGAAGGATATGTATCATATTTATTTTGGATTACTGTTTTCCACATTCCTTGATATGTCTCATTTTTATATTTCCACCACCATTTCAATAACAAAGCTATATTCATTTCATTGAGATCCAATACCCCAAGCCCCCCAAATTGTTTGGCTACACATATGGTCTCCCAATTCATCAATGCATATTTAAATTTCTTTTCAGATCCTTGCCATAGGAACCTACGTCTAATTTTATCTATCTCCTTAATGACTGTAGCAGGAACTCTAAATACTGACAATGCATATAATGGAATAGAAGTTAAAACTGAATTTAAGAGAGTGACTCTACCTCCTATGGACAACAGTTGTCCTTGCCAACTAGGTAATCTATGTTCTATTTTGTCAATAAGAAATCTCCAATCAGCTACAGAAAGTTTTGACTTATGTAATGGGAGCCCTAGATATTTGATTGGGAAAGTCCCTTTTTGGCACCTAAACAGCTGATGTATATTAACCAATGTTGGATTATTTAAAGTATACATTTCAGTTTTTTCATAATTCATTTTTATGCCAGATATTGCTTCAAAGGCTAGCATAGCCCACCAAGCATTTTCTACATTACTTTCATTAGCTGCTAAGAATAATATTGTATCATCTGCATAATGACAGTTGGTAATTGCTAAATTGTCTATACAAGCTGGTCCTAAACCTTGTAGTACAAGTGCCTGCCTACCCTTAGTAAATATCCTACTTAAAGTATCTGCTGCTAAAATATATAAGAAAGGTGATAAAGGATCACCTTGCCTTACTCCCCTTTTACAGTAAAAGTATTCTGTGAGTTCTCCATTAATGGTAAGACATGATTGTGAACTATGTAACCATAGATTTATCCATTGTATCCACCTAGGTCCAAAGTTTCTACTAGTGAAGACCTCTAAAAGATACTCCCAATGTATTTTATCATAGGCTTTTTCAAAGTCAATTTTTATCACTACTCCTGGTTGCTTACTAATCTGACAGGAATGTAATATTTCTCGGCTAAGAATCATGTTATCTAAGATATATCTATTCTTGAGAAAGGCTGATTGACTTTGGTCAATTAACCTTGGCATAACCAGTTCTAGTCTAATAGTTAGTAATTTAGAAAGTATTTTGAAGCTACAATTCACTAAGCTAATTGGTCTAAATTTCTTAATTTGAGTAGCTCATTTTTCTTTAGGAATAAGACATATACATGATTTGTTTAATTTGTGTAAGTCCAGTTTATGTTCATAGAAATAATGAGTAAGCAGCATCAAATCAGACTTAATTGTGTCCCAAAAAAATTGATAAAACTTAAAGCTAAAGCCATCAGGGCCTGGTGCCCCATTTGGCTCAGAGGAGAAAATTGCTAACTTAAGTTCTGTTTCTGTAAATGGTCTTTCTAGCTCCCATTGTTCACTTGCTAATAAAGTATCATTGGGATGCCAGAAGTTTTTATCTAGATGCCCAAATTTTAATCCTGATGTCCCTAATAATTCTTTGTAATACCCTAAAGCATGATCTTTTATTTCCTGCATATTATTGGTCATTGTACCATTAATTTCTAGATTATGAATCATGTTTTTCCTTGATCTGTGGGTGGCAATAGTATGGAAAAATTTAGTATTGGAGTCCCCTTGTTCCAACCATTTTTGTTTAGATCTAGTTTTCCATTGAGTTTCTTCTTCTAGATATATGTCATCTAATCTTTTTTTACAATCTAACCATTGTTGTTCTTCTACTTGATTAAACTCTCTATGTTCTCTAATAATTTCTAGATCTTGTAAAAGGGAATTAAGTATAGATTTTTCTTTTTTCTTTTGACCATAGAAGTTCCTAGCCCATCCTTGAATTTTTTTCCTAACATTTTTAAGTTTCCTATTCCAGCTAGCAGCAATATCATCTGCCGTCAATGGTTTTTCATTCCACCATTTGGACATTAATCTAACAAAGTCTGCTTGTTCAGTCCATATGGGATCAAATCTAAAATTGTGTTTAGGATGAATTACAGTATTGGATGTGTGGAATAGGAGTGGGCAATGATCAGAACCATTGCTAGGAAGATCAGATATAGAACTATTAGGATATTGTTGATCCCAAGATAAAGATGTGAAGATTCTATCTAAAAGAACAAAATTCCTACCATTGGTCCATGTGTACTTTCTAGTTTGTAATTTATGTTCTACTAAATGATGTTGGTTGACAAAAGTATTAAATTGCCTACTGAGAGGGATATCAAAGTTAGAACCAGATTTTTCTTCTTTTTTCCTAATAGAGTTGAAATCCCCACACACTACCCACAGATCTCTGTTGGGATTTTTAATTTGAGTAAGTTCATCCCAGAAAGATTTTTTTTGATGTCTTAACACAGGGCCATAGACCACTGTGATTTGCCATTTGGAGCTGTCTCCTTTGTTATCAATTAAGATATCAAGACAGAATGTGTGTCTAGTGTGTTGGATTATAGTAACTTTATTACTATCACATCCAAACAAAATTCCTCCTGATCTACCCCTAGATGGGACCCAAACCCATTGATCTAACCTAGATGATAAATTCCTCAGTGTTCTATTATTGAAATCTTCTTTTTTTGTTTCTTGCACAGCCACCATGTCTACATGATGAGTGATTAATAATTCCTTAAGAATTTGTCTTTTTCTAATAGAGTTGAGACCCCTACAATTCCAGTTTAGAAGGTTGAGATTCATGACAGTGTAGGAGACTCTCTACTGGAGGAACTACTATCTACCATATTAACTAGAGTATTATCTACATCAGAGTTGACAGCAACAGCATTATCTAAATCTGCTAATGTGAGTGTAGCTAGTTGGGAACTAGGTCTAGGTGAACTAAGAAGTTTTCTAATAACTATTTCAAAATTTGCCCTATCCATTTGTTGTATACATGATATAATGAGAGCTCGATCTTCTACACAATTACCTAAATTAATTTGATAGACTAAAAAGAGATCAATAATCTGAGCTACAGTTAACCTAGAATATGGAAATGTATTGATTAAGCTAATACCTGTTGAGCTGCTGCTAGTCTCATTCTTTCTTTTTTGAGCTTTACTCATGGTGGAGTTTGGGTCAGCTTGGACAGTAACCCTGAGACTCCTTCTGGGTGCTGCCAGTTTGGGCCTCCTAGAATGGCTGTCCAGTACTGCTGGAGTTGTCACAGCAGTCTCAGCATCTGAGATGTCAATTGCTTGGTCAGGTGTTGTCCCTCCAGAACTCCTCAGTCTTCTACCAATTCCTCTAGCAGTCCTAGAAGGGCCTCTGGTGTTTGATCCAGTAGCTGTGCCAGCTTTCTTGAGGTTTTTGGAAGACATCTTAATTGAGAGTGGTTTGGTTTTTCTCCCCCAGGTGAATTTCTTTTTGGCTTTAGGAGTAGTATGAGGTACAGTTGGAGGTGGTGCACTACTTTGGCCCTTATTCATAAGTTTGAATCTGTTTATCTTGTCTAAAATTGTCTCAGTGTCATCTTCTTCATCACTGGTTTTCAGTGGGTCATCAGTGGTATTGGGTAAGGCCTGATTACCAGAAAGAGGTGTATGACCAGAAAGAGGTATCTCAGTGATCTTAGGTTCAGGATCTAGAATGGTATTGGTGGTATGATGAATGGGTGGGAAAGGGATAGTCTCAGAGACTGACATAGTGTGTGTAACTGGTGTTTCAGTAGGGGGCACCACCTGTTGGCTAGAGCCAGCCCCCTGATCTCCAATGTGAGCTCTCCTCTGAGTAGCCCAATTAAGGAGCTCCATTACTTCATCAACTATAGCTTCTTCAGTTGCTGCCATATCTACTGCTTTCCCCCTACTATTTCTTGCTGCAGCTAACACAGGAGGTTGTGTTGGGAATGGGTTAGCATCAGTTGGTGTATTTAAAGTAACCATTCTAATACTTCCACCCCCTCCCTGTCCAGAAGTAGTTGAGGTATCAGTTCTGCCTGTACCTGGGCCAAACCCTGGTCCCCTTCTCTCACTGGCACCAAACTCAGTGCCATTAGGGTAGGGTCTTCCTTGCTTCCTTCTTGCCCAGGCATTGAGCCCCTCAGTGGTGTCAGTTTCTACTTCAATATCAATGTTGTAGAATGTCATTACTCCAGCTGGGTCACGGTAGGGGACTATATGGCTTTTAGGTAGTAGTTTCAGGTCACAAACAGCAAGTTTCAGTCTGACAAACCTAATGTCGTATCCACTCTGGGTTGCTGGGTCAATTTCTAGGACATAAGCCCCAAACGGGTTAAGAATCCGCTCATAATCCCCAAATTCATCCAAAAAGAGCGGGAAATTGTAAAGTCTAACCCAAATTGTTTGTAGTGCAATACCTTGGCCAAAATCTTGTTCCCAGGCAATGATTGGGAACTGCACATCATCCAGGCGGAGGTACCCGCGTGTTGCCACCGAGTTCAACCATGTCGGATTTGGTGCTTTGATCAAGTATTTAAACTCGTCAAAAACTGAAGCTACCCAGCGGTGTTGTGCGAACTGCGTGCGGAGTGCATTTTCCACCTTCTCTGGACCCCAGGCAGCAATGTCGTCGAGCACAAAGCTTAAGAGCAGATTTGCCTCGATCGCCTGCGATCGGGGTGTGGCTACCAGAGTTACCAACGGCGGAGAGATCGACATCGGCACAATCGGTGAAAGCTCGACAGAGCGAGGTCGATTCACAGCCGCAGGGACTGTTCTTGTTCTAGGTTTAGCAGTGGAGGAGTGGGGGAGAGTGATCGGTTTAGTGCGGCATTCCGTGGCTTTATGCCCTAAACGATTGCACGCGAAGCAGAGCTGCTTGTTTCTGCACGTTTTAGCTACATGCCCTTGATCTCCGCACTTCATACAAATCGGGCGGTGGTGAGTTGATTGTTTCCGAATCGCATCAATCCTCCTTCGAACGATCTCTGCATTGGATCTAGACTGTGCCATGGGGATTGATTGTCGCGTATATTGTGGGTGAAGTTGTGTAATCGCACTATATGAAGGTCTAAATGGGCCAGGGAAACCTGAGTTTGGAAATTCCGCCATTAATGGCGCAGAGGATCCAGATCCATCGGTACTCAAGAATTTGGCACGAAAACGATCCGTTATTCGGCCCAACCTCTGCTGCTGGGCTTGTGCCATTTTTGTTTTTGTGAAATTTGCTCTCTACTTTTACAAAATTTTTGTTTTTGCTATTTGTTTTTCACTCTTTTTTGTTTTTTTTTTTTTTTTTTTTCCTAATCGCCTGTTCAATCGCCGCTCAGATGATCGCTTTCAGCCCTCACCTCCCTTCCAGTAATGTGTAATATTACCCTGCATTAAATTGTTTTTTGTCTTCCAGATGACCAGATTGGCAATAGGGGTCTAAGTGGCATTCTTCGTAAAAACAGCAACCCGTGAGTCCTGGTTTTCTGTTCGTACTTGAAAAAAAAAAAAAAAAAAAAAGATCGACCGGATGATGTGCAAAAGTTTCATCTACGTTTCGGCTTTTTTAAATTGGGTGTTAAACAGGGTTATGATAATACCTTTTCGTACACAAGAAATCTCTATTTATTTTTGGAAGTAACTGACAATTAATTAATTTAATAATTTATAATTTTATTTGTCAGTTTCAAAGTATTTCAATTATTTCAGTAGATAATTTTTCTTTTTTTTACTTTCGTAACTATTGACATAGATGTTTTGAATAATTAAAATATAATATAAATTTTATAACTATCAAGTAAAATAGGAGGACAAAACTATAGTAAGTAAAAAAATAAAAAAATTTAAAAGAAGAATTATACTTTTTATTGTAAAAAGAAAACTATCTTTTTTAGTAATTTGTTTTAAGAGGAGATGCAAAAAAGAAAATAAAGAAGAAAGTTATTTATTTTATTTAATTTGAGAAATACCAGCAGCATAGTTCTAATTTCTAACGGCAGAAAAGGAAGTATGAAATCTTCAAAAAGTTGTTTCTCATAACCACCGACCCAGATACAACGGAGAGGATTTGGACAGCCTCGTTGCAACAAATCTGGAGGAAATAAATGGCCAATGGCCGAGCTAATTATAGAATTCAGATCCCATCAGGTACCTAATCCGTTAGAATGAGATCCGAACCTTTCATTTCAATGTGGCATAAATCTTAAAGATTCCTGGTACATCCTACTCAGATCTTAAACAAAAAAATCGTTCGGCTGAGATTTTTGCAAGTACTTACGGTATATGAGGATACTTACTCGGACTACTAATGATACGGCCTATCTCAGGAAAGATTAAGTCGCAATAAATCTAAGCACGTTCTGATTCGAGAGGGATTAGTCCGTGCGGATAGGTGTGTATTTATTATGTGTCCGAGTGAGAACCGAGCGTAGATCAAATAGGTACGTAACTATATCATTTATGTACCGAGCATTTCTGAGTTGTGGTCTCGTCTCATTGCTTTTCGGGATATTTATAGGCCTATGGGTTGGTTTGGGTCTCGTACGGACACTCGACTGGACCTTATCTCGCAGGCTGGTAAGTCGGTTCGAGTCTTCGTACGGACGACTCGAACAGACTTATCTCATGGGCTGGAGAGTTGATTAAAGTCGTGTATGGACCATTTGAACCGGCCTGCTTCTTGGACTTGCTACCTGAACTTAGTACTCAGCTCATAGTAGTTTTATGGAGCTTTTAGTACATGGCCCTATCAACTACGAGTTTGTATCCTCCCAAGTACCTGAGGTGCAATTAATAAATTTAGACCATTCTTTTAACATGGCATGAATCTCAAAATGAATCCCCTATAATTTCTATAACCACCGGATTGAATTTAATTCGGCTGAAATTAATTTGAGCCGTTCATATATATAAATTGCACCTCAGATACATGGGAGGATACGGACTCCTCGGACTACTGGGCTAAAGCCTATAACTGAGATTGAAATATTTTTTTTATTATTTTAATAAAGTTAAAAGTCAAGTCATCTAATTATTTAATATTCTTGTTACAAATTTTTTTTTTCTTAATTTTAAATATGTAATTTTCCTCATGACCATATGTTTTTGCTACTAATAAAGGCTAGCTCTCGAAACTGAATTTTGTTTTGGGTCTAAACTTTGAATCGCTCTTATAGACAATATAGTAGCAATATTTTTTTTAGTTAAGGTTAGGTAGAGGTCAAAATTCTGACATCATTCTTATAAAAAACATAATATATTTATCTAACTGTATTAATAATGCCATTGGTCTTCAATTTTATTATTTTTTAAATAATAAAATTCGTGGTAATATTGACATCAACAATTTTATCTTTTTATTCCGAACCACAATCCTGTATACACCGACGTTTTTATTAATATCCAAAGTTAATTACAAATTAATTATTATACCCACGATTTCCGACTTTTGTCAAAAATGTCCAAACCGGCCATATAATGGCCGGTTTTTTTATTTTTTTTTATTTTTATAGACAAGCAAGATAATGAAATCTAACACTGAAAATTTGAATTTTTTGTTATATTACTTCTTTTGATTTATAATTAGCATATTTATACTAAAATATACTAGATTACTTGAAATTATGCTGAATTACACTATATTACAATAAATTATGTTGAATTACACTAAATTACGTTAAATTATGCTAAATTACAATAACTTCGCTGTAGACCGATTTTGTGTCATCTTTCATGAATCATACAAAAAATAGTAAAAAATTCCGAAAATAATAAAAAATAGTATTCTATAAGTTCATTATTTAACTAATTTACTAAGCTACTTAGATTGAATAATAGAAATGAAAATCTTAATCGGAAACTTCAACTCAAGTTTTGAGGCTCTTCCCTTAGTTTTTTTGGCAATTCTGAATTTTAAAATCCGGCATCATGGCACTGACGCATGCGTATTTTTGCAAGCTTTCTGAAAAGTGGTCATTTGCTGAAATCGGACACTCGAGCGCCGTTTTATAGTCGTTTCAAGTTTTGTTGTCGTTTTTCGCCTTTTCAGTGAAAATATCGTCCCTATTCATATGTAATTTAGAGTAATTTACCGTATTTTAGCGTAATATAATGTAATTTAGCGTAATTTAACGTAATATAGTGTAATTTAACATAATTTCAAGTAATTTAGCGTATTTTAGTATAAATATGCTAATTATACATCAAAAGAAGTAATCTAACAAATAATTTAAACAACAAAATCAATTTTTCAGTGTTAGATTTCATTATCTTGCTCTTCATAGTGTCTCTTAAAATAAAATAGTTTCTAATTATAAATCACTATGAAGATAAAAGAGAAACAAAAAATAGTTTCTCATTATACATCACTATAAAGACACACAGTAATTTACCGGAATTTATCGTATTTTAGAGTAATTTAACATAATTTCGTAATTTAATGTAATATAGTGTAATTCAACATAATTTCAAGTAATCTAATGTATTTTAGTATAAATATGCTAATTAAAATCAAAATAAGTAATCTAACAAATAATTTAAACAGAAAATTCGAATTTTCAGTGTTAAATTTTATTATCTTGCTCTTCATAGTGTCTCTAAAAAAAAAAAAAAAAAAAACCGGCCATAAAATGACCGGTTTGAACATTTTTGGCAAAAGTCGGAAATCGTGGGTATAATAATTAATTTATAATTAACTTTGGATATTAATAAAAATGTCGGTGTATACATGCTACATTATACCATTATTTTTTATTACCTTTTATATATAAATAAAAAACAAAACGATAGAATTTTTTTATTTTTTTCTTGCCAAAGAACAAAGAAAAACAGAGAGATACAGATGGAACGGGATAATGTGGACGCGACATGCGGTGTGACAGAAACGCTGCCCGTGAACTCTCTGATTCCTCTCCTATCGTACCGCCTGGTCAGGATTCGAAAATTATACGACTCCTTGCACCAAATTGAACAAACAATACCTCTTAACATTGGAACCGGGACGGTTTGATTAGTATCCAATCAAATTCGATTTGATATCAGATCAGATGGGCCGTCCGATCGGCATTATGATTCACACGAACAATTTTTTATGTAGACAAATTAAGTACGCACGAATTTAATACATATTGAATAGGTCTGATCAAATATCAGACTGAATTTGATCTCATTCCCTTGACATTCACGCGAGCATGCATGTCATATGTTGCTTAATCTGTCTGTACGTCAAAATAGTTAAATATGCAATAAGAAATCTGATCGCTTAATTACCCAACAGAACCCTTGATTAAGGGAGAGGAAAATTAATGGACGAGTGCATAGAAATTGAAAAGGGCATCAGTATACAGCACTGGAGAATTTAAAAAATGTTATAAGAACACCATCAGAATGATCAGAATATCATAAATACATTCACCTATATATATATCACCCATCTATTACCATTCTCACCACAAACCCCAAAATGGCCTCCCCTCTCTCTCTCCTTCTCCCTCTCCTCTTCCTCCTCTCCTCCACCTCCACATCTGCAACTGACCTCCCGATTCACCATGTAAACCGCCGCCTCCCCTCTTCTCCTCTCGACTCTGCTCTCTTCCTCGCCCGCTCTGACTCATCCCGCCTCTCCCTTCTCCTCTCTCAAAAAACCAGTCCTTACCACAACATCCCTCTCGGTTCTGGCCAACAAATGCTAAACACCCCCTCTTATGTTGTCCGTGCCTCTCTCGGCTCCCCGGCCCAGCCTCTTCTCCTCTCTCTCGACACCAGTTCTGATGCTGCGTGGGTCCCATGCAGCCCATGCAGTGATTGTCCTTCCTCAACCCTTTTCCTCCCTTCCAACTCGACTTCCTATTCATCCCTCCAGTGTGCCTCAACATGGTGTCCTCTGTTCACCGGCGCACCGTGCTCTGATCCAAACACGGCCACAACAACTCCTTGTTCGTACATGCAATCAGTTGGCGATTCAAGCTTCACTGCTGCTCTTGCTCAAGAAACCCTGCAGCTAGCGCAGGATGCCATTCCAAACTTTGCCTTTGGTTGTGTCAACTCTTTCACTGGCAACACTGCCAACCTACCTAAACAAGGCCTTCTCGGCCTCGGCCGTGGACCCATGTCTCTACTTTCCCAAACTGGAAACATGTATGGTGGGGTTTTTTCTTACTGTCTTCCAAGCTACAAATCTTACTATTTCTCAGGCTCCCTTCGGCTTGGACCCGTCGGTCAACCGAAGAGCATTCGCTACACCCCATTGCTTAAAAACCCACACCGGCCATCACTATACTATGTTAACTTGACCGGTATAAGTGTCGGTAAGGTTAACGTAAAGGTTCCACCAAATTCATTCAATTTTGACACTTTGGTTGGACAAGGAACTGTGGTCGACTCTGGTACGGTCATAACTCGGTTCACCGCACCGGTTTATGCGGCACTGCGTGATGAGTTCAGGCGCCAGGTTAGCGCACCAAATGGGTACTCATCACTCGGTGCATTCGACACTTGCTTCAGTACTAATGATGTGGCACAAGCACCAAGCATTACTCTGCACATGGATGCTCTGGATCTGACCTTGCCAATGGAAAATTCTCTGATACACAGCAGTGCTACTCCACTTGCATGCCTGGCAATGGCTGAGGCACCAGCAAATGTCAATCAGGTGGTCAATGTGATAGCAAATTTGCAACAACAGAACATGAGGGTAGTGATTGATGTGGCAAACTCTCGCGTGGGGTTCGCACGGGAGTTGTGTAACTAATTAAAAGGGTAATTTATGTGTTTTTGGATTTTGGATTTTGTTGGGTTTAAGAGGCAATTGATGGAATAATTGATGTTGTAGTGTCGGGGTAGATGCATGTGTGAACTGTAAGGTTTTCTGTGCAAGTTCAGGCAGTTAATCAGTTGTTCAAAGATTTAATTTGCTTTCCTTATAGGGTAATGTGATATTTTGAGGATTTAAATGATTTAATTATTATTTTTTGGGTCTTTATTTTTTAATTTTGTAATAACAAAACTAAACTTATATGTCAAATTAATATCAATAAATAGAATCTTTACTACTTTGACACAAAAAATTATCACTTTTCGATTTTACTTTTATATGAATTAATAAGTTAAAAAATTAACATTAAAAATTTATGCATGTATTATTATAACCTTTTGATATCTGTCAAAATATAGTTGAAATATCATAATCCTTAACCTGTGCTTATAAAATAATATAAATTATATCTAACAATTTTATTTTCGCATTTAAATTTTATCATATTTTGACTAATTAAAATTAAAAAATAAAAATATAATAAAGATACCAAAACTAAAAGCATTTCATCCCTTCTCTATTATAGATTTAAAACTGAAAATATCAGTTTTCCTAGTAGTCTGTTTGCTGTTTACTGTTTAGAATCTGATGTAATTAGACTTATGCTAACGGGTACCTCGGGCAGGGCAGACCCGTACCCCTCCCGGGCAGCGGGCAGAACGGGTACGGGTACAAGGGGTTGGCGGGTACAACGGGCACGGGTAGGCGGGTTTTTTTTTTAAAAACTCCGCCCTGCCCGTCTCAAACCCGTGCCCGTTGCGGGTAGACGGGTACAACGGGCAAGGGTACAGCGGGCACGGGCAGGACGGGCACGGGTAGGTTTTTTTTTTTTTTTTTTTTTTTGCTGTTTTCTGATTTGTTTTTTTTTTTTTTTTTCCGTGTCGTACGAATATTATTACGTGTTTACCGTGTCGTACGAATATTATTACGTGTCGTACGAAATATTATTTCTTTACACGAGTAATTTTATTTTATTTTCAAACTCTCATTCTAATTATATAGTTTCATAATTTATTTATATCTCGAAATTTGTAGTTTACATTTTAAATTGATAATATATTTTGTAAACGTTCAATTTAAATTGATAATCTAAATCTAAATCTAAATTAAATAAAAATTCAAATCTAAATTTAGATGCAAATTAAATTAAATCTAAATTGAATATAAATGTAAATCTAAATTAAAATTAAAATTGAATCGAAATTTAATTTAAATCTAAACTAATTTAGCATATTCAGATAAATAAATGAATTAAATCTAAATCTAAATCTAAAATCTAAAATCTAAAATTCAGATAAATAAATGAATTAAATCTAATTTAGCATATTAAATTGATAATATAAATCTAAATCTAAATTCAAATCTAAATCTAAATATCAAATATTGTATATATATATACGAGCTTGGCTACTATGCTTATATAAGCAAAAGCCCCCATATGCTTAAATGAGCATTTTTACTTTTCCAATGTTCAAATGGTCGATCCGACCGTTCATCTTGTTCTCCATATTAATATGTGCTTGGAGACTAAATTTTACATTTTTTTGAATTTTTTTACTATTTATTAAGCCACTTTGAAAGTTTCTGATCTGGTGGTCCAGAATTTTGGAAACACTGTTTTTACTGTTCACCCAGATCAGCAATTTTCAAAGTGGCTTAATAAATAGTAAAAAAATTCAGAAAAATGTAAAATTTAGTCTCCAAGCACATATTAATATGGAGAACAAGATGAACGGTCGGATCGACCATTTGAACATTGGAAACGCAAAAATGAGTTATAAGCATATGGGGGCTTTTGCTTATATAAGCATAGTAGCCAAGCTCATATATATACATAAAATTATCAAGTCACATCTTTATAATTCCTAAATAAATAAAATTTGTAAATTATGTTGAATTACACTATATTATGTTGAATTATGTTCAATTATACTAAATTACGTTAAATTACAATAACTTCGCTAATTATGCTGAAATACGGTAAAAAAATCACTAAACTACACAAAATTACGCTATAGTAGACTGATTTTGCTCATCTTTCTTGAATTATAAAAAATAGTAAAAAAATTTCAAAAATAGTAAAAATTGGTAATCTGCAAGTTCATTATGTAACTAATTTACTGAGCTACCTGGATTGAATGATAGAAATGAAAATCTTAATCGGAAACTTCAACTCAAGTTTTGAGGCTCTTCCCTTTGTTTTCTGACGAATCCGACGGTCGGATCGGTCCCGAAAGGAGATTAGCTTGGTACAGGGGCTGTGGAGCTCATGTCAAAATTTCAGCCCGATCCGACAGACGGATCAAAAGTTATGCCCTTTTTTGTGAAGCATGCGCAGGACTTGATTAATATAACTTTGGATATTAATATTCAACATAATTAATAATTTGTATTAAACTTTGGATATTAATAAAAATGTCGGCATTTTAATTATATAGTTTCATAATTTATTTATATCTCGAAATTTGTAGTTTACATTTTAAATTGATAATATATTTTCTAAACGTTCATTTTAAATTGATAATATATTTTCTAAACGTTCATTTTAAATTGATAATATATTTTCTAAACGTTCATTTATTTTTAATAGGTTAAATAAAATATAAATAAAAAATATCTTAAATCAATTACTTTAAAACAATAAACATTTTAAATTGATAATATATTTTCTAAACGTTCAATTTAAATTGATAATCTAAATCTAAATCTAAATCTAAATTAAATAAAAATTCAAATCTAAATTTAGATGCAAATAAAATTAAATCTAAATTGAATATAAATCTAAATTAAAATTTAAATTGAATCGAAATCTAATTTAAATCTAAACTAAATTAAATAAAAGGAAAAAAAAAAAAAAAAACTCAAATAAGCCTCTGGCGGCAGGCAGCGCAATATTCAAGTTAACATAGCAGTTAACAGAGCAGTTTTGGCTACAGGCAGCGCAATATTCACATGAAAATATGTACTCAGTGCGCTGCCTGTAGCCAAAACTGCTCTGTTAATATACTGCGAGTGGGGGGGAAATTTTTTGAATTAAAGTTGTTCGGTTCGGCGGGCAGGGGGCAGCGGGCACGGGTACGGGCACGGGCACGGGTTACCGGGTGCGGGTACACCCGTGACGGGTGCGGGCAGACGGGCAGCGGGCACGGGTTTGGCGGGTACGGGTACACCCGGGTTTGGCACCAAAACAGGCCACCCTGCCCATTTCAAGCCCGTACCCGCGTACCCGTTTACCCGTCTATACCCGGGCACGGGTACAGGTACCCCGGGCACCGGGCACGGGCGGACCGGGCACGGGCAGCCCCAGGCGGGCAGTGTCAAACCACTAGATGTAATACCATAAATGGCTACTTAAGGCTCCATTAGTTCCGACATCTGTTTCTTTCTAATGAAAGACATAGTCCTTGTAAAAAATCATTACAAAGGACTATATATAGTAGACACGTCATCCCATTCACCGAGTATAAAAATAAGCACATGGCTTCACCAGGGGCTATCTTAATGGACGGCAATTGAAACGAACGGCCCAGATTTACTCTCAACCAGTTCCTATTCGGAATAGCGCAGGAGCAGTATTATTGGTGCTTTGATTTTTGTGCCAAGTTAAAAGAACGATCGTCAACCGTCGGTTTCAATTGTACTCAGTCAGGTAACCCGAGGGGATGTGAATTCTATCTTAATAGGACTAGAAGTCTACATAGTCAGAATTTTGATAAGAAATAGACAAAAAACAATAAAAAACTACAAATTTCATTCAAAATTTTAAATAGTCATGAATTATTTTCCACATCCTTAGTCAATTAAAAAAATAAGAAAAAAAAGAAAATATAGAAACTAATTCAAACACATCATAAATGGAGGAAAAGAAGAGAAAAAAAGAAAAAAAATAAAGAAATAAGATTAAATAAATGGAAATAGAGGACATCCTATTCATTTAGAATGGAGTGGAGGAGAGAAAGGAAAAGCCGACTTTTTCTCTCAATAAATATGACATGTTGCTCCTTTTATATTTGATATTTTATTATAGAGGAGGGTTCCATTTTTAAAACTTTAATAACTCAAAATTTAAAACTTAAAAGTCAAAATAAAACCGTTGGATATGATCTACATCATTTTATCTATGTGCTCCTAAAATATTATCACATTTTGATTTTGTTTTTATGTGAATCAATAAGTTGAAAAATCAACGTCTAGAAATTATCCACATTAGTACGTTTTTTACAAGCTCTTGATGACAACCAAAACAAAATTGAAATGTCATAATTTTTTACACGTGCATAGATAAAATGATATAGATCATATCCAACGGTTTTATTTTGACTTTTAAGTTTTAAATTTTGAGTTATTAAAGTTTTAAAAAATGGAGGCATGGTGGAGGCATGAAAAATTGAGGCATTTGAACCCTCCTCTTTATTATATAGACATAATTAGGGCTGCAAACGAACCGAACCGAATTGAACTTACTTCCAGTTTGAGTTTGGTTTGATTAGTTTCGAACTAAGTTTGGTTTGAATTAATTTCGGACGAACTCAATTTCGAATCGAATTTTTTACGAACTAAATTCGAACTTTGTTACGACTTACAAGTTATGACTTATAATTGGGCCATAGTTCGAACTTATAGCACTTCAATAAAAACTCAGGCAATCTGAATTCTAATTACACATTACACTAAAGTTTATATCAAATTTCATTATAAATACCAAAATTTATGTCAAACACCAAAGTTTAGTACAATCAATCAAAGTTCAGTACAATCGCAGAATCCAAAGTTTTTCAAATAGCCAATAGGAGCAACATCACCAAAGTTTTCAAATATCCAAAGTATTCAAAGTACAATTTAAATATCAATAGAAGTACAGAACAATCACCAAAGTCTTAGAATTATTACAAACCCAAATATTACCCTAAATAAAACATTAAAGTTCATTATCGCGGAAATTAACGGTTCACGTTTGAGTTAATTTCGAACTAAATTTGGTTTGCGAACCTATTTCGAACGAACTAGGTCTAGTTTGAGTTTGGTTTGAATTAATTTCAAACTAAGTTTGGTTTGAATTAATTTCGAACGAACTCAATTTCGAATTGAATTTTTTATAAACTTTTTCGAATCAAACCCGAATCGAATTACGAACTATGAATTTTTTGTGCAGCCCTAGACATAGCTCATATAATTTCATCAGAAACTCTGTAGTGGCTCATGTGAACCAAGTTCAAACGGGTGAAGGGGTCATCTTCCCTAGAGAATATTTGAAAATCAAAATAGAAGGGAAACTCAGATCTGAAAAATCACGCAAATGAAATAGAGATACGCATTTTTCAAGCTGAATCACTGCAGTCCGAGAAAAAGGGAATTGAGAAGAACACATTTGCACCTTTGCACTGCAGGGTAGGCAAAAACTAATATATATATATGAGTTTAAGCTTTATTATGAAAATCCAGTTGCCCATCCCTGTATTACTGTAGCTCTGCCTCTGTTAGAGGAGGTAGCAACTAGCAACGTTCGAAAACCAAAGTCTCCACTTTCCAAGTCCCTAGTGATGCCAATGCATTAAATGGGGGCTAGAGCATCTCCATCTGCATTAAATGGAGGTAGCTCTGCCTCTATTTTTAATTTCAGGAATGTGGAAGAGTTTCTTATTTAGAAATTATGAAAGAAATTTTTTTATTAAGAAACTATTTATAAACTCCATACTGATTAAATGATTGACTCAAATTACTATTATTTTTAATTTATTATTGACTTGACTTAATAGAAACTCTAAAATTAATTTCAGAGATATGAAAATTTATTTAGAGATTTTAGTTTCTAAAAAGTAATTAACAGTTATTTAGAAACTCATTTGTGTTAATGGAATGAAGATGCTCTCCTTGTATAATTAATATATGTCAAAATTAGAAATAGCCCTCTCCGATTTGTATCTAAAAGAACCGTTCATTAAACAGTATAGTACAACTTTCCCAAAAAAAAAAACATGTCAATCTCGTGCACCGTATATTATGCATGCAAAAAAGAAACTTTGACAAGTAATAACTACACCGCACAAAAGAACACACACGTGACACCAACGAGCTCATCTAATCTTGCAATGGAAGTTTCCTAGTTACTACCCAAGCAAATTATTGTTACCAATCATGTACTGCCAAATTTTCTCAACCATTATGATCAAGCCTCAAGGTCTCCCGTGAAGGAGGGACGGGAGGGAGAGAGAGAGAGAGAGATCTAAATGATGAAATGTGCAACTATACCAATTTGTAGGAGAGATGTAAATGAATAATGGCCAGATTTGTCCAGTACCAAATGAACAATTGGACAAGAAGTTTTTCCAATATAATTTGTTAACTGGACAAGATCTAGCTGCTTCTTCCTCATGACCATATTTGTCCACTTCTAGATGAATAATGGCTAGAAACCAACATACATAATTTAATATTTTATCTCATTTGTAACCTTCTAATATAATTGCAAAGGCCCCAGTACAAATTGCTAAAAGAGTCGAGTCATATTCAAAAACAGACAAGAACATTATTACCATTCAAATACCAATAGGCAATAAGAAAAAAAAAAAAAGCATGCATGCATGACTGCCATTGGCTTGTCTGAAAAAATTATTTCTCAATTTATAATGCTCCTTATCTTACTCAAATGAGTCAAGAATCAAGTGTGTTCAGTAACTAAGTTGGAAGAAGATGTAAACAGAAGGGAAGGAAAGAAAGAAAATCGGAATCAGCTATGAAATTGCCTCCTACCTTCATAGCCACATTTCCGCACGGTCAGCCCTATAAGTCCAACTGCAAAGCATATAGAAAATAAGGAAATTAAAAGATTGATCAAAAGCAAGGAAACTAGAATTAAAGGTCTTAATAAAAACATTAGTAGAAGCAAACCTTTGTCTGAGCTGCGAAAGGATCACAACTCTATAGAACTTCCTTGTAGTATTATTATATTTAATTTATATTTTCCCCTCATACTGGAAATGGATCTTGTAGTCGTGTAAAAGTGAAGCAAGTGTATTTCTACGCGGGCCCTCTGCAAAACCACAAACATGCACCAGCAAATATGTTGCTACGAAATTTTTTACAAAATTGAAAAAAATAACAGCTTTCAGAATTTGGTAAACTTACCACCAAGAACAGTGTGGAGCTGTTGTAGGTCAGATTGTGTGCATATATCAATTAAGGAGTATACACCAGGTCTCAAGGCTTCATCTACCTCCCTAAAAATAAGAAGGAAGAAAAGAAAAAGGTCACTTTAATAAGAAAAACAGTAACAATGGGTGCCAGTATTTGGTACCAGTAATATATGAGTGCTACGCTTCACCAAATAAGTGCTAGTAATACTACTTTTCATTTCACCTTCTTAGATATGACCTATTTTGGTTCATGCACATGTGATCTGCTCTCATTTTAAGCCAACAATACTTGGTTATCAAAGAGAATAAATATATAACAAAACTAAAAAAAATGAATTTTACCTCTTTATGCCAGCTTGGGATGGCCCGTAGCCTGAATAAATGCTGATGTAAGAGGCAAGGAAGTAAAATGAGTTGTTTGCAAGTACATCTTTCTGCTGTCTTATCTGAATAAAAATAAGAGAAATACAACCTTTGTCAAGGAAAAAGAACAAGAACTTCATATTCATATTTCAGAATATGAACAAACCTCTTCGTAAATTCTACGAAAAAAGGAGGCACATTTTATGGCCTCTTGCGTCTCCCATGCAAACTGAATGCTCTTACATGACGTATTATGATTCTCAGACTCCAAGCACGCAAGGAGAGCTGTTGTAGAATCTTCTAGTAATGCCACACATAGTCTCACTTCCCTACAATAGAAAAGGAGAAACTTCAAAACAAAAAAAAACAAGGAAGAAAGATAAAAATACGGTCATTACAGGCAAGCATGCCGGTTTCAATACCAGCCCACAGTGCTGAAGGTGTACCATCCAGTACACATCCCAGGACAGCAAAAAATTGAAGGATGTGAACTATAACCAATTCTGTTACCGTAAATAACGCCTCCTTTTATTATATTCCAAATTAAAACTCACCATTGTCAGTCTTTTGCATATAACAAAGAAGCATCCTTTTAAGCCGACAAAAGAATGACCAAATAGGTCTTATTTTCAGGTCAATTTATCCAAATCTTTTAAACAAATTGAAGTAAATATGGAACACGATACTAAATTATTTACCTGGTTTTATTTCAATTTCTGTTCAAAAGATCTAGGAAAAAAAAATTGATATTTAATCGAATGTACCACTAACATTTTATCAGACAAATATCACAAAACTTTTGGGTGTTAATTGCGAGTACAAGAAATCCTGGTATTATCTGCAAACATTGTTATGTGAATTCTGATAAATCTCGTAGAGAAGATTGAATCGGCATAAAATATCCAGATTATTGCAAGGCTGAAAGTTGATACAGGAAGCAATGCATTTACCTTATTCGATGCTTAAGGACAGCACATATCAACTTGCAGCATGCAGCATATAAATCAATAAAATGTTGCCGATCTATCCTGAACCCGTTCTCAACAAGTTTTTTCATCTGATTAAAATTTCTGAAAAGTGTTGTTGGTATGTGTAGGCATTGAGACACATGGCTTGCATCCATTGGGCAGGAGTGTCTCCCAACAACTGTTGTCAACACCTCGACACACATTAATACAACCGCTCCTGCATCTGGATAGGAGTTTGCTTTGCTGAAGGGCATTTCTGGAATGCAGAAAATGTTGGGACTCTCAAGGTGTAATATTATATTGAATAGGCAACCAACTAGACTCGGGATGGTTTTCTTCAGTGCACGTTCCTTTCCTATGAATTCATTAAAATTTGCCAAAAATAAATTCCATTAGTAGTTTCTCTCAAAAAACAAGAAGTGATCGTAAAAGAAAATTATAGGAAGTACAGAGAGAATCCCTTGACAATAGTTGACAATCTTGAATTATTTTCAAATCAAGACAAAAATAATTGCAAAACTAGAAACAAGATTGTCAACGACTAATTGGGCATATTGATTACCAATTCGATCCATGTGTAGTTTGTCAAAAATAGTTCAATGAATGGCAATATCACATAAATCTTCAGCATCCATATAAAATTAAAAATTACTGATACTCATTTTCAAGATTATCAAATTAAGCCCATTGTCCATGTATCTTAGCCCCACAGTTAATCTTCAGATGAGACCAAAGAAAATTTGGAAAAGCACCCCAGAAGCTCTAACTAATTCAAAAAGGTATTCTGTATGTAATAATTTTATGACAGTATAAGTAATACAAGGGTACATAACAAATTCACACACACTAAAAAAGGAGTTAACACCATAACATTCCACGACATATAGATTATTGACTTGATAATGGTAAACTCTATTAAATATATAGATTATATTTTGCTTACCTGAGAGTGATTCAAGGATTATGTAAAAGCAATCTACTCCAGCAGCCACGCTGGGAGAAACAGTTCCACATCCCCCCTCAAAATTTCCAATTTTTATATTATAGACAGCATGATGACCCTTTTCCACACCAACCAAAGCTCTTTCTACTGCCTGTACCAAAACTGTTCCCGATGACCTCCTGCCACCACCTATAAGCTTCTTTAATGAAACCCTAACCATAGACTTGAACCGGGTCAGCTCATTTCTAAACTCCTGGTCTGATTCCCCAGTTGGATTTAGGGATTTAGTGTTTGATCCAGTATCGTGAATGGACAAATTTGCCCTTTTGCTTTCAAGAGATATGCATTTACCAATTACTCCCAAATGAGAGCTTATCAGCTGAGAATATACTTGCTTTGAGAAATCAAGGTCAGAGTTCTTTATATAGCCAGCCACAACTTGGAGAAATTGCAAAATTCCTTCAATCCATGTGAAAGAGAATTTGCTTGGCCAGCCCGGACAATCTGCCAATTCATGCAAGACTGCATTGGAAATGCTGATTTTGCCCATTGGAATTGTCAGATTATTAGAAGGGGGCAACATCAAGCACCTCAGCTTGAAAATAGCACCAGATGCAACAAATAACTCGCGAATGATAAATTGCATCTCTAGTGTTTCATCTGTAAACAATCTCTTAAATAGGGACACCCTATCAACACTTGCCCTCTCACAAAATCGGCTGAATGGCAAGTTAGTAATTTCATCTTGTTTCTTTGTATTGACCCAGCTTCTCATAAATTCACCAAAATTCACGAGATCATTTTCAAAATGAGGATCTGGTAGATCGTCTGACAACTTCTCACCTTCTGAAAGCAATAAATAAAAGCAAATATCCACAAAATTTTCAAAACTACTAATAAAACCCTCAAGTCTTGACCAGCACCACAGCTTTAGATCTGAGGTAGGATTGACCTCTTGTAAGGTCGACACTAGGCCCCACAAAAAACCTTGCAGACAAGAAATTACATCAAAACATGAACCTATACCACCCATTTTAGGTATATTTAATATTCTAATTTGGCTTTCCATAGTTTGAGCCAAATTTTCCACATATCTCCATGCCAAACAAACTTTTGGACAATCTCTCCCATTGGTTGTATCATTGGAGTACAAACTAATCAGCTTTTCCCCTTTACTCAATGAACATGAGAAACAAATCTCAGCAAATTTCAAAAATAAATGCGAGGTGTGATCAGCTAAATAGAATAGCATTTCTTTCATGTTTTGAGAAGATTTTCCTCTACAAGTTCTTTGGAGAGAACTTAGGAGCCACTCCAATGATTCATTGCCAAAAAGTTTCGAAATCCTTAAGAAAAGCTTAGAGTTGAGGCTCCAGTCATCAGATGAGGTAATGATATGTCTCAAAGCTCTTCGGCATGAAACAAAGATTCTTAAAAGATCAGAAGGCTTATCAGCAAAAGAATCGCCAATGCTGCTTAAGATGTTCAATAACACTACCCTGAAAGTTTAGGTAAAAAGGTTAAGGATAAGATAAAAATCATAAAGACAGTTTATAGAACAATATTTCAAGGAAAACTATTTAAAGTTAAACATTTTACTGATATCAAGTAATAGAATATATATTTATCAGAACCCTCCCCGCCCCCCACATAAAAAGGGCCCCTAAGTTTTCATTAATCCTTTTCTAGAGGAGAGACCAATTGTGCATTGATCAGGAAATGTGCGGAAATACATAATTTATAATTAAATGGTTACCTCTCAAGGTTATCAATAAAAAAGCTTACCTTTCAAGGTGGAGAATATATGTTGCGAGTTTACAGGAAATTTTCACATTGAAAATGACTGTTGGCATGTTCTGTAACAGATCAAGCATGCCTTGACAATGTCTCAGTTCATCTTTAAGGGGTAAAACTGACTTTTCATCAGTACTTTGGCGAACTTCTAGGCACGTACCCACAAATAAGTTTGTTTCAGACCAATCAGGCGGACTTTCTAGGCATGTACCCACATCTGCCAAAAGAGAGTTCACCACAGAGGTTAGTGACCCTTTTAGAAGGTGACAAAACCTTGACAACATACTCTTGGCAAGCACCTGAAAAAGGAACAATATATCAGTTTTAAAAAAGTGTAACTGAGATAAAACCATCAGCAAATGTTTCAAATATAGAACTTCAGGGATTCTAGTAATTCGATGCTACTAAGGTTTCTCTTTCCACTTGTTTCATTTTGCATGCAGCAGTATATAATAAAATAAGGAAAGAACTTACATGCTCATCATAAAGCAGAATATTGCCAAGGAGTTCAAAAGAAATACAGCGTAAAGCATCTCCATTCCCTGAAGCTGTTATTTCTTCAACTTCTCTTTCATTTGATGTACAATAATACAATACACAAGAGAAGAATTTGCTCAAACCCTTCTTAGAAGCATATAAGCTCCAAATGTCGATATTCCTGCAAAGGATACCCCAAACTTCAACCATAAATAACCTCCCATCTAACGAACAAAACCCCAAACTCAACTTATTCCCATTAGAGTTCAATTCACATTGAAAATTACTTAAATTTCTGATCAAGAAATCAGTGAGCCCAGCCGCCTCTGCCTCCGAATTGCAAATTTGTTCTTTCAATTTTTTTCTCCTTTTCTTGTCTCTTCCGGGACGTTCCCCCTTTTCTTTTTGTAAAAATTTTAAAACTCCAATTTCACGGTTTAGGTCATTTAGCCGCTGGAACACCATGATGACTAAGGAGTAAATTAGTGAAGATCGGCCCAAGTAGTTTTCACTAAAAAGAGCATCAGAGAGGCTCTGAATTAAATCAGGTAGCGAAATTGATGGGTTTGAAATCCAGTAAAAATAGCTGAAGCTAATCAAAGTAGAATAATTCCTCCATTTTGTACCAAAATTTGTGGCAATTGAATTCCCGATTAATTCTGATGATTTACTTGCTTGATCAGGTGGCATTAGGCTAATAGATTGCCGGTACAAGCTTCTACAAGAAGCATACAACCGGAAAAAGAATACCATCGCCCAAGAAATGGAAACACTCCATGGGATGCTAATTCCTCCTGACAGACAGCAAATGAAGTCAGTTTCATTTTTCTTTCCTTTCAGGTTTCTGTTTTCTTTTTCTGTTTTAGTTTCAATCAATGGACTAAAGCCTGGCCGAATCTCTCCTATCAATTTCTCAACTGAATTTCCAACCAAAGTACTGTTTGATGAGGTGACAGTCAAGGAATCGAGCAATATTGTGTACAACTCTGAGAGTACTCTTCCCAGGATCTCAGACTTCAGATCAAAATCAAGGATTGAATCAGCCATCCATTTCACAGTGCTTATGAGGTCAGCTTTCAATTCATCTATGAAAGAACCAGCTTGACGCTCTGGCATTGACTTGACAGCGTTGGAAATGGAAAGCCGAAAGGAGGTTGCGCACAAGAAGGTATTCAGCGAACATACAAAATCTTTAGGGGGTAAATGTAAAGTTCCAATGGAGAAGGCAGACGTTGGTCCAAGGGGGTTGTGGGATTCTGCATGGAGTTTAACAGCTTGGAGCAGTGCAAAAAGTGGATTGGACACCTACAATAAAGCAAAACATTAAGAAACTTTACAAAAATACTGTTCAGATTGGATAAACGAACCATCCAAAACAGAAATTTAATTGTTGTTATTTGAGTCAATTCTGTCTTTTGCTATGCCAACCTCTTCTGACTCTTAGTTTAGTACCACACTGATGGTACTCTAATAACAGTATATACACCATCATCTATAAATTCAATCCAAGGATTACTAAGTAACAGAACAGAAATTTTAAACTAATTATTTATTTTTTTAGATATTGGCTTTTCTAATTGTTTAAGTCATATGTTTTCCAATGACCAAAGCTCAACAAGGCTACAGTTTGAAAACAATAAGATACAGTACCACTTGGCTTAAATTAATTTCTCCGAAAGACATTGAATTGAAAGCAAAACAACTCACCTGACGAAGCTCGCTAAATACATTAATTATCTGGGAGCCAAGATTTAATATCTCTTTAATTAACAAAGAGTGTGGCCTTGTGTCCTCAGAAGAAAAATTAATGGCCATAAATGCAAACATCATCAGCCATACACCAACAATTTCATCCCCCAGAGTTCTATATTCAATTTCAAGAAAATTTCCATATGCAACAAAAACCTCCCTGCTAACCAAAGCTAGGATCTTTTTTATGCTCTCACCCCCGGACTGAAATTTTGACACCCAAAACCGATAAATTTCTTCCGAAATAGAAACTATAACCCCATGAACCTCTTTCAAATAATTAAAATGTAATCCTTCAGTGTCCTCTGTAGGCACATAGATCCTCTCTTGTTTTGTACAGACCATAATCTCATTGATGGATTTCAGCATGCAATGCATCTCTACAAGCTTAGTTTCTCCCAAACCAGAAAACTGGGAATTCTTCAAACTCTTACATTCAAGTAACAAAGGTTGCATGAAATGAATAAAAACTTCAAAAATTGGCTTTTTCATCTCTTTGGATTCATCTTCTGATGCCTCGTTAGTTTTCGCTGCTTTTTGGATTTTAGCTCTATCCAAAAATAGCCGAAAAAGATATCCAAAACCGGCCAGAATTACTGCCTTATTTTCCTTCTCGATCCCTCTAAACCTTTGGAATAGGTGGTTATGATAGCTCCCTTTGACACCTACTTCTCTAGCACTGCTAAGCAAATCCAAGTTCTTTAAATTAAAAAACCCTGTAATGTGGGCTGGGTGAAACAACCCATTTGATAAAACACCTTCAATAGCCTTCAACGATCTTACAATTTCCTCAGCATTTTCACAACTCTCTCTCGAATGCAATAAAACCAACAACTTCAAAAATGGGTCGAGAAGTCGATCCACAAAAACCCGAAAAACATTCTTTGGGTTTGGGTAAAACCGCAAGAAGGTAGAAAAATGCTCCAGTAAAGAAAGGGAAAACTCCAAACGGGACTTACCGCCTGGAAAACCAAAACCCTCTTTTGAGAAAACTTTATTTACAAGATTAGACACTTCAATTGCACAGTTGATCCACAAATCAACACCAGCATTGTAAAAGGCCCTGGAATTTAAGGTTACGACCAAGGAAACACACTCAAAGAACTGCTCAAGAAACCCATCAGAACAGCCTCCAAATTGAACTGACGCATGCCTAGTAACATGAGCAATTGGTCGAAGCAAGTTGGGGGAAATACATATAAAGGGTTTTTTATCCAGGCAAAATTTGAAAATCGCCCAGCTTCTTGCATCCAAGCATGGGTCAAAGAGCTCATCGGAGGACTTCTTGTTTTCAGAAGAAATCAAGACGGGCTGTATCCAGTTGCTCAGAAAGGAGGCGAAACGGGAGGTGGATATTGGCTCATCCTTTCTTTCATTGAAATTGAAGCTCTCTGAAGTTATAAACTCAAAGGCAAGCTCAATCTTTCTGCACAATTTACAATTGAACTCAATTAGTCTGTTTTGGAAATGATTAAAATAGGCAATAACACCATACTCAGAACTAAGCAGCTCAGTTGTTTGGTCTATTTTTCAGCATAAGTATGTACAGCTTAAGGAATATAAAGTTTCAATGTGGTCAACATTGCATTGTTAGAACATTTAACTGTGGTTAGGACTAAACCTTCCAAAAGGTCAAGAAATAATGGCATGACTCAACCCAGTAATGTATCAGCATAAGTCAGTTTACTGCTAAATGAAAAATCTGCTTCCATTTGAATATATCAGACCGTATTCTTCATTTTTCTTAGTTACAAAGCAGTGTTAATTATGTGATGGCCTCTATTTATAAAAAGTTGTAATGAAGAAAAGACTGGTCAGACCATACTCACCAATGGGCAGGGGCAGATCCAGGATTTTTGTAATCCATTAACTAATCGGGTACTAGATAAAAAACAATGCTTTGACTAATAATTTTTTATGCTCTAACTTATAATTCTAAATACCAATCATAATTTAAGAAATTTGTTTTAATTTTAACCCTAAATTTAACCCGAATTACAAATCAAAATTTCAAAGGGGGGCAAAAAAAATTATCGGGGGGGCAAAGTCGGTCAGGACCGATAGGACCTGATCCAATGTGGGTCCGCCCCTGCCAATGGATCACACCTAATCTGTCATGCCAACTATTCAAGAATCCTGAGCTAGACTGGCAGAAACTGACCCACTAAGCACATAAGTCAGCCTTAAACGGGTTGGATCAGCACTGGTCAGCCCCCTTTACAACTATTCCTAAATGAATTCAAACTCAGATACATGCACATTCAGTGATATGGAACTAAAGACTGTACTTTTGGCTAAATTTCACAATGTAGGAACAAAATATAGAGCAGCTTGTGCCCCTACATGGAAATTGAAAATACATGAGTACTTGTACGGAAAAAAATAACCTTTGAAGGGATGTATCTTTTGATTGAAGAGAGAGAATTAAGTCCAGATTTTCCCAGACTCGGAGCTTCGGTTTTTTATTGCTGAAATCGGAGATTCCATCTTCTCCGTTGAGCGCTCTTTTCCGGTTTGGGGTGGCGGGATTCTCGGGTGAAATTTCAAAAAGCGACGCCATTAGAGTGGTGGTGGGGGGAGGGGGGGCTTCAGTAGATACTTGGCAGCCGGCTGCCAAGCTTTTGAAAAAAGAGAAAGGGGCTTTAGTAGGGTTTTTCTCTTCCGCCGTTTGGCGCGGAGGGGAGGGGAAGGGAGGAGAAATGTTTTCGCCAAATTCGAACAAAACTGGATAGATGTTGACTTATCAGGACCGTTCAATCTTAATCAAGCAGTTAATGTTACACCTCACTATCGACTTGCTCGGGTTGAATGCAACTAACGAAGGGAATGAGAAAAGGAGTGGTCAGGTCCCTTTGGAGTTGGGCCTCAGAGAAAAAAAGCATGTCATGGGCTTAACTGGTGCAATAAATAAGGCTGAGAAAGAGGAGATTCGACTATTTGGTTTCTTGTCATGGAAACTATCTCTATAATGGAACTCAAAAATTCGAAATAAAACCTCTCCTATGGAGTTTGGACCCTCCCATCTCTCTCACCAACGGGCCATAAAAAATCTAAGGGAAATAAATATTAAACAGTTGCATACTTGCATTTGGATTCCTACAAAACATTTGGAAGCTATCTAGAAGTTCAAATAGTAATCCAAATGATTCCAAATGATTTGGATTCCTTTAAAACAGATATTAACAGTAAATATATTAAACAGTTCCATTTGCTAGGTGTTTGCTATATGCAGAGAGGCTTTTGGATTCCTTTAAACAGTTGCATTGGGATTCCTACAAAATATCAACCCTCTTTCACAGTAAACAGAGAAACCATATAGCAAACACCTACAAAACATTTGGATTCCTTTCACACAGTATTATTATCATCGGTTGTAACATGTAAATAAGATTAGAAAAAAAATATAATGCAGAGAAACAATACCAACAGGCAACCAACACCACTTAGGATTTCGGATTTTATCAAGCTACTAAAGAATGCGATTGGATTTGACGGGCTCAACATCTGGAATGCATATCTCGTTATATTTGATCGATATGAATCGTCATATGTACACTGAACAGTTCTGATCTCTCTGAAATAATGAAATTTATGGCATTCGCTCAAATATAGAGGGGAGGATAAACAATGGATCCATATTTTATTTTGGGACTCCCATCTAAATCTGTCTGCTAAGCTCTTTAGATTAGTGGGCCTTTAGTCTCCGCCAGCCCTCTTAGTAACTCAAATTTGAATTTAGATCCAGACCGTCCGATCAGATTCAGGACAAATTCGATCATTCCACAGAGCCTAATTCATGCCATCTGACGGTCCGGATCTAAACTCAAAATTTGAGTTACTTGAGTGATATGAATTCCGACGCTCTGGCCCGCGAGGAGAGAGAAATGATACGGGCAACAGAACCTGAACTAACAATTTTTATCGTGGACAATTTTGCCCTGATGACTTTTTATTTACCTCCTGTTTTTTACTTATCTCTTGCCTAATATATTTTTTTAGAAATCACAAAATTTTGCTACGTTAATCTGTTTAGAAAATTGTGTTGGGTTCGAAATTGGGATATAATGTCTTTTATGAATATTTAGAGGTAGAAAATTTATTTCTCACCTTTATCTTAAAAAATAGTTGGGTGGCTATGCATGATTTTCAATTGCAGAAATGAAGACTCCATCCTCAACTTTCCTAAAAATATAATTCTTTATTTATATTATAGTAATATAAATATAAAAAGAGGAGGGATCAAGTTACAACAAAGTTACAATATCTATTTTTTTCATTTTCAAAGTCCAAATCGTCGATCCAAACCATTCAACATGATTATCTAAATAAAATGTGCTTGCAGATCAAATTTTACATTTTTTTGAATTTTTTTACTATTTATTAAGATGGGTACAAAATTTAATGATCTGAATAGGTCTATTTTTTGTAAAATACTTAATAAATAGTAAAAAAATTCAAAAAAAATGTAAAATTTGATCTGCAAGCACATTTTATTGTGGAGCACATTTTATTGTGGAGATCATGTTGAACGGTTTGGATCGACAATTTGGACTTTGAAAATGAAATAAATAGTTGTTGTAACTTTGTTGGAACTTGATCCCTCCTCATATAAAAATAATGTGGTATATTATATTTTAAAATTTATTATCCCGGATTACTGTTCCTTGTATTTTGTTTCAATTGATTCATTGATGAACTTCTGCAGCGCTGGACAATTTCCTGACTTTTACATACTAATTTCTTGATAAAAAAAATTGTTACTTGCGAACAGAGATATTCAAACAGGCCGGCCCAAGACGACAATAGACCGGGTCAAAATAAATTCCCAGACGTTAATTCAAAATGCAGTTAACCACAAAAAAATGCTGGTTTTACAAATCATCGTATGATATATAGAGCCACAGCGATCAGCATCAATTAGGAAATGATAACAAAGCATCAGATGCTTCACTTGTATCAAGCTGAGTCAAACATCTGGTGTAGTGTTTGATAAAAAGCACTCACATACTCCCTAAAACTAGGCCCAGGAGTTCGTGTACATTTGAAATGCTGTCGGTATCTTGTTCAATCAGGTCTTGTAACTGTTACGGCAGGTACTATAACAAATTTAGCTAGATCATATTATTATTGGAAAGGATAATACAGCAGATAATCAAAACCACCACTCTGAATCAAACAACAGCTGAAATTTACAACCAGAAGCTACTACAGATTTTATAAGCACAAAAGGGGATCAGAACTCTGAAATTTAAACCTGCATAACAAATTCACTAGTTCTGAGCACCGAGAGATCAATTCTCCATTGTATTGTTCTTGATCCACTCGAGGTACTTGGTGTTGCCACCTGTAATCGGCATTGCTATCACCTCGGGAACACTGCACATATTATTACGAATTTAGCTAAATTTTTATTGCAAGATTGATGATGAAGAAATTGAAAATTTTATCTCTGCTCTTATATGAAGCTGATTTGTCCATTTCCTTTCTATCTAAAAGATAAGGCCCACCAAATATATATTTGGGAAATGGCACATAAGCACATTTATATTAGAGTGAGGCTACGGTACTATGCATAGCACATATTGGGTCCGTGCTACGGCTCAATTTTTGAGTTTTCAAAATCCTAACGGTCGATCCAAACCGTTCAACATGATTATAAAATGAATATGTACTTGCAAACCAAATTTTACATTTTTCCGATTTTTTTTACTATTTTTTTAGACAGGTAGAAAATCACTGTTTTTGGATGGTCCAGAATTTTCAGATCAAGTGATTTTCTACCTATCTAAAAAAATAGAAAAAAAATTCGAAAAAATATAAAATTTGGTTTGCAAGTATATATTCATTTTATAATCATGTTGGACGGTTCGGATCGACCGTTAGGATTTTGAAAACTCAAATATTGAGCCGTAGCACGGACCCAACCGTGCTATGCATAGTACCGTAGCCTCACTCTTTATATTATTCCCTAAAACAAAGGCCAAAGTGAATTTCTCAAAAAGTTCAGGAATAAACGTGATCTCTACATAGTTTTCTGGTAAAATTAAGATTCCCAAACTGCTGACCCAAGTACTTAACTAATTAGATCGGTAATTAATCAAAAATTACTAAGGCATACTCATATTCATGGTTCGCTTTGACATGCTCAGTGAGAACAGGTAGAAGTGATTCCCTTGTTTTTATAATCAGTAGCTCCTCGGAGTCTGTTTGCACCTAATCAACAAAAAAGCTTTGGGGTTAACAGATTTAATTTTACAAAACAATAAGAAATAAAGATGCAGTTTCAATTGTAGGAGAGTTAGGATGTAAAATCTACCTTTCCCTCCCACCAATAAACTGACTCAATGCCTGAAACAAAGAATAAAAAACACAGCTGATGTAGTATGATATAATCTCAAGGTTTTATATTAAGTTGGTACCAGTAAACTCTCACAACTAAATTAATAAATTCTTATGTTTTGAAAGAATAAAAGGGTCTATATTTTGAGGGCTTACCTGGCACTATATTCACGCATGCAGCAAGCCTTTCCTTGATGATACTATCAGCAAGTTTCTTGCCTATTACATGGTCAAACAAAAATATCAATGTTATCAGTACAAATTAGACAGACAACTCTACTTAATTCAATTGATCTAAAGAAACAGATTGATCAATAATGTGCTGTACACATTATCTATTTCAGATATATTAATATTTATTAAATTAAAAATGTTTAAGACTAGCCTGCCTCTCTGTTAGGGACAGTAACATAGACAACAATTGAAGGAACCATGGTGGAAGCACTATCCATTCCAGCCGAGTGAAGAGCTCTGGATGAAGCTTGATTAGAAAATTTTGAACTGCACAATTTGTACAATGAATAAATAAACAGATAAACAAAAACAAGGTCTAATAAATTAAGATGAATTGTCACGACGTGGAGATAGCGAAAAGTGGTATCAAATTTGTCATTTCGGGATTGTGTTGGCGGAAATCTAAAAAAGAAATATTTTTTTTTCTCTCATTTCACATTTCCGAATAGTAGCTATTCCAACATTTACAAGGAATAAAAAATAGCAGTTATTCTAGCTATTCTGAATAGCAAAAATATTGTTTGGATGCACATTGCTTTTCCGAATAGCTTCTATTTTTGCTATTCTTATGTCATCCAAACATAGCTCTAATAAATTGGCCCACAAAGTTTACGAATCGATTCAGTTCAACAATGCAAGGGTGGTTGTAAAATTCTATGATCGGAACTAATTTTTATTAGAGTTAATTTTCCATTTATCGTCATAGACTTCTTTAAATTTTTGTTTACTCCTATACTTTTTATTATATTTAATATATTCTTTTTATATTTTCTTATTTATTCTTAGAGTTCATTACTCACATTTAAATAAGATCTATCTTTTTCAATTATACTCTTGCTCTTAATCAATCAATTTTACTGGTATATAAATTGTGAAATTTCACCGAATTCAACTGAAGAGATTAGGTCCAATTAGGGTTGTTAATGAACCGAGTTGCTCTTGCTCGGTTCATTAAATTAATGAGCAAGTTAACTCAAGTCGAGAAGACAATACCAAGTTGACAACTGTGCTCGTGCTCAACTCGTTAACAACTCGAATTGACTCATAACTCGTTAAGACTTAAGACCAGTTGATGTTTGAATATTAAGCAATTTGAATTTCTTAAAGTAGAAAGTCCTCAATAATACATAATAGAAAATAAATTTAACCAAAAATAAAAACAATAAATCTTTGAATTTAATATAATTTAACAACCAAACAGTATATAATTTAATATAAGCAAACAACCAGAGGGGAAGGGGAAACCCTAGCCGTCACCATCCCTCCACGCCCCTCCCCCCACCAACCCACCGGCAACCACCTCTCGCGCCTCTCTCCGTCTCCGTCTCATAACTCTCTAGTGAAGCTTCGACATCTCTCCCTTCTGATCTTCTCCTCGCATTCCTCCGGCGAAATAAAACGTTAAGGAGAATAGGCGTAGCCCCTCCGCATCTCATCCTCAACCTTCTCCGACCACCACCTTCTATAGCCGTTTCCTAACCTCACTTCTCCTCTCCCATCACTAAACCCTAGATCCAAAAGGAAAAGTTAGAAAGAAGAGACGTAGCCCTCCGCCTACTCTAGCTGCCACCCTAACCCTCTACAATGCATTCCTAGACTGGGTGGGAGAAGGCCGCAACCAGCGCTGGCCACCACCACACGCCACCCCACCCCAAAAAAAAAAAAACTAGATGCCTCTCCACCTTTGTGTTTCTAGCGTGTAGCGAAGAGCAAGAAGGTGAGATAGGAAATTAACGACCGCTTGAAGCGACGTGTTGTTAGCGGTTGTGTTGTGTTGTTAGATGTTGGTGTGTCGTTTAGAATTGTTGATGTTGTTGTTAGATTTTAGGTGTTAGATGTTAAATGTTAATGTGTTATTATATGTCTTTTTATTTTATTTTGGATGATGTTGTGATGTTTGTGAAGTGGTTTGATAGATGTAAGTTATGTCGGGTTATCCGAAAATAATCGGATTGTGCTTCGTGATTTGTGCTCCCGCCTCACCTAACCTCAAGCTTCGTGGGTGGGGCGGCCTTGCGATAGAGAGAGAGGGTGGCCGAGTGAGAGAGAGAAGGAGAAGGGGGTGGCCGAGAGGGAAAGGGGGGTTGGCCGAGAGAGAGAGGGGGTGGGGGCGGCCTCGCGAGAGAGAGGGAGAGAGAGGAAGGGTGAGAGCAGAGGGGGGCGGCTAAGTTAGGTGGGGTTTGGGCGGAGCAACAGGGACAGAGAGAGAGTAAGGGTGGGGTGGGGGTTCTGGTCGCGATATTTAAAAAATAAAAAATAAAAAAATAAACACCAAACCGCTCCACAGTGGGGCGGTTTGGTAGGGAGAGTGGACCGTCCAAACGTGGAGTGGTCATGTCACTTTTAAAAAAAAATTATACCGATGACAGATTTGTTATTTTATTTATTTTTGAGGGTATTAATAAAAATTTCGGGAATCTACCTTGATATATAGTTTAAAGAAAAAAAATATTATAAATAATATAAAATTGATCCTCATTTCGTAATAAAACTTTTTTAAATATTTGATCATCATTCATATTTGAACTCGATAATTCTGTCTCTATAGTTATCTATGCAATCACAAATGAGGAAACACCGGTCCCGTGTTTTAGTTATCTATACAGTAACAATTATATTGTAGAAATGTAGATGAATATGGTTATACAATTATTGCGAAAAATGGCTATTTTTTAACAGTCCAAAACGTGGTAGAGAGAATGTAGAGATCAAAACTTTGTTCGAAAAAGATAACCGCCGATTATTAAAAGACTTCGTTCCCCGTTTAAACCGTTCGCCGATTACATAACTTCCTTTACATAGGCCCATAAAGGCCTCGTTCCCCTTAAGGAAATTAACTACCAAACAAATCTACTAATAGTAGGGTTTTGGTTCGCGTTCGCGGTTGCATTTTTATCTGAGTTTTTAGGGTTTAGCGATACTATGGCGGAGGCTGCGATCGAGTCGACTGGAACCGGAGCCCCTTCGGAAGCCACCGTGACAGTAGACATGGAGGTCGAGAACGTGGTTTCCACTGAGGAAACCAACGGGACAGAGGGGCAGGCAGAAAAAGCGAACGGTGGAACGAAAAGGTTGCGGAAAGAGGAGGGAGAAGGAGAAGAGGGTAATTTGAAGAAGGCGAAGGCGGAGAGATCGGTTGAAGAACAAAGGCTTGATAAGATTGAGGTTATTTTTGTTTTTTACTGTTATACTGTTTTATTTTCTCTAGTTTGATTACTTAATGATTTGGCACAAGTTAATTAGCCATTTTAGTGTACTTTAGATATGTGTGTGTGTGTGTGTGTGTGTGTGTGTGTATATAGTTTTGGTGATAGATTATAACTAGTCCATGGTTTACCTTTTAACTGACATATGAAGTAGCATTCAATTGGTTTCTTAAAAACAAATTCCCCCTTATTCATGAAATAAAAATTCCATTGTATTATATGGAATGAGATTCCTTGACAATTGAATTATTTGACAATCTCAGGTCTCAACAATATTTTATATAAATTCAGAAAAACTTTGAAACCAAAAAAAGTAACTTTATTGCCACATAGGTAATTGGACATATGGATAACCAACCTATTATGTGCATCCTTTGATAATATAAGGGTCATCAAATTTACTGTTGAAAAGTTAGAACTGTATTATATACACCAAATATCATCGTATTTTTTTCTATTATATATATAATTATATGTGTTTTTACGGAAGTTGCCTATTCAAACTTAAATTTCTTGTACAACAATTGTTAAGATTTCAAGTTAAACAAAATTGTTATGAATCCTGACCGTTGTTATATTCTATATAATGATGTAGTAACTTGTGCTAGGTCTTTTTAAAATTGTTGAGGAAGGATAATCAGGGATTGTTTGTTAAAGGACCTTAATTTAAATCTTTAATTTCTTAAATTCATCTGTAGGAGGAAGAAATTGGAGAGGCACAAGCAGATGAAGGGGAAGAAGAGGTAGAAGAGGGAGAAGGAGAACAAAAAGAAAAGGAGGAGATAAAGGAAGTAAAACTTGGGCCCAAGGTGTTTACTTCCTCAGAAGATATGTTCGATTACTTCTACAAGCTTCTGCATAACTGGGGTCCCAACATTGATATAAACAAGGTTATTTTCCTTTTCTTTATTGATAGTTGTATCTTAGCTATTGTTGGCATTTATATACTGACCATATACAAGTAGATTCTTTATGTGTTTTAGTTTGGTTTATAGTGTCTTACGGCTTATTGGGTGTTAACCAAGTTTTTTGTTCTGTTTCTTTGATAAAGAAACAATAGTTTATACTGAGAACCAATTTATTTGGCAACCCTGACAATTGATCAACGGTTATCAAAATTAAAAAAACTATGATTACAGTTATCTTATTTATGGTTTAGATTGGTATCGTATGAAATTTGATGCAATTTGAAATTTGATTGGTAATCCAACAAACTGTTTGAATAATTAAAAGTTCAGTTTTATTGACAGTTGATCAGTGACTAAAGGATTCCTAAATTGCACCAAATTCGATACACAATATATCTTAATTTTGATAAAAGAAACATATCTTAAATTGCCTTAATCTTGATAACTTGCTGTCAGTTGTCACAGTTGTCAAATAAACACGGTTGTCAAAATATCCATCCCTATAAACAAAGCTATTACAGGAAACCCAGAACTGTATTGGAATAATATTCTTCTTGATCTTTATCATTACAAAGAGTATGTGCAATTTTATTTGTCCAGGGCTGTGGCTATTTAAATTGCTCACCGTCTTTTCTCCCTTCTTTTCTTCAACTTTATTTTTTCATTTCACTAGTAATATATCACACTGAGGTCAATTATCCATCACCTATTCAAGTACTGAAAGAAATGAAGATTGCACCAACTGTTGAAAAAAAACCTCACCTGTTATTCTTCATTTTTTTTATATGTTTTCCAGTATGAGCAAATGGTATTGATAGACTTGCTAAAGAAGGGGCACAGTGAGCCGGAGAGGAAGATTGGGAAAGGAGTCGAGGCATTTGAAGTGCGGTTCCACCCTGTGTACAAGAGCAGATGCTTCTTTGTGCGCCGCATTGACGGCTCTGCCGACGACTTTAGCTTCCGCAAGTGTGTCGACGCCATTATGCCCCTTCCTGACCAACTCAAGATCAAGCCTAGTGGTGGCGGTAGGTCCAATGGTGGTGGTAGGTTCAATGGTGGAAGAGGAGGTGGTGGCAGAGGGGGAAGAGGTGGGAGGGGAGGTCGTAGGGGCCGGGGGCGTGGCAGAGGGTGAGTGACTCTTGGTTGTCTGATGGGTTTTGAATGTGAGTTTATAGGGTTTCTTATTTTGTCTGGTCAGAGAATTTGTGGATGGATTTGTGCTATGTATTTTTGAAATTAATTAAATATTATGATGATGTTTTATTTTCCATTGTTTTTAGTCAGGTAATAATCTATTCTGCTTAAATTCTGAGATTAAAAGAACTTTGCTTGTTGCGGTTGGGAGGGGAAGGTAAAATAGTATAAAAGAACGGTTCAATGTTGCATTTAATGAAATGGGATGACATGAACTTAACAAAAGCAACACGAGGAAACCCCCAGCATTCAGTTAAAACTGAGTAGCCTAGTATTTTGTATGTATGGCTGTATGAAAAAAAATTTGAGAATCGAGGAACAGAGTGAATGTTTCAAGCTCTTTACAATGAGTTTGTTAATTACCTGAAAGTTGTGGAAATAAATCTGCTGTTATTCCGATCCCAACTGTTGGCATTCATTGAGATTCGTACATGAAAAACTTACTTCATTAATATTTATGCATGAAAAAGTTTGAACAGTTGGGATTGGATTGGAACAACAGGTTCTTGTTATTCCCAAGGAATAACAGCAGATTTATTTCCGAAAGTTGTAACGTATGGGGATATATTCACAACTAAATTTTGACAATGCAACCAATCTCAAAGTTGGTTGAAATTGAAAAAAAAAAAAAAAAAAAGTAGATGCATTCTTTATCATTTAGATTGTTTGTATTAAATTTACTGTAGTTTGAAAATCGTCTGCTCATCTATTGAGTGCTTATAAATTAAACTATTAAATTTTCAAATCGTTTGGTGGACAATTAATGAGTTTCTTATTGCACTAAATTAGATGCACACTTGTATAAATTATAAAGAACATATTTATGATTCAAATTTCTAATTATGTTTCATATTTATTTTATTTTTAATTATGACTGTCATATTTATTTTATTTCTTATTGCACTAAATTAGATGTAAACTTGTATAAATTATAAAGAGCATATTTATTTTATTTTATTTTACTTTATGGGATCCGGACCCATCTTTCGTGCCCTTGAGGAGTGACAATTTATATAACAACATTATCTTTGAATCAACTGATTCGTGGATGTATAGACCTTTACCAATTGGTTTTAGTAAGCACCAAGCCACCAACTTGCCTTTTTTTCACCAAATTTATATATTTTTCAATTTATACCGCCTTCAAAACATAATTACACTCTTTGTCCTTTTATATACACAGAGAGGAGTGTTCAAATGCATCATAATTTTGTGCTCCAATATACTCCACATTCTTTATCTTGATTTTCAAAGTCCGAACGGTCGATCCGAACCGTTCAACATGATCTTCATAATAAAATATGTTTGGAGACCAAATTTTATATTTTTTAGAATTTTTTTACTATTTTTTTAGATAGGTTCAATATCACTTTATCGGATGGTCCAGAATTAAACTCAAAGAGTACATACTTGCGTTGGGTCTCGTATATATGACATGTTCATCAACATACAAATTCATCATGTCAGATAATCCACTAACTGTCAGTTATCTTGTTTGGGTATATCCATTCCTTTGTCTGTGCACGTATCTAGTATGTTGGTGTATTCTCCACCTCATCTACTCGTCCTTTGCAGTTGGATTGGTACAGATTACAAAATTGCAAGCCTATTTGTCTTTACTGTTCTGGGTTATATATATATATACCATTCTGGTTTTAGTCGCAGGTTGCGGCTCTGTAAGAAGGAAATTACCGGAACTTGTATGATAAGGTTAGGTTAATACCAACCAATCAAAAATTGACATCTTTTGAAGCACGCAAAGTCGCAACAGGCATAATGACAACGGTTTCTGCAGTTTGAATTGCTTGATTTACGAATTCTTTACAATCCGTACGAGAACAGATATAGACATGTTCGTATCTGAATTTATTATAATAATCTGATTTGCCTGTTTTAAGCCGGTTCGAATGTAACCTCGCTCGCTAAGCGAGAAATATAGAACGAAAATATTGACAGAGCTGTTTTATCTTCATGCAGTGTATGCAGTGGCGGAGCCACATTGGGGCAGAGATAGGTAATTGCCTGCTCATGAATTTTGAAAATCAAATCTATGATATTGAAAATTAAACCTAAATCCATATACGTAGGTTTTTACCTACTCAAGAATTTAATTTTGCCTGTCTCAGAATTCAATTTTTACTTGCACTGAATTTTGGCCTACACCCGAACTAATTCTTGGCTACGCCCCTGAGCGTACGGATAATAAAGACAAAATAATATTGCATATGACTCATACGTTGAATGAAGCAAAAACTACTCTGTCAATATGCAAGTTGCAATATATAGTTTTATTTTCTCCACTGGAATTACTATATAAGTGAAAATCAATTCATGTTTAATTAATCAAAAGATATATGGAAGTTAAATTTGGTTTTCAAACTCCAAGATAATGGCTCAAGTAGAAGTAGGTCCAGTTGTGGTACGCATCTCCATAATTTATGCATGAGATTATGGCATGCTTGCCCTCCATTTTAAAAAAGAACCCCTCGTGTGAGATTTTAGTGAAAGGAGTACGTGCATTCATCTTCCTTTATCTTTCTCTCTCTCCACTAATTTTCTATCCTTTTTCTAGTGACTAGTGAGTAGTGACTGGCTTCTTTCGTTTTAAGCCAGTGCAAATGTTGGTTTGTACACACTGCGTTATGTGACCTCCTTTGCGTTTGTTTGTTTGTATTGACGCTTCACTAATGGTGGGCCCACGCTGTCTAACCATTATTATTAATGCTAATATTTTATTGGTTAGGGAACATATTAAAAAAAATTCATTTTTTTAGTTCCATTAGGGAAATAAAAAAAAAGGCTCTGCTTTCAATAAACATATGATCTGTCAATTTGTCATGTTTATTACAAATTAAATTTTAAATTGTTCAGTAGAAAATAGATCATGCAAGTCTATGAGATGTTTAATTTACTTCTAAAATACTTATGATTTTTTTTTAAATGTGAGATGAAGTTTTCAAAATATCCTTATGAAACATCCTTCGAAATTGTTTTTTGTTTTATATAAAAACCCTCATCAGACTTATATCTGTATCAATAACACAATGTAGAAATAATTTATTTAAAAGAATAATTATGTAGAAATTAAAAAAAAATTGACAAAAAAAATTAATGCTTAAAACAACACAATGATTTGTCTAAAATATGCACACATGTGCATTGGATCAAAAAGAAGAAAAAAAAGTGTACTTCACTAGCCACACACTCGCAATGATTAAAGAATGCTTGATGGTCACATGATTTTGTAATAAAGAGCCATTAGCCCAATGAAAAATCTCTCCTTGAATTAAAAAAAAAAAATTCTCCCCACCTTAAAATGAGGTTAAAGGTTAAAAGGTTTAAAGGCGTAGGCTTAATGGTACCAAAAGGGTAGACCCAGAATAAGGTCCCTTGCTAATAACCCCTTCCTCTTTTAATTTGTCCCCTCCACTCTATACAATTAGACAATGAAAAGCTAATGAGAGTACTTATTGATCCAGACTGGTTCCCATGTACCAATTGCAGTGTGATAATTTGTGTCGTTAACTATTGAGCAAGATATTAATATTACAGCTTGATCCATTTTATGTTAGTAATTGCATTTTTATTGATGAAATATGCAAATTTATTATAAATAACAACCATATATGTTCATTTAAAAAGAAAAAGAAAAAAAAACAACTATATATGTTAGATAAAAACATTGCAAGTAATACTTTTACACTAATAAGTTACCAGTAGATTATCTTATTACTAATCTCATAATTTGATAAGTACCAAATTTTAAGTAAATCAAAACACTAATGAAATGAGTAAGTCATAATTGTTAACTTGAGGAGCAATTTTTTTAAGGCTTGTTTGTCAGTCAACCTTTTGGAGTAGCGGAAAATCACGCTATTTTGGCTGAAAATAATTGTCAAAATATTATTATATTGTTATTAATATTTTTCTTGTTAATATTAATATTATCATTCATTATATCATAATTATCATTATCATACATACCACCATTATGGCATTCTAACTAATATGTTACAAAACAACATTTTCACCAACTATTTGAATCTCACTATTCACATACTTTTCTACTTTTACGATTTCAATAGCACAACTATCACATTATTTTAATTTGTCAAAGGAGTTCTTAAAAATGTTTTTGATCTAAATTTTCTCAAATGTTCAACTAAATTCATTATAATAACTATAAGTAGTAAGTCATGAGCCCATAATATATTCTTTTACCAATGAATTTAGACATTAATAAAAAAAAAAGAAAAAAAAAAAGACAATACCCTCCATATGGGAGGTCGCAGGTTCGAAACCCGAATGGAGAAATCCCTTATGGATATTAAATAGTTGCGTTATGGGTGCTAACCAATTGGATATTATCCGACCATATTTAGATTTGTATCCGAAAATTAGATACGGATATCTGTGCGATACAGATACGAATATGTTTTTAACTTTTAATTATCCGTACTCGAATAGTAGATATATACCACATAGTTTTATATATATTATGAAAAAAATTATGTTATTCACTGTTATAAAAAAATGGATATCTGATCTGTATTCGTATTCGAAAAATAAAAGTGGATACGGATATAGTTTTATCACTATCTGATCCGTATCCGATATGTTTGCACTCCTAAGTTGGGTGGCCTAATCTCAACATGATATTCATAATAAAATATGATTGGAGACCAAATTTTATATTTTTTAGAATCTTTTTACTATTTTTTTAGATAGGTACAATATCACTATTTTAAGGAGATTCTGGACCATCCGAAAAAGTGATATTGTACCTATGTAAAAAAATAGTAAAATAATTCTAAAAAATATATTATGGTCTTCAAGCATATTTTATTATGAATATCATGATGAGCGGTTCGGATCAATTATTTAGACTTTGAAAACGGAGATAAAGATGTGGAGTATATTAGATGACAAAATTATAATGCATTTGAACTCTCCTCTCTGTATATATAAAAGGACAAAGAGTGTAATTATGTTTTAAAGGCGGTATAAATTGAAAAATATATAAATTTGGTGAAAAAAAGACAAGTTGGTGGCTTGGTGCTTACTAAAACCTATTGGTAAAGGTCTATATATCCACGAATCAGTTGATTCAAAGATAATGTTGTTATATAAATTGTCACTCCTCAAGGGGCACGAAAGATAGGTCCGGATCTCATAAAGTAATTTAATTTTGGGTTTTGGATCGGGAACGTCCGATTCGAATCCGCTCAGAATTACTTCGGAATTTGAATCTATCACTCGGATGTGTGCGCTCCACTTCGAGATATATTGTTGCGGATTCGAATCGGACGGGCCCGATTTAAAATTCAAAAATTAAGTTCGTTGAATCTGAATTCACGAAAGATTGGATTCCTTGTGGATAAGAGAGATTAATTAAAAATGGAAAGATTTTCCTCGGGTAGCTCTAAAAATTTCTGAACCGCCTTGTGTTTTTAAAATTTTGCACTTTGCACTTTACCCCTTCAATAATTAGCTGTGTGAGCCTACGGGCATTTCTGAAAAAAGAAGTTGTGTTGTGTGTAGGTGCAATTTAGGTCTCATTGTCATCTGAGCCGTCTGATGTACTTTAAATTCGTGTGCACGAATTTCAGAGTTAGGGGTGGCAACGAGCTGGCTCAGGCCGAGCTAGGCCCAGCTCGTAATCGGCTTGTTGTAAGAACCGAGTGAGCTGGGATTAGGGGGTCAGGCTAAAACCTTAGCACACAATCAGACCAAGCCACTAATGAACTACACTGAGCTGGGTCGTTTTAGCTCGTTGGACCGAGTTTTAAGAAGAAAATAAATTCTACAAACAATTAGGATTGAGTTGGACTGAATTAGACAAAATAAAAATACACAAATTCATATAAATTCACTAACGAACGAGTTAGGCCCAGCTCGAACTCGCTAATTCTGGACCGAGTCACTGACGAGATGGCTCGTTTTGAGCTTGAGCCAGTAACAATCAAGCTATTAATGAGCAAGTCACAAGGTGATCCCAAGCGCAAGCTATGAGCTTTTTTTCAATCCTACTCAAAGCGATACACACACGAATCTTAAAGCACACCGGACGGTTCTAATGTCCATCAAATTCAAATTTACTTCTGACCAAACCTACACTTTTCTCATATGCAATCATGAAGGGCCCGTTCGGCAGCCCGCTGGGAACAGGAATGGGAATAGGAAATGCCAAAATTTGCACTACTTTTTACTGTTCACCGTGGGAAAAAAAAATTCACTCAAGAGGTAATTTTTTTTTCCCACGGCAACAGTAGCGTTGCCGAACTGGGCCGAAGCGTTTTTTTAAACATCAACTGAATATTTGTTACATTTCAGACAAGCATCTGAGAAATAGAGTAGCAAATATATTAAACCTATTATAAATAAGTAACTAATTTAGTATTGAAAAACTTAAATATAACAATTTCGTTTGTGATATATGTGGGAATTAATTCAGTGCGCAGTTCAAACTTATGTTTTTTTATGAACTAAAACAAATTGAGATCATTATCGGTGGCAGAGTCATATTAAATTGAAAATAGGTAATTGTTTACTTTTGAATTAATAAAATTGGATACAAGTCTATGTATAATCGGATTGTTATATATTTTTAGAAAAAAATATTTATTTCTGAACAATTTACAAACTGAATTAGTTATTTCATGATAATCTGCAGTCCATTAGTTGTATTAGTAATATAAAAATTATGACTACGCCCATAAATATTACGAACTACCAATAATGTCACTAATGCCACATACAGAATCTAAAAAGAAAAAAAAAAAAACTCTCCACTGAGTAAAACAACGATATCTAGAGACGATGCAAATGTACCAAACAGTACTCTTCAAGTTTGCAACTTGACAAGATAAAAGGGTGACTTATAAGCATAACAAAATGATGGGGCTATTTTTGTAAAAAAGCAGATGAGTTGATTTGATTTACAACGGTGTGGACCCCACATTCGGTACATTTCCACCCACCGACAGTACTGATTTGTTTAATAATTTATAATTCGTTCTTGGCTTTGCTAATAGAACAAGATACTGCGACAGGTCTTTGCATCATGGTTTTTCAACTTTTCATCTGAGTAAAATGCTAACTGATCTGCGAACATGAAGTTATATTTGGACATATAGAAGACAATGAATCTGAATCATTTCATTTTTTTTATCAGGTCTATGACACAAATTTTCAACTAACATTTTGGCGTGAGATATGTCGATGCAAAATGTTGGCCCCACCTGTGCTGTACATAATCCGAAGCATTTAATTCTCACCGATTTTTGCGTTGATAGTCTACACTCTACACCTATTGAATTGCTATTTACAATTTATTAAGAGAACCGCTAACAATTGTTACAATTTAGAGCTGTACTTGACTTGCCCCCAAATTCGTTCGAGTGAAATCATTATACTGCCATTGTCGAGAATTCTAAAACTGTAATCATTAGTATTTTGATGATTTTCTTTGCAAACCGGATGAGCCAAGAAATTCATCTATTTAATCCAGTTCAAAATTTTATACATAATAATACGAATTTAGTTAATACTCATTAATACACTGGTAAATTATATTTATTAGTTTATAGTTTATATTCAAACCAATTAAAAGATTAATCTTAACAAGTGCAGGGTTATAGTCGGACATCTTCTCCATGTTTGTTTATAAAATAAGATGAAATTTGTTGAATGGAAGACATCTTCTCGAGTGAGCGGAAACGTAATATATATTTTCTTATTTTTGAAACTTACATTAAATTGACAAAGTACATATCTATAATACATTAATACTAGACTTATAATCAATTGTTATGTTAACTTGGTTGGATGTAAACGATCACAAAAAAAGTTTAGTGGCTCGCTCGAGCTTGGCTCGTAAAAGCTCGTAATTAGTTTGTTTGATTCTGGATTCGTTCATTATTAATGAGTTCAAGCTTGATCCGACTCGTCTTGTGTTATCTCAGTTAGTTTCTCAGCTTATTGCAAGAAGTAAATCAAGCTATTTTTTTTAATATTTTCACTATTTCTATTTGTGTTCACTGTATGTGGATGAAGCTCGTTAAGTATAAAATAATATATTTTTTGCTGAATTATGGTCTATATGTGGCTCACAATAACAAATTGACAAAAAAAAAAATTACTCTCTACACATAGCTCAAAATATGAAAGAGCTATCGACAAACTAGCTCGGTTCAACTCGACTCGTTACAACCCTATATCTAAATAGCACTACTCAAGTGGAGCAACTAAGTAGAATTCTAATTCATGAAACTACGAAACTTTATTTATGTTCACAAGGCATTTGACTAACAACATAGTAACAATTTCCTGAGTTTAAAATAATTCCACTAGATTGATCTGAGTATAGTACCGATATAATACAAAATTAATTCGTTATTTTATAATACACATAATTTATAAAAATACTAATTATTTACTAAATAATAAAAAATCCATAAATTTTATGAATAATAGCTTATGAAATAAATATTACTTTATTCTTACAATTCGCTGTATTGAAAATAATTCATGATACTAAGGAAATAATTCAGATATAATGTGAGTATTAATTGGAAATCTTATTACTATGCTAACAATAAGTATTGATTCCTTGACTCGCTACACTGTTAGGTTGGCTTGCACCTGCCACACAGAACTGAAGTTAAGGGACCCGAGCATAAGATGGGAGAACTGGGATTCCCCATTATAATGCTCCTCAAAAGCAATTTAAGTGCATCCATTGACATTTCTCTGTAGGATCCAGAAATAATGTGCGCTTCTTTTGCTTGTCATTTTTTTTTCATCTCTGACTATTGACACGCTTCCGGAAAATTTAGAATAGCGAGTAACATATTTAAGATGTAATCTAGTAATTTTTATCGTAGTTTTAAGCAGTGTTTTAATATTCGGTTCTTATGCGGTATTCGGAAGGATTTTTTTTTTAAAACAGTAATTAAAATAATAAAAGTTAAAGAAACGACATGATTGTGAAGTTTGTTATAAAAACAGCAAAAACCGAATAGCCTATTCGGTTAAGTGGTTTTTTTTTGCTTCACCGAATAGGCTATTCGGTTAAGCAGACTTTCACACGAACAAATTCCCGAACTATGTAACTACTCGTGTAACACCCCATAAACCGAATAGCCAATTCGGTTTAGATTATTTTTTTATTTTTTAATGTAAACCGAATAGCCAATTCGGTTTAGATTATTTTTTTATTTTTTATTGTAAACCGAATAGGGTATTCGGTTTAGATTATTTTTTTATTTTTTATTGTAAACCGAATAGGGTATTCGGTTTTTAGTTTTTTTTTTTTTTTTAACCGAATAGGCTATTCGGTGGGTGATTTGTTTATTTCTGATTGGGCATGTTTTTTTTTTGTTAAACCGAATTGGCTATTCGGTTAGACTTCTGTCAAAGTTATTCCTTCTCCTCTCTCCTCTCTCTCCTCAATCATTTATTCCAGAGACAGAGAGAACTTCCGAGACAGAGAAAACTTCATTTCTCTCCGAGACCTTCGTGCTTCTCCAGTGTGAACAGTTCCAGTTTTCCAAATTACAGATCGGACCCTTCATTGTGTTTCTAGCGTTCGTCTGAAGATTGTAGTATTTTTTTTTCAATTATGATCATATTTTTTGTTGTAAAATTATCGAAGGTTGATCGTGAAATTTTTGTTCAGGAAATGTCTCAAGTATTAATAAATGTGTACCACAGACGCGAAATTACAGACGCACCGACCTGCACATTTCCTGCTACTAACTCAACTAGTCTTGATGAGCTAAGAAGACATATATATGTTGGCATTCGTTTGCTCCCTAGCGAGTTCGACCTGACAATCAGCGCACGTTTGAACACGGCACCACCTTACTCAGCAGAAAAATACCAGTTGTTTAACATAGACCACGAAACGATCTGGCATATGGTGCTTGAGAATGCCACTCCGGTATTGAATTTTAAACTTCTTAAATTAGTGGTTGAGTCAGTACCAGTTGTTAGTCAGACCAATTATGACCCATACCCGGGTAGTGTACCTGGAACTAGCAGAGGCATACCGGTGAATGATTCACCCATACATTGTGATGAAACCACCGAAATACCCCCCGTTAATTTGCATGATTATTTTGACCAGCTGAATAATGATACTGGCTCAGACACAAGCTCTGACCCTAGTGAGCCAGTTGTCGGGGAAGATGATATGGCCGGAATTGAGGATCAGATTAGGATGGAAGAAGTAAGGAAGGAGTGGCAATCGTCTATTCCTTTTATTAATCGGGGATTGCACCATCCTTGTTCGGCATTTCATGACGATGTGCCGATGCCGTACAAGGATGAAACATTTTTTGGTTATCCACCCAGATTCGACGGTCCATTTTCGGTGGGACAGATATTTGAATCCAAAGCTGATCTTAAATCGAAGTTGAGTGGATTTGCCATGGATAATAACTTAGAATTACAACAAACACATAGCAATCGTAAGGTCTATGTGGTTATATGTAAAGCGGAGGGGTGTCCTTGGAGGTTATACGCAAAAACCACTAAGACGGGCAATTAGACAATTGCAACAAATCCATACGCGCATAATTGTTACAGTACTGCTTGTACAGTAGAAAGTCGTCAGATGACTGCCAGGATGATTGCAGATATAATCAAACCGGGACTCAAGGAGGACCTGGAGATGTCAATAAAAGCATGTCGAATTGCAGTTAGACAGGAGTACAAAACGGTTTAGCCTTCATACAACAAGATTTGGAGAGGGAGGGAGCTGGCTATTGCCGATTTATTTGGTTCTTGGGAAAAAGCTTACGAACTGCTACCTTCTATGCTCGGTGCAATCCAGAGGTCTAACCCAGGTTCAAAATACAGAATTGAGCACGAACCATCTAGAATGTTGGGCGAACATATTTTCACTCGTGTGGCATGGGCTTTCGGTCCATGCATTCAATCCTGGCCATATCTCCGACCAGTTATAAGTGTAGATGCTGGACACCTATCCGTGTGTCATGACGGAGGCCCAAATAGGTGGGGTATTATGACTACGAACGGATCAGAATCCTTGAACAATGTTTTTCGAGTGGCTCGCCAACTGCCTGTAACGGCAATAGTTGATCGCACATTCTATAAAGTTGTGGATTGGTATGTCAGAAGAGGTGCGGTTGCTCGAAATTGGCTTCGAAATGGAATGAGATTATCAGGAAACATCATGTCAGTGTTAGAACATCGGATTGCCAAGGCAAAGGAGCACCGAGTGATACCAATGGGAGGCGAATTTCCCGTCTACGAGGTCGTCGATCATGATGGAACCCAAAGAACGGTATGTCCGATATTTACTTAAATTTCGTAGAACTTTCTCAATTTGTAATATTTAAATAACTTGATTTATTGATTGTAGGGAGTGAAGGGAGACATGAAGTACGAAGTTAGATTTTCAGAAGGGGAGCAGAGGTTACTCTAAAAAAACTACAAAGTTATACTAAAAAAGTTAAATTATACTAAAAAAAGTCTAAATTACACTAAAAAAACTAAATTATTCTACATTTATTTAAAAAAATAATTATGAGCAAGATTACTCTACATGCAAACCAAATCATTCTACAAAATCTAAAATTACACTAAATACACTAAATTTATACACTAAATTACTCTACATATTTACACAATTTATTTACACTAAATATTTATTTATACTAAATTTTTTTACACTAAATATATTTACACTAAATTTATCACACTAAATTTATTACACTAAATTTATTTCACTAAATTTATTTACAATTTATTTACACTAAATATATTTACACTAAATTTATTTCACAAATTTATTTACAATTTATTTACACTAAATTACTCAAAAAATTACTCTAATTACTCTAACTATTTATACAATTTATTTACATGATATATTTATACAATTTATTTACAAATACACTAAATTACACTACAATAAACTAATTTACACTACAATACACTAAATTTACACTACAATATACTAAAAAAAATCTAATTTACTCTACATAAAAACTAAACTAAATAATTCTACAAAAATAATATAATTCGGATTTTTTTTTTCAAATTAATAATTTACACTACAATATACCAAATTTACACCACAATACACGAAATTATACTACAATACACTAAAAAAAAACTAATTTACTCTAAATACAAACTAAACTAAATAATTCTAGACAAAAATAATAAATTTTGGATTTTTTTTCAAATAAAAAATTTAACTACATACCTAACGAAACTTGTAGATCTGAAGTTCTTCTTGTTCTCCTCTCAAAATTATACTAAAATATGTTATTAGAATAAAAAATGATGAAGATTGGAGGTGGTTAAAATTCGGTTTTTGGTTTTCTCGGGTAGGGGATGAAGCTCTCTGTGGGAAGAATGAGGAATGAAGAAGGAAGAAGGGAGGCAGGGAGGGTCCGGGTGGAAAGCACAATTTTTTGGCTTAACCGAATAGCCTATTCGGTGAAGCCCAAAAAATAACTTCACCGAATTGGCTATTCGGTTAAGCCAAAAAATTGGCTTCACCGAATAGCCTATTCGGTTAAGCTATAATACGGATCTTCTGTGGCCATGTTCCCACAACCCCTGTTAAAACCGACTGCTTAACCGAATAGCCTATTCGGTTTTTGCTGTTTTTATAACAAACCCCGCAATCATGTCGTTTCTTTAACTTTTATTATTTTAATTACTGTTTTTAAAAAACATCATATTCGGAAGGCCACCGCATACTGCATATACGGTATGCGGCCGAATATGCGGATTTTTATTCAAATTTATATATGCGGATTTTTTATTAAATATTTAATCCCACAGTACTTAAATACAACAAGGCAGCATGTAGAGAGGTTATAAAAGACTTCTGAGTGGGACGTTTGAAAAGAACACATACCTGGTGGGTCTGGAACTCATTTAATGAGTTATGAATTCGGATCCGGAACTCTTTTAATGGGTTTTGAATGTTTTTTAATTTTTTTAAAGCATAGATTCAATATTCTGTCCGAATAGCTATTTTCTATTCGGCTGGACACTGAATAGAAATATACGGCTGTATATTCACCGAATATAACCGAATTTTAAAACACTGGTTTTAAGTGAGAACGGAATAAAAAAAATATGATATAATAATTTGTAAAAAATTCAACGGGTGAAAGCTCCGGAATTTTTTTTTGGAATTAAAAAAAAACAATATGTATGGAAAACATTAATAGTTGTATTGAATAAAATTTATCAATTGACATAAATCATTCTTATTTTTTGTGTTAGTGTCAATTTGGTATTGAATTTTGACTCGAGTCCGTTCAACTGTTCAAGGCCCTCACTTACAATCTAGTATATAAATAGCTTTTTGAGGAATATTTATTTTTGAATAATGTTTTATAATGTTTCTAAATTTCCTTCGGTGGGTAATTTAGGAGAATATCTAATTTATCCAGAAGGTTCTAATATAAATGGTTTTTGATCCATAACATCGTGGCACATTGGATTTCGAAAAATAAAATGTATAAAGAAAAAAAATCTAAATTCACAATATTTTTTTGAAATGAAATAAATTCACAATATTAATAGAGGCGAAATTCTGTTGGAGAAATTACAAACCACCAGAGACCATGCTTTGAAAACAGTCTTAAATTAAAAACTAAGACAGTTCCTTTTTCAAAGAACAGTCCATACTCTTTGGTTTCTACAAAAAAAAAAAATTTATAATGAGATACACTATATGACCATTATTTGAAAGAGCAACCTTTGTCTTAAGGTCATAGCAGTGTTAAGATTATCTTTTATTTAACCCACACATTTTTGTTTTTTAATTTAGGAGGGTTTATCATGGGCTGAATGAAAAGGTATGAATTTTTTCAACATCGACTGTCCTATCTGAGCTATGATCTAGGGCTGTAAATGAGTTGTAAATTAGTGAGTTACCTTCAACTCATGATCAACTTATTAAACTAATGAGTAAGTCAATTCAAGTCGAAAAGATATTAACAAGCTGAAAACATAACTTGAATTCAGCTCATTACCAACTCAAGTCGGTTCATAACACGTTTATAACTCATTTAACCTAGTCAATTTTACTATTTATAGTCATTCCTCCTGCATAGTGCGGTGCATTATACTTTAACATGTTGTCCTATTACGAAGTTACATTGAAAAATTAATTGAAACATGAATGAAATAGGGTCTTATTTCCATCCATGGCTCCTCTATTCACCATCCTATGAAAAACAATTTGAATTCAGCTCATGAGTTGAGCGAGTTAGAGTATATTCAAACTCAACTCACAAGTTAAACGAGTCAGCTAACTCAAGTTAGAACTGACTCGTGTTGTAAATAAGCGAGTTAAAAGAGTAGTTACTAAGCGAGTTACGAGTTCGTTAACTTTTTTTTGCAACCCTACTGTGATCTCAAATTCTCAGTTCAATGTAGGACGTAACCAGATTTTTTTGTTCTTAAAGGGACCTTGAGCAAAAAAAAAAATTCCCCAAAACAAAACCAAAACAAAAAAAGTCAAAAACCAATTCAGAAGAAAGTCCTGATCTTCGTAATTTTGGACAATTCTCAGGGGTACTTTTGTCATCGAAGCAAATAAAACCCCTCTCCCCACCACACTGCTTCTTCCTCCCGTGAACTCCTTTATCGAGAGAGAGAGAGAGAGTCTGAGAAAGAGAAACTGAAAAAGTGAGAAAGCTCTGTTCGATTCTTCTCATTTCCTAATTTCATTTCTACGTTGTTTCTACTTTTTGAGCTTCATTTCTGAGATCATCCAATCAACCGCGCGAGTTTCACTTTTACTCTTCGGGTTAGTTATATTATATATCTCTTTTTTTTCTACAAGCTCAAGAGATCCGATCTGAAATGGGTTATCATTTTATTTGTTCTGATTAAGTTTAAGCAAGGTGATTGATATGTCCTCAATAATTAAAAAAAGTGCTTATTTTAATGATGTAATTTAGTCCTTCATGTAGTTCGATCAAATTAATGGTAAAGTTTCTTTAACATTTCTGATGAAGTATAAATTTTGTTATATAACGCGAGTCTCTTTTCTTCAGGTAGATTGTGGTGGGAAAAGAAGAGCTTTCTCTGATAAAGACTTGTTGAACTATGCGGTGGTTTTCTCTTTCAGTTGACATCCTGCGCAAAGGAATTTCCTTGAACTTGTACTGCAGAGTTATCCTGTAACTCCACTTCCCTCTCCTTGCGTCTTTCAACTCTGTCTATTCACATTCACTGTCTTATTCCAGTTACAATCTATTCCAATCCCCTTTTCACAAAGTTCACGCCTTCCGTTAGTGTTGGTTGATTTTAGGTTCCCTTCTTCTTCTCATTACACAATTCCCTAATTTCCCATCATTAGTTTGCACCCAAATTCACACAATTTACACAACTGTCTTTGCTTATTTGATTCTATAATTGTTTGGTTTGGTCAATTGACAAGGAGGGTATTAGAAAAGGGGGATAAAGAGAGTAGAATGGTGTGGCAAGCAGCAGCTAAAACAAGGTTTCGAGAATTAAAACACGAGACTGGAATTTACGGTGGTGCCCCCATAATTGTCAGGACCATTGCTTGCTTTCAACCCCTTCAGGATTGCCAGGTAATTTATCATTGATCTAAAACAACAAAAAAAGGAAAATATGTTTGGATTTTACATTGGTTTTTTATACAAGTAATGTGATACCATAATGTCAGTGGTGTATCTGTCAAAACTGCCATGATAAAATACTAGTGTGCACTGAATGGTATGGCTGGAAATTGGTTCTAGAATGTATTTAGTAATTAATATAAGTTATTTCTGTGATTTGTCTTTCATTGGGCATTTGAATCCATAGCATGTTTAATCATAAGTAGATATGTCCAGGTTCATTACTGATACATACTGCTGGCCCCGGTATTTTTACCATGTGTTAACTTGATCCTTTTCATTCCCCTAATCATCCATCTATTTTAATCGCAAAATTATTTATTTCTAAATTTAATTTACAGGCTGAGTACTTCCGCAATCTCCTCAAACCCGTGACGTAGATCAGCTCCCCCTGTTAAACTCTTCCACTATTTTCATAACATTTTGCTATAAGCAAATTCATCTGGTATGGATGTTGTCTCTAATTACATTGTTGATTTTACAATCTGAGCCATTTTTTTCATTCCTTTCCAATTTAGATGCTATTTTGATCCATATTTCAGGTTGTTTCCTTGGCTGTTCTCGAGAATCTTAATTTCCAAAAATCTGTATGGAGAGGGATTTCCTTCCTGGTTGCAATGCACCCAATTTGCAGTGGGAATACGCCAGCAACTTCACTCCGCCTCTTATTCCACATAATGGTGCTTCTGTGCTATTGCCAATTTATGGCGACCAATACGGGTATTCCGCTGCTACCCTAAATGGATACATTCCTTTTGCAGGATTTCAACCCTTTGAATTGTACCCTAGCGGGCAATGCTACAACCTGCCTCCTAGTCCCTTGTATAATCTACCGACAGCTGTTAATTATCCCACCCAAACAGTGAACATGGATCCAGATCCAGTCAATCCAGTATGGGATGTACCAGTCAGTAACCAAACCAATGTGAATGGTACGGTTGATGGTACTGAAAGTGAGATGCATGAAGATACCGAGGAGATTGATGCGCTTCTTTATTCAGATTCTGATGAGTATATAATAGAAGAGGAGCCCAGCACTGGACAGTCTCCAATGAAGTACATAACTGGAGAAGAGGTAGCGAGTACGACCATACATGCTAAGAAACGGCGGCTTGGCATCGATCTTGATGCATCCCTTATTGACACTGCCACCTCAGCTAAAGATTGTGATTACAAGAACAACAATAATGTTTTGGATTGTAGTGATGCAGAGTCGAGCTGCGTGGGTGGTGGTGAAGAGAGAGAAAGTGAAGGAATTAGTGATAAATCAGATTGCATAGACATGAATTTGAAGAGAAAGAAAATTCAAGAGACTGTATGTTTGTTAAGGCGTATTATACCAGGAGGAAAGGGAAAAGATGCAGCCACTATCTTAGATGAAGCTATTAGTTATCTAAAATCTCTAAAATTGAAAGCTAAGGCTTTGGGTAATTTTTAGATTATACAAGGTTGAAGTTGCAAAAAATTGATTTAAAAAAGCCGAGGTGATTTCTTTCATACCAAGTACTTGGTGAGATTTCTTTGGGATTGTAATGATAGTTCAATAAAAAGGTGGTAAGCAGTTAAGGTGGGTTTGTGTTTACTTTTGCGTTGATTTACCTATGCTTTCAAAGAAGAAAGAGATAGGTGGGAGGATATTAGTGGGGGTCTTGGCCTCCTTTTTGACGCAGTGAGCATGATATAAAGAGGGTATTAATTGTGGTAAGCTACTAAACTTTAGTAGGAGGCTATTCCCCTTTCATGATTTGGTTTTCAGCAGCTTGTGAGAGGTTTCTGTGCCCCTCTCTACCTATGCATGGATGTGCATATGTATATATACATATATCATTATCCATGCATAAATTTCATGGATATGCTATTTATATTATATTAAATCTCTTTATTAATGATTTAATGTCTTATTTGTATGGATGCACGAATACTTGTGTTATTGTTGGCGTCAATGACATGATGTTATACATGCTGTTATCATAATCGCCATCTTATTATTATTATTATTATTTGATTTTATTTATTTAAGGATATATTATATTGACCATAATTTTAACAACAGCGATAATTGATTATCAAACCGTTATTAAATGAAATTATAATTTTTTATAGTTTAGATATGTTGTGTACCAATTACCAAATGTATAAACAAGATATTTAAACAATATATTTAAAACGTATTCACAATTTTACATTTATTTTTATTTTGGGGGGGGGGGAGGGTTCGAAGTTCTAACGACTAGTGGGAGGTACTGTAGATGTTTCTGTTTTAAAGCTGCTGTAAGCTGGTGGCAGCATTGTTTAGTTGCTTCTTTTTCTGAGTACATTTATTATGGTGATATTATTACCCACGTTACTTTTGAGCTTCATATTCTCACTTTCCTCTGTCCTATGTAATAACAGCCACCTACTTTCTTCCATGTCCTTTAAATGACAGACCTCTCTCGGTGGAATTTTCAGATCTTTCAGAGTTTATTTAAAGCCAATATATATTTGCAATACTTGTGTACCAGTATTGCAATTAATACACTATCTTATTTAGCTTTTGATCTTCACTTTTTTTGGTTAAAAACCCGATTGCATTGATTCAAACAAAGAAAACATGTGTAATAGCTACCTTGAAAATTTTTTATTTTCACTTTTTCTGACTCTATCACTAATTGAATGGTTAGCTCTTTTGACAATTTTAAAAGATAACCTGGTTCTTTTTAACTAATTGTTATTTTTTCTATTAGTTACAGTGGATAGCTTGTCAATATTGACCGGATCTAACTTTGCCTCCCTTCCTGGTACTTATCACCTGGTATGGAGAAAAAGTACCTCTCTTCCTGGTACTTTATTTTTTTTTTGAGGAAAAATAAGAGTCTCGCCCATATTTGATTGATAATCGCGGTTACAAAAGAGTTGTAGCTGCTTACCAAAAGGACTCTTCCTGGTACTTTATTAATCTCAACCGCAGCTTATGTTTGCATTCTCTCTTGAAAGTACTTTATTATTCTTTTTAAAGCTTGATAATAGTTCATTGAACTTGAAAGTTCATTGATTGATAGAACATAGTGTAATTAATGATAAAGAAAGGTGCATTCAAACCCTATAATTTCAATTCTGTTTGGATCAGCTTAGCACTGGATAGATCTGGTACATAGCCTTTTGCTCCTTTTCCAACACCTCAGCTGAAAATAATGGCCTATCAAACTTCTTTTAGTTAAGATTTTATTTTATTTCCTTCAACAATTTCCACCCAGTGTATGCCCTTTTTTAATATTTTAAGGTGTGACGTCTTTCAGAGGGTCAATTCAAATGTTTAATAAAACAATCCATAATTTAATAATCCATGGTGCTATGTTTTCATTGTGTCGACATAATTATGTAAGTTGTAACCAAAGTGCTTCTGGTGGGACCAAGGATAATTAATTAAATAATTCTAATTTGAACCGCGAACTTAGCGTGGTGGCGTGAACTCCGTCTTTCTACATAGAGATGCAGATTTAACTCTTAAGAATGATATCTAAAAGATGCCGGTGTGTTATTGGGATCCTTTAATAAAAAAAATTGTTCTAACTTGTATTTTTTTTTTCTTAAAAATATATGATTTTTTAATAGCATTTGTATTAAATTTGACTCGGTTTAGAAGTTATTAGTCTTTTAATATTAAATAATTTAAAATTTTCAACAATGAAATGTTCACATTTATGATGCATCAAATTTTTAATTAGTAAAAATTATATGCATGTTCTATCTACATAATTAGAAGTACATCTGTAATATTAATTTGAAAAATATTTTTCATAATATAAAATGTATATACCATAAAAGTTTAATAAACAGTAAAACTGTCAACTAATTATACAATAATGAGCTCATAAATACTGCGTACAAATAATATTTTAATAAAATAAAATAAAATAAAATGTGTTGGGTGGCTTAGGTAGGTGTGTCAATTGGTATGATAGAGGTGAGGTGGAAGCATTTTCATACCTATGCCCACTAAGAATTGACCTTACCCATACCCTACCATTACTCATTAAGAATTGACCTTATTCTATCATATCCTTACCCGTTAAAATTATCGGATAACGAAACGGTAGCGGGTGAATAACGAATAATACTATTATAATAATTAATTTTATTATATTTTATAAATAAGATATTAAAACTCATTCATTTCACACATATGCAATCACATTACTAATAAAAAAACAAAAAAAAACAAATATGCAATCAATTCCAACTAATTTTTTTTTATAAAGCAAGAGAATTTAAAACACAATATCTCTTCGGACAAATTCAATTATGAACTAAATAACAAAACATTCAAATAAAAGTAGAGGAAAGTAATATATTTAACATTATTCTTATAACAAAAAATTTACAAGAAATAACAAAAGTACATCACAAATTATTGTCCAAACATTATCATATAATTTTATTTTATAATAATTATCCTATAGAATAACGGGTATGAAATAGCCTTTACCCGTACCCTTACCTGTTTAGCTAATGAAAAAAATCTTTATCCATATCCATACCCAATAAGCTAACAAAAAAATACCTTATACATACCCACCTTATCAAATCCGGTACGAGTAAACGGTTAAAAGGGTATTATTGACACCCGTTTAGGGTTTAGGGTTTAGGGTTTAAAAAATATATATATTTAAAAAAATAGGCATGCAGCGAGTGCCGATCAATATATTGAGATCAAAGCATCTGCCTCAAAAATAGGCATTCTATCCATAGCAACAAAGGTATTTAATTACATAAAAAAAGAAGGATAGTGAGCAGCTTGACGATATTGCGGCCATAAATATTTATTTATAAGATAACATGTCGCCATGTTGGTTTCTTCTGCAGGAAGTTGCGTATGTTCTGTTACCCTTTTTTGTTTTATCTTTAGATCATTGTTTCAGCGAAATTCAGCCAAACTCTTTTTAAAAAATACTTATTAGTATTTAAGAACGATACGACATTTAATGATTTAACTAAACGACTAAAAAAATTCATAAATACCAATATTTTATATACGGTAGTTTTAGTTTTAACAATTCAAATTATAAAAGAATAATTATATGAGTCCCCTCTTTTTCAGTTCTCCAATCGTTCCCGCATCAACCTTCCTCTAATGATGTACTATGGTTTCTTTTTTTCAGTGTTCGCACTCGTCCCCATGTCAATCTTCATAGGTTAAATACTTGAAAAATAAGATATTAATATTTTGATGTGTAGCTTGATATGATCATCCTCATTTTTCACTTCCCCAATTGTCTCCGCGTCAATCTTCCTCTAACAAAAATAGTTGACCTCATAGGTATAAATACTTCAGTGCATATGTATAAATACTTGCAATACTTAATATTAATACTTTAAGACGTCCTCCAGTATCATATGTAAAAAAATACTTAAGTATAAGTATAAATATTTACACGACGATTTATAAATACTTGTGTGATGACGAGTTTCAAAGTACTTTATCATGGATCTCATTTCAAAAACAAAGTCACGTAGAAGACGTTTGTGGTTTTAGATTCGCAAAATTCCTCACAAATCATCAGAATATGGACGTGATTGAACGGTAAAAAAAACAAATCCACCTCTAAGAACGTGTATGGTCTCCCTAGTAGTTTGAGTTGTCCCCCATGTATTTATGGTGCGGGACGTTTGGGGAATTTGATTGGGAGACAATTATTTACGTAAAAATTGTTCACCTCATAAGTATAAATACTTCCGTGCATAGGTTTAAGTAGTTGAGAATGTCAATATTAATACTTTTAGAAAAAAGTTCCAATACTGGATTTGCGCAGTCCCCAGATAGTTATGATCCCCATACAATTATGGTGCGGGAACGATTCGGAAATTTTAATGTGGAGATTGTTATCAGGAACCAATTATAAAAAGACATCTCTACTTAAAACATTATACAATATTAATTTTAAATATTTAACATTATAAAATCGAATATTGTAATGTAGTAATCCACTAAAGTAAAAAAAAAAAAAATAGTATGAGATCGATTAAAGTCCCTTCGACTCACATCCAATGCAATACTAATTTTGCGATCTCTCTTATTTACTAGACTACATGTAATTCTTGCAATATCAAAATTCTTTTATCAACAAAATCAGGTAATATTTTTTTCCGACATCAAATTATCCGAAAGCCGATCCTTAATCCACTTAGTGGCCAAAATTACTCAAATTCGATTTTTTACAGAATTACGAAAAGGGATTTATTGGTTGTTTTTTAAGCTTGATTTCAGCTAATTATGTAGAATTTTTTTTTAAATGGAATAAGGGTCTAGCCCCTATTCATGATTCATTGATAAAAGTTAATGTAGGTTTTTGTTTAGAAGACCATACAGGGAAGATGCAAGATGGACTAGTGAGCATGTCTCCAATTTTCTTTTGATATATAAGTTTAAAAAAAATTATTATTAAAAATTAAAAATTTAAAACATAATAAAAGCACAAAAAATGAATACATATAAATCCTCCTCCTTAATTATATAGAAAATCATATATAAATACATTTTTTTAAAATAAATGTCAATTAATCATCATGGTCTTGCACAAGTAACGAATATTCCGTATTTACCACCCTCTTATCATGTGGTCAGAGGCGGAGGCACTTGGTCTAAATAGGGGTCAATTGACCCCCATTTATTTTCAAAAAAAATTGTACTTATTGATAAGTTTCTATATAAATTAGTACAAAATACTATAGAACTATCAAATTGACCCCATTCACAGTATAAAAAATTTTATATGCTTGACCTCCATTCATGTTTGATCCCCATAGTTTGAAGGTCTGACTTCGCCCTTGCATGTGGTTATCTGCCATTAGAATTCTGTATGCACCAACAACCGCATTAAATTCTAATATGCACCAGCAACCGCATTATGGAGAATTATAGATGTTGTTTATATTTTTGGTCTAGAGTGCTAAAAGTGTATTCCACAAAATCTTTCATCTTTGAAGCTGAATTTTAAAAAAAAAAATTATATGAAATGAATCATGCACTCTTAAGTCCTGCTTCATAAGTAAGGAAAAAAAATGTCATAAAGGCATCCGAATTTTCTTTAGTTAGCGTTTTAAAAAATTGAAAATTGAAAATTAGCATGACATTGGAATTTTTTTTGTAACTCAACAGGAATGTAGACTAAGTATGCGTTTCTAATAAGTTAATGAATGCGCAAACTTAGTCTGCATACCATTTCTCATTGATGCGCAAACCTATTTTGCATTCTAGAAATTTTTTGATCTTTTTAAATGCTAACTAAAAAAAATTCAGTCAAAGAATTGCAAAATCCGAGAAAGAAAGAAGAGATAACTTGTGACATTTATAATAACAAGACATATAACAAGTAAAATAACAAGGAAAGATAATCATCTATAATAAAAAAAAAAGGCATTGTTATATTTTAATAAAATCGGTGGATTTTTTTTTAAAACTTAGCTGTTCTAGAATTTTTTTCTCCTGACCAAAAGTGCTACCGCTCCATCTATGAGTTTTACTCCACTATTATCAACATAAAAGATGTGTCTTATACTAGCCATTATGTGGATTTTGTGCCAGTCACGCAGTCACGCTCACTGCTTGTGTAGAATAATTCTAATACTTAAATGGAATAGGACGACCATGCATAACTGGCCCATGGCGTCAATTTTATATGCCAATCAAGTAATCAACCAATAACAAGCCTATATAATGCGTTGATTATTTTTGTCTACTTCTTCCTCTTTGTTATCAATGCGCCCGAACTTAAAAAAGAAAAGAAAAAAGAGATTGTTTATCTACGAAAATTAAATATCTCTGTTCAATAATACAAATAAAATGTACACCGTTAACAGTGTGAACTATGGTTCCCATAAGATTAAAATATATATTAATTATATTTTTCCGTTTTATATGTCTGAACTTTTGATTATACAAATAACAAAAAAATCTGATGTTTTAAGAATTTCAGAGTTTGTTTGAAAAGTTAAAGGATCAGATCTCCATTGGATGGTCCAGATCAGCCTAAATCGGAGAGGTAAAATAGCTATTTTAAGTTGGGCTAAAATTTTGCTAATATTGGGCTTTATAAATCCGAGCCCCATTTGTAACCCGGGTTTTAACTGTTTTTTGGGCAAGTCTAACTGTAAAAAATTCGTTAAATTATTTTTCCCATAATTTTTTTATGAGAAGAGGTAATTCCCCTCGACCATGAATTCGTATCCTCTCCATTAACTAAATTTTTTTTTTTTGAGTTACTGCATCTGTACCGTCCGACTATCTTTAAGATCCGTGCCAATCTACATTAATATTAAAAGACTCCCTGCTTCATAGGCGAGTGCCGGATTGACTCCGTTTAAAATCAAATGGTCAAGATGTATTAACTCAAAGGATGTTCTTTTGAGTTAATGTAGACGATGCGGACTCCTCGACGAATTCACATCCTCCTTGGTACCGTAATAGGAAATCTTTTACAATTACTAAATCTGGACCGTTCTTTTTAACTTGACACGAATCTCAAAGTCTAATAATACTGCTCTGCACTAGCTCGAATCTCAAAGCAGCCGAGAGTTAATTTCAAACCGTAAAGTAAAAGAAAGGGTAAATTTCTCCGGAGGTCACTCAACTTTGCTCTATGTCACGAATTGGTCACTCAAGTTTGATTTGTCCCCTGGAAGCCACTAAATTTTGTATTTGTTCCAATTAAGTCATTCCGTCACTTTTTCCATCCAAAAAGTTAACAGATCTAACGTAGACATCCAACTCACCATTTTCGAAAATTATTAAATCATTTTGACTTATTTGGGTACAATTTGGAGATACCATTCTATATATACTTTCTCTTCTTCTTTTTTTCCCTCTTCTTCTCTAAACTCTTCGGTATAATAAAGTGATTTGGGTTATGAACAGTGCCGAAGCTAAAGTGCTAAACTCAAATATCGCTGTAACTCTTTTGTTTTGCTCCGATGCTTCATTGTTGAATTTTTCTGTTGAGGATGAAATTAGAGTTTAAGAGAAAATAATTTTCGAATCATAATAAGGAAGAACATAGAACAAGAGGTACGCAAGAAGAGTACGGAGGAAATAAGGTAAGAAAGGAAAGTAAAATAAGGCAATTTTGCAGGATCAGGTGACAGAGAAGGGAAGAAAGAAAGTACGAAGGAGAAATTGAAAATGAAGAGTCTGGAAAAGAAGAGGGAAAGTATGGTAATATAATGGTATTTCCAAATTGTACCCAAATAAGTCAAAATGATTTAATAATTTTCGAAAATGGTGAGTTGGACGTCCACGTCAGATCTGTTAACTTTTTGGATGAAAAAAATGACGGAATGACTTAATTAGAACAAATACAAAATTCAGTGACTTTCAGAAAACAAATCAAACTTGAGTGATCAATTCGTGACAAAGAGCAAAGTTGAGTGACCTCCGCATCTTCATCTCTTTTTTCCTTTTCAGCCGGGACCCTTCTTTTGCCGATGAAATCTTCTACACGTAATGGAAATGATACGTGTCCCTCCTCGACTGAATTCATATCACCGACGGTACCGTAAAAGGGAATCTTTTACAATTACTTGATCTCGACCGTTCTTTTAAAATTGGCACGAATCTCAAAGCCCAATAATACTGCCCCCTCAGTCAGCCCGAATCCCAAACCGGCTGAGAGTTAATCTCAACCGTAAATAGCTAACTGTAAAAGGGAATCTTTTACGGTACCGTCGAGGATATGGATCCCTCCTCGACCATCTATGTCCGGATTATCCCCGGATATTGGGACCACCTTTTCTAACACGTTTTAAACTGATTTAACTTCATAAGAAAAAAACTGATTTAACGGTCCGTCGCCTCCACCCACTCCAATACTGCTTTATAAGGTGGATCTCTCTCTTCCGACCTCTCTCCTCTGCAGACAGTTTTCCGATCTCCTCTCCCGTTCTCTTATCTTTCTACCGGCGCTGAAATTCTTCCATGCGAGGTGGGGACCCATGGCACTAGTCGGAGCGGGACTGCCTGGAGTGGTCGCGATCGCTTCTCTCATCTCTGCTCTCCGATATTGAGATCCTCAACGGCGAAGGCTCCGGCGGAGGCAAGGCTCCTATGCGATCGAGGTGGAAGACGGAGCCGGGTCATTATAACAGAACCACACTCTCTTATCTCGGCTTTACTCTTTCGATAGATCTAACAAGTTCGTAAAATCCGATCAGAAGAGGGGAAAACAACTTTCAGTCTCTCGAAGGCTCAAACAGACTAGATATCCGCGTTTCTGAGCTGATCATAGCAATTTCTTGAATTGAAATTGTGAGAATCAATGTTCGAGCCATGGATTTCATGAAGGTCTTCGATCAGATGGTTCGTGAGATGTGAGCTTGTTACATTGATATTTTCGGTTGATTTTTGTTAGATTTTATGTCTAGATGGGCTGATCTCGTTGTTTATATCAGAAAGAGAGAGGTGAATCTGAAGGTGCTCAAGGTCCCAGAAATCGAACAAAAGGTTAGCTCTCCAATTTCCTTTTTTTTTTAAAACTTGGTAGTTAGCTCTCCAATTTAATTCAAAATCTATTGTATCAGCTGGTGGTTCAGATCTTAATTAGATTGAATAACTCAAGTGGTAGAATCCTTTATACTTTGTAGTGAATGCTACCTCAAAATGGATATAGACTATATACGCACAGGAATTGCACTTCTAGCAATTGACCATAAAATTAGTGTCTCCAATGCTCCTATGAAAATAATTTAAAGTTTCTTTCACCAAAAGGGAAAAAGTTTCACAAGTAGATTATTTTATAGGATTTGGTGGAGTTGGAATGCCAGCGGTGGAAGAGCAAAGGTGTAAAATATAAAATATGAAGTCAGAAACAACAGAAACGGGTACAAAGCTGGGGCTCTTAAAGAAGGAATTAAGCATGACTATGTGCAAAATTGCGAATACATCACCATGTTTGATGCTGATTTTCAACCTGAATCTTTCTTTGGAAGTCCTTATCAGTTCAGTCCTCGCTTATTGCTGTTTTTCTCTGTCATTTAAAAAAATATGTATAAATTGTAGCTAGAGAGCTTGACAGCCTCTATTTCAAACTCATGGGAATCTATTTGCATATGTGAAGGTGTGAGGATGCATAAGAAAAATATCACCAATTCAATTGGCTGGTACACAATGTTATGCCCTCTGATCACCTCATGATCTCAAAAGGCAGGTCCACTGTTCTTAATAAGAAACCAGTGAGAAAACAGTTAATTTTGTTTTATATAAACAGTTCAAGATTCATTATATTGTTTTCTGAGTAAGTTTGAAACTCAAAGTTGCAAATTTTGCACTGTTGTTTTTGATAGATGGTTGAAACCAATACAACATCTGATATACTTTACCAGTATTGTACCAGTGTTAATTTGGGTTGATTTTTCAGAGATTGGATCTGGACAATTCTATCAGCTGCCGCGATGAGATGGAGTGCTTGGAGAGGGAAATTGGGGACCGTGTGGCACAAAAATGGACTCCAGCTATGATTGCTCTAGTCGGATTGGTGCGCTATGCAAAGTGTGTGTTGTTTGGTGCATCGACCCCGATAGTGGATCTCTCAGTTGGAAAATTCAGTTTCTCAGAAAAATATGAATAGGTATAAGTCAGATTATAATGGATCTTTATAATATTTCCAGTTGGATTTGAATGAATTAAACATGTCAGATTCCATTGGATTTGAATATTTCCAGTTTTTGTCGAAATAGGTACATGCTTGATATACGTGGTTTATCAAAATCTCATTTGGCTTACAAGATTTATAAACATCTAGGCCTCATGGTATAGATACAAGTATTACAGGATTATAATGGATCTTTATAAAAAAAGTAATCATAATGTAAGTAGAAATTAAAATTTATAAATCTTTAAAAGTAAGTAGTTCAATTTAGACTCATCAATATACAGCGACATAAAGACATACGTTTGTGTGCATGTTACAAATAAGAAAATGAAACCCTCATATCCAGCCAATTAGAAGACTGAATATTTATCTGAAACATACTACGTGTTTTTTTTAATATTGCAATAAAGAGTAAAATAGACACTTTATAAATTTAAAATGAGTTTAATAAATAATTAAATTAATTGAATAAATTTGTGAATTTTTTAAATTGAAAAAAGTAAATTTGATATTATAAATTTTAGAGAAAAAAATGCGTAATTTTAAAGTTTCTGAAGATATACACAAAATTTACCCTACTAAATATTTCGAGCACCAGTTCACATGAACTTTCTTCTTTTAGTGATACAAGTATACAACAGATCATTTAGAACACATACTCGATAGTTTAAAAAAATAAATCATTTATCTTCGGATCGATAGTTTAATCCTTAATGAGGATATGTTAGGGAAGATGTGGGAATTAAAAATGAAGACTTAGTGTGAATAAAATATATATTATAGTATGTAAATATCAAATTAATCTTGCGTTTTTGTTATGTATCAGTCCACATTCTCAATGGTACCGACTGGTATAAGTGGTCCAAAGAATTTGAAATGCAATTATCTAAATTAGCAGGTAACATCGGTTTCACAGTATCAAGATTTTGATCAGTTCTGAATTGTTGATAATTCTCAATATTCAAATCTACGCAGGGAAATACAGTAAATAACACTTCAAACATGATTTTATTAAGTACCGATCTATTTGATATTTTACTTTGAACTAATTGAAGACAGATTCAAGACTTATTAGATACTGATTCATGCGCAAGAACAAATTAAGAATAGATAAAATTACAAACAAATTGTTCCCATCCCAACTCTTAGTGTAGACCTTTCTTTTGTCATTTTTACATTCACAACCAAAATGTAAATATTATGGAGCCAATAAAACAATAACCATTCAACAATTTCATGTTTTTCATAAAGCTCTTCACTCCTAATCTCTCCCCCTCTTATAATTGAACAAGTTTCAGAAAAAAAAATGAAATATATCAAAAATCAAGAAAACAACAAAAAAAATTTCAACAACAAAGCACCCATACTGGATGCTAATACCTTGATTCCCTTGCTTTCACCATCGTAACCTAGATTTTTAGCACTCGCAAGAAGAGGATTCATCAGAAAGATCATCTCAAGCGAGAAACACCTAAGCAAAATGGATGTTGATGGATAGTGCATCTCAAGAGGAAGTTGTTGGTGACGTTAGATTTGCGAGTTGGTCGTCAAAAAATCAAATATTGCGGCTAGAAAAGAGAAGGCATTTTTTTCTCGGTATCTAGGGACTCGTGTTGGCTGTTGGGAAGAAGATAGTAAAAAAATAATAAAGGCAAAGGAGCTCCTTTAGAAAAAGTGTAGGACCGGCAAAAAAAAAAGCTCGCGGCCAGTGGCTCAATTGTGACTCGCAACTAGGGGTGCACAAAAAGCTCATGACTCGAAACTCAGTTCGGAATCAATTCGGATTCAACTCGCTAATAACTCGAGTTGAAACTGACTCGAGTCAAAACTGACTCGAGTTAACTGACTCGGTTGATTTATGAGTCGAATCCAAGTTACTCCCAACTCGGTTCGGAATCAACTCGGTTGGACTCACACCAAACCCTAATCCATATATTCCTAATTTTTGCGTCCCCAAACCTTATACCTGTTTCTCACAATATTTGATAATTTGATAAATTATGCATTATTTCTTTTATTTTGTTAATTTATTAGAGTCTGTATTGTTTTGTTAGACTTTATCTGTTTGGTAATTTTTAATTATGTACTATTTTGGTATTTTCGTAATTTTTAATTATGTATTGGTCATTGTCTCATTATGTACTGTCTTTAATTGTGTATTATTTTGGTAAACTATGTAATATTTTTTTTTATTAGAATTAAATTAGATTGTCTCACTATGTACTATATTATGAGTCACGAGTCGACTCGCTTCGACTCGAGTTGCTCGCGAGTTGATTCCAAATTGGAGTTTCTGACTCGGAACTGGATTAGCAACTCGGACTCAACTCGGCCATTGAGTTCGTGAGTTGAATCCAAGTTGTCCTCAACTCGGCTCATGAGCAGCCCTACTCGCAACTGACTCTTTCACTAACAGCTTATTTGCTCGCTCGTTATTAGCTCGGTCCAGAATTAACGAGTTCAAGTTGGGGTCTAGCTTGCTCATCAGTTCGCGAGCTAGCTCGATTAGGCATCAATTTGTGAATTTGTATGAATTTATGTGCATTGCTCAGTTCAAAAAGTTTGTAGAATTTATTTTCTTCTTAAAACAAGGTCCAGCCAGACCCAGCTCACGAGCTAACTCGGTTTAGCTCGTGACAATTTCAAGCTGAGATTTCAGTTCGGACCTCGAAAATTAACTCGCTCGTGACTCGGACGAGCCAGCTCGTTGCTACTCCTAAGATGAGGTTAAAAACGTCCAAAAGTAGCTGAAAAAGTTTCTGAAGGAGGCTCTTAAGGAGGGAGTTGAGTTGGATTAAGATTTAGTCTAAAAGAACTGCTTTAATTTAAGTTAAGGAGAAGATGTTCGGCCGAATTAAAAGTTAAAAGAAAACTAAACGAAGTTAAAGGAGGCACGCCAAACATATACGTACAAGATCATTTAGAACACAAACCCTTGCATTTGGAGCAAATGCCCTCAGGCATCTAATCTCACCTTGACCCCGCTTAGCTGCTTGGAATTGCATGCTAATGAGACTGAGCCCAGCAGGTGGCACCGCAAATTTTTTAGGACTTTAGATGGCAAAAACCACTGTATCTTGCGGTGTTGTAAATAACAGCATGTGCTCGTTGTACGGACAGAGTACCATTAATTGATTAATTGAAAATAATCGAGAATAATCGGCTAGACAGAAAATTTCGTGACAGTTTGGTCACCACCAGCGACTAATCGGCCTAAATGGCCGTTTTTTACAACATTAGTATTTTGTCGAAGTTTCTTTTAGTTACCATTTAAGTAAAATAAATAGACAGAAGTGATATTATTTTTGAAAAAAATATATATTTATCAGCTACACAGATAATGGTAATTAAAAAATAAAATATTAAAAAAGAACGATAACACCTTCATCTATTCATTTTAGAAAAAATGGTAACTGAAAAAAATTCGGTGCATTTTGGAATAGGAGCAAATCGCCAAATCGATATGGCAGGATTCTATTCTTATCATTAGCACAAATTCTCCAATTATTGTTGCTAAGTTATCATGGATATGCATTGAGATCTAAAAAGTTACATATACATTCTTTTTACTCGCATAGTGTAATTTAAGAAAAATATGTTGTTCGTAAAAATGGTGCTAATAAACATCTTTGAAAAGGCTAATTTAAATGCGTATTGCACATTTAATTACAAAACATACATCCCGAGATAATTACAAAACATACTTCTACGACTTTGTTGACTGTTTGACTTTAATTGGACAATGTTGGAAAAGTAAGATTTTTTGTATATAATTTGTTTAAACTTGCAAATTTTGAAACGGAAAGTACATCGGTAACTGTTTGATATTGATTTATATAATTTTTTTAGTACAAGGTCAATGTCAAACTCTTCAAATTATACATTTTATTTTAATTAAAATTAATGTATATATTTTATTAGAAAATCTAAAACACAATGCATTGTGTACCGTGATTTTTATTTTTACCCAAAAAAAAAAATATTTTAATATAAATAACCAGGTTTTTAAAAGATTTTTATTTCTACCCAAACCGCTAGGATTATCAGCGGTTCGAATTAAAAATTCGGACCGCTAGGATTCCTAGCGGCCTGAATTCTTAATTCGGACCGCTAGGATTCCTAGCGGTCTGAATTCTTAATTCGGACCTAACCCGCACCCGTGACTCTTCTTCTCTGTGTCGCTTCTCCGCCAGAAAAAAAACGAAAAAAAGAAGGGAGATCGGCTCCGCCAGAAAGAAGGAAAAAGGAAAAAAGGAAAAAAGAAGAGAAGGCTGCGCGCCTCCGCCCCTCCGCCTCTCCGCCAGATCTCTCTGTGTCGCCTCTCCGCCAGAAAAAAGGAAAAAAGAAGAGAAGGCTGCGCGCCTCCGCCCCTCCGCCTCGCCGCCCCTCCGCCTCTTCACCGCCGGTCGTCGATTCTGTGTAATTTCTCAATCTAAACTTAGAATTTTCTGTGAATGATTGAATTTTCTGTGTAAACTTAGAAGTAGGTTAATACTGCTTAGTGAATGAAATATAGTCATCTGTGAGACTAAGTAGTAGGTCAAAATTGCTATGTGATTGAAATATAGTCATCTGTGTAAACTTAGAATTTATATTTTGTTTATGTTGTAATTGCATGCATGCCTGCCAAATATATATTGATCTAATTTAGATTGGATTATTAGTTTATTTTCCTATATTGTAATTGCATTTATAATTTTGTTTGTTTGCTTGTGTTTAAATTATTAATTTATGTGGCATGCAAATTTAAGTTATATTAAGTTATTTTTGTTTTCATGCAATTTACATGTCAATTGGGATTAATTCATTTATGTGTTCACTTATGTTTTATAAATATTTTAGATTAATTCATTCTTGTTATATTAATTTATGTATAAAGGATTCTTTACATATTAGTGATTCAAAGAAGTTAGAATTGCATATTCATTTACTTAGTTAAAATAAAGTTAGAATTGCATATTCAAAGAAGTTAGAATTGCATATTCTCTTAATGAAACGGACTGGATTCAAAATAGAAAACAGGCAAATAATTATATTTTTAAAGTCTAAACTTAGGAAACACATAAATTAAAATAAAGCTCAATTTCGTCTTAGTTAAATTAAAATAAAGCTCAATTTCTATAATTACTTTCAATTGGTGCGTCTTCACTAAACACGAGAATAAATAATTAAAATATTTACAAATATATATGTTGTTCATAATCTTCATAATTCACAAATATAATATATTTTATTAGTTGATTAGAGTAGCAAAAGAAACAATAATTGATAAAACTCAAAATTTATTTACTTAAATATTAAATTCGATCAAGTTGCTTTCATGTTACTTTATTTTTTTTTGAATAATATTGATTTTATTCTATTTGGAAGAAATGGAGAATTTGAGAAGATATTGGAGGCTTTCCTTTATTAGAATAATAGGGATATTTAATAGTAAGGTTGTACTTTGGATTTTTAATCGGTAAAATTGGATATATTTATTATTTCATTAAAAATCAATTAATATAGATTTATTAATTCAAGAATTGATTTTCCTTTAAAATCTTATTTTATTAATATTTTAGCGAAATTGTAGAAAATATTATTATATAATACGAGCTTATTTTTGTTCTTTACTTCTATTTAAAAAAAAAAACTATATCTATAGTTCCAAGGTTAATATGTACTATATGTATCATCAAATTTGTGTGATTAAACAAATTATACTCGCAACAAATAAATGAGTTATTTTTGCTGGTTGTATATTTGAAAGTTTATTTTGCATTAATTTGTATGAAATGAAATTAGTTTGCATTAACTGATTTCATACATTTCTAATGGAAACCTTATCTTTAAAAAAAATACAAATTTATAAAAATATGCTTGTATGGAGTGGTTCTTTGTTCTTATTGGCATAATGCATGTTATGATTGACTCCATAGTCATCTTTTTGCATATTAGCGTATTTTAGCATATTTTTACCGCAATTAGCATATTTTAGCCAATTGTAGCATGTTTAACTTTTTTTTAACATAGGATGGCTAGGGGACGGCCTAGGAGACCACCCGCAGCCGACCCGGTTGATGAGCCCATTCCCACTGACAGCACGGATCATTTCAGTCCTTTATTATGGATGCCTCACGGTGAGCACCGAGTCTCAGAGGCATCTAAAGAGGTACTTGATTACTTTTTTTTTTTTAAGTTTGTATTTTGTTGAATTTTTGTATTTTTAGGTTTTCATGTTGTTTACTTTTTTGAACGCAGAGTGAGGCAATTATAAATGCCAGGGGTCGGTATCCGGACATGCAGTACTACTCGGTCATGGAGGCGTATCTGCAAAATTTGGGGGTGCAGCATTTGGTCGATATTCTACAGTCGGAGACTAAGTCCATTAACGCGTCCCTCATTGCAGGACTAGTGGAGCGATGGCGCCCCGAGACGCACACGTTCCACTTACCTTTTGGAGAGATGACAGTGACTCTCCAGGACGTTAGTGCTCTATGGGGTTTGCCTATCCAGGGCGTGCCCGTTGGTGGCATATCGGACCCCACAGATCCAGATGACACGACGATTAATTACATGCTCGCTGAGTTGTTGGGAGCGGAGCCAGATATACGCAGCAACGGGGGGAAGTCCAAGTACTGTCTGGACAAGACGAAGCTGCGAGCTATGTTTGCGAGAGGTCTAGGTAGCGATTCCACTCCGATCGAGATTCAGAGGTACTCATACAAACTATTTGTATTACATTTATTTTGTACTCTGTTTCATGCAGAAAAATGAGTTGCTCTATAATTTTGATATTACAGATACACACGGGGATTCTTGATGGACCTATTTGGTTCTGTCATGTTTGCTGATTCAAATGGTGATACCATCCCGATGATGTATCTACAGCTGCTGCGAGACCTTCAGCCGTCGAGCGGCAGGTACAACTTGGGTGGGGCTGTCCTAGCACATCTCTACTCCAACTTGTGCCACGGTTGCAAGGTCAGTATGCTATTTATGTCTTATTTTAATTACCTACCTTGTCATGCACTTGTTGTCTTATTTTAATTATTTAACTTGTCCCTGACGGCTGGTATTCTTCAAAATATAGCGCAAAACTAAGCAAATCTACGGGCCAATGCTGCTTCTGCAGCATTGGTCGTGGTCACGGCTACCGGTGGGGGTACCTCAGCCGAACGAGGATCCATGGGGAGAGCCCGAAAATGGAAATCGACCGGCATTCGGCATGAAATGGTACGGACATCACTTGTACAAGGACAACCCTCACGGAAAGACAGCAGGTATCAGGACGGTCCGATCTCAGATTCAGAGTCTGGGTGAGACGCAGGTGCGCTGGACTCCGTACCATGAGTTATACACTGAGGGGAGGCTGCCGCAGATTGTAGCGGATGATCAGGAGATGTGGCTCTACAGGGGACCGCTGGTGTGCTTCTGGATAGTGGAGCACCACTATCCAGACCGGGTGCTCCGTCAGTTTCATTTTCCTCCACTCATCCCCGCAGATCCAGACGTCCCGAGATCTGTGATCATGAGGCTACACGGGTAAGTTGTGTTCTTTTTAGCATTTTTGTACTTAACATTAGTTCTTGTCTTTAAATTGCAACTAACATACGAATTACAGGATAACACACGGTAATCACTGGGATAGAGATTGGAGTGTGCATCACTCGGAGTACTACATCAAGGCGGGCAATATGAGTGCCAACCTATGGCAGATGCCGGAGATTGATACGATGCAGTTCCAGGGAGATCCCCTATTGAGATATCAGGCTTGGTACCTGCGGGTCGGCATGGCTTCGGTGTATATAGAGGGAGATTACGGCGAGTTTCTTCGCGCACAGATATTCGAAGACGATGGTTATACCCCTACTGGCCGGAAAGGTGCTCGCCAGGTAATGCATCTAAAACAACACATTTTTATGCGTTATGAACCTTTTATGAATAATCTTTATTTTTTCTAACGTTTTTTTTATAGCTGCTGTTAGCGCTTAAAGGTGCCGGGCGTTCAATCGTTTGTCTTGGAAAATGTGGCTACAGAGCAGTCGGGCACGCGATGTTGAACTTGGTTGCCCCATGCATTGCGGACCACGGCCAGGAGGCAAAGCTGGTCACCATGTTACGAGACGCCGGAGAGAATATTGATTGGCGCGCAGTACAGCCGGACGAGCCTGACGCGCCACCTGTTCTGACCAGTGAGATGCCACCGGAGCCATCAGAGCAGCCAGAGTGGGATTATCATCGTTGGGTACTGCACATGGCCGGTTGGCACGCCTACCGTGACCAGCACGGGCGTCCAGTTCTTCCCCCGGTATGTGATTCTTTGTTTTATTTATTCTTTTACTGTAAGTAAAGATAGTTAAAATTTACTAAATTTTTGGTATCCTTGCAGGGTCCTGCATACATGCCGACACAGACTGAGCCGCATGAGCATCAGGAGTCTCCAGAGATCCAGTCTGTGCAGGATGAGAGGTTGAGTTTTAGCTTTGCAGACTTTGTTCCAGATGATCAGTGGGATACAGTCGGCTCCCCGCCACCGCGTCCGCCGTATTCAGAGATGGCTCACGATTGGGAGGCCTCTGGTAGCCGGACTCAGGCTGATTATGAGTCCCAGTTTGTGGCATCCATATTCCATACTCCCACGCCACCGCCAGCTACCCACGTGGCCTCGGATCCATGGGATACAGCACTTACGATGAGCTTAGAGGCCGAGCCCGAGGATCATATTACACCAGCTCCCGCCGCGCAGGCAGGACAGCCTCAGTGGGATGATTGGCATGAGCGCATATTCAGTAGAGAGAACAGGGGTATACCACCTCGCCGATTCTCCCCTTCGCAGTACGATGGATAGAGGGTATATTTTATTATGTTTTAGTTTAGTTGTGCTATGTTATATTTTATTATGTTTATTTTTAGTTTAGTTTAGTTGTGCTTCGTTATATTTTATTATGGTAGTTTCGTTTCGTTATGTTTTATTATGGTATGGTTGGAGGTATGTTATATATTTTTATTATTTTATGGTAGTATTTATTATGTCATACAACAAAAAGAAATAACATCCAAAAATGAAAATACAAAATGCAAAATAACATCCAGAATTCATCGTCCGAGGTTGACGATCATACAACATACTATTTCAAACTTAATATAAATAACATCCAGAAATAACATCCAAAATATAAAATACAAACTTAATATAAATTTCAAACATCATACAACATACTATTTCGTCTTACCGGTCTTGAACCTACATGGAACAAAATCATCGTCCGAGATTGACGATGACGGCTCGGTAACAACAGACGACGTGCTAGCCTTAGTCTTAGCCTTACTCTTAGCCTTAGGCGTTTGTACATCATCTTTTTTTTTCCCAATCCATAGCCGTAGGGGTTTTCTACAAAATCATCATCAGATATGTCATTTCGTTTAAAATCATCATCAGATATGTGTACACATTTTGTAGCCCAAATTGGACAGTCCTTTCTAGACCTTTCGCAGCCCCAATTGCATTTCTTTTCCTCGCTCCTTCTAGCTGGTTGCACTCCTTCTTCTTGCTGGTGTGCTGTACCGATGGCCTTGCGCCAGATGTGCTCCTCCTACCTGCTTGAGTTGTGCTCCTTCTTCGCTGGGTAGTACCTGAAGGCCCTTGCATTCCAAAGAACTCCCCTTGTTCGCGTGAAAGCGCAACGCAAGTTTCGGTACACTTGAGAGCGTACCTTTTAAAACCGCGCTTACACTTCACGAGTAAGGGTTGCAAGTGCACAACCCCTATCGAGTAATATAATCGGGTATCGATCCACAGGGACGGGCAATTGCTGGGTTAGAATCCACCGAACTCAATTAAAAACTAGAAGTGAGAAAGATTGGGTTTGGTATTTAAGTTCCTAAAAGTTCAATTCAAACAAATCGAACAATGCAAACAGGTGTAATAAAGTGCTAGAAGAAATGTAAACTGTGTTTTAATTATGGATAAAAGGCGTTTCCAGGGTTTCAGACTTCATCTGTGATCTGCCTCTAGTGGTACGGCCCGTACCAAGTTGGTACGGCTAGACCGTACTCTACTTGGTAAGGCAAGGCCGCACCACTCTGGTAAGACCCATAATGGCTTGCCAGAACAGAGCTTACCAGTTCGAGTTGATGCATTTCTTGCTGGTACCTTGTGCTAAACTCTTTAGAAAGGTTCAATTGACCACGCCTAAGGTTCCTAAGCCTCAACTCTCGTGTATTGGATCAAGATCTAGGTTGGAATGCAATTGATTGCCTTTTAGGGATTTCTACACCTCAATTTTCATATGTTGGTACAGATCTACCCTAGCTGGTTGATTGGAGACCTAAGGTACCCTATGATCTGTCAATTAGAGGGGAATTCAACCTCTCGGCTTCAATTCGAACAAGTCTACCCTAAGCAATTGATTTGGTTGAGAGATTGAGATGATCACATGACCTTGATAGGTTTGATCTAGACCTAGAGGTTCACCATACACAATCACAGCAAGCAAAGCAAGAGATAGCAAAGAAATCACAATCAATCAATCAAAAGAGTTCATACAAGATACAAGTCAAAGAAAGTCAAAGCAAATCAAGAATCCATCTCAAAACCCTAGAAACTAAAGCAACTACTCACAGCACATGATCTGATCTAAAAATGCAATAAAAGAGGTAAAGAAAGCCATGGATCGAAGGGATCGAGTGGAGGAGGCTTGATCCGTCGAGTTTTGCCTCTTTCCTCTTCCTTCCTTCTTGCTCCTAGCTCCTCAGCTCTCTTTCTCTCTTTTACTGTGCTCTCAAATGTCTCTGGAATGAATCCTCCTTTGAAATTGGAGAGCTCCCCGCCTTAAATAGCCTCTGCCAAGATTTGAATCTGTCAGGCCGCCTTTAGGTACGGCCCGTACCAAAGTGGTACGGCCTGGCCGTACCAGGCGTGATGAGCTGAAAACGGCCAAGTCCGGTGAGACCCGTACCAAACCTGGTAAGGGCCGTACCAGATCATCCCAAATCGCCGTCTCTTCCTGTGTTTTGCTCCAAACCTGCAGAAAACAAACAAACACTCAGCAGTACCAAATTCTAAAGATATATCGATGAAATGCACATGATTCTGGTGAATTAGGGCACGAATCTGGTACTAAAACAGGCCTAAAATAGACTAAATATGCGAGGTATCACCCCTCCTGCCCGTACTTCTCCCATTGCCTCCCTAAACATCATATTTGCATTTTCACGGTCTGCTGTACGGCTTCTGGCTGTGCTTCGCCGCGGCCCTTGCGATCCACTTGCCTCTGCCATAACTCGCTCATTCTCTGCTACATTTGCTGCGTTTGAGCCTCTGTAGCCCAAATATGTTAGTTAGTAAGCTATTCAACATTAGAATGAATTACTAATTAGGGTTGAATGTTACATACCTCGCCTCTGCCTGTCAGAAGTGGAACGGCGAGGACGGTGCCCCCTGCGCCTACCTTGCATTTCATCCATAGTCATATCTTGACGGATGTGTTTTCTCCTACCACGCCGTATCCAATCTTTGTTTGGCTCAATTATAGGGGTCCTGGTTGTAGGCCAATCTTCAGGATTGCCATAAGGAACAAACAGTGCATTCCAAGTACTCAGAAGGTAGTCCACCCTATACCAGTGGGCAAAAAATTGGTCGGGTGACCAGTTTCTATCACGACAAACCGCTAACACATGAGCGCACGGAATTCCAGTTAATTGGATACCTCTGCATGTACATTCCACTTTTCTCTCTGGCCCGAATGTCACGATATACTGGAACCTTCTATGAATAATTGACATAGTTCCATCCTGCGTTTGGACTACTGGAACATATTCATTTGGGCCCGTGACTTGGTAATTACCTCCGCCGTGCGAGTATGGGATGACATCCATTTTTGTAGCTTTCTCCCACCGTTTGGCGAGCTTAACATGTACCCGTTTGGAAAAAGGCTTTTCTGCACTGCGTTGCTCCGTCGCTGCCTGTCGCCGTTGAACAAACCACCTATTGCACTTGGCGAATGTCTCCTCTACAAGTGCAGCCACGGGCAACATTCGGCTATCCTTGAAGACAGCGTTCAGGGACTCAGAGCCGTTTGTTGTCATGATACCAAATCGGTGCCCTCCATCACAGGTCTGGAAATTTTTTTCAAAATTTGACGGCTCCATGACATCATCAGGACGTACTTTGCCCACTCTCCTCAAAAAAGCATTACACGTCGGATTTTGCTGCAATAGAACAAAGCAAAATTAGACAAAATGCATCTAAAAGAAACAAAAATGATATAAATTAGACAATATTAGACATACCGCGCAAAAATCTTCGAACATCTCTTTCAGCCTCCTTGGCTTCTTCTTCCTGGCTCCTTGTTTGAACCTAGATCCGTACCATTTGTCCCTCCCACACGCCTGGACCAGGTTATCTGCAACATGTTGGATACAATACCTGTGCACAAAATTATCCCCATCCCATCCGTATTCAGGTTTCAATGCAGCTTTGATACCCTTGTGTTGGTCCGATATAACACATACGAATCTATTAACACGAATCACATTAATCCTAAGCCATTGTAAGAAAAAACCCCAATTCTCTTCATTCTCCGTATGTACAATTGCAAATGCTAGATGCAGCAATTGGTTATCGGCATCATAGGCGCAAGCCATCAAAAGTCTGCCCTCATACCGCCCAGAAAGGAAGGCTGCATCTATACTGATCACCGGTCTTAAGTAATCAAATGCGTTAATGCATGGTCCGTAAGCCCATGCCACGGCCCTGAATTTCTGAACACCTTCTTTGACCAGTCCTGTATTTTTATCGATGCTCGGACTTGTCAGAAATTGGTATTTTGAGCAGGGATTCGTGTAACATATCCCGATAAGCAATAGTTTCATAAAATTGTATGACTCTTCCCAACTCCCAAATTGCCGGGCTACTGCAATCTCACGACCTCTCCAAAGTTTGTTGTACTTTGGGGTTATACTGCCAAACCTAACCCTCACGCAGTGTGCCACACTCCGGAGGCTCATAGTGGGGTCTTCCTTAATGCTGCTCTCAATGACATCTGCGATAATTGATGCCGTGAGTTGTGCATGGTCCGACCTGGTGTACTCAGATTCGCATGTGTGAGGCGTGTCTTGCTCAGTTATCATCCATGTATCTCCGGCATTTGTTGCTCTTGCCTTCAGTTTGAAACAACAACCCGGAGTGCTGCATCTAATTTCTAGCCGGGATGTGTCACTTCTCCTCGTATATGTCTCCTTGTTCTTGTCAACATGGTACTCTCTGATCTTTTTCGTCAGTTGCTTTTTACTTACGAAGTATTGGCCTTTTGCGAGCTCACTCCTGTACTCAACCCGACGACCATAGTAAGAAACATCTGCTTCTCGAAAAGCAGATGTGTCATTGAAGTTTACAAAAGGGCGAGTCTTAGAACGGCCACCTAACAGCATATTCTCTCTATTCTGCCTCACATTGGGCTGTGGGTATTCTTCTTCATCTTCTTCATCTTCTTCATCTCCTTCATCATTAATGTCACAGTCTCCTTCCCCCAATTCATCTCCAGTTTGCAGATTCTCCTCCGGTACCTCGTTTATAAATTCAAATTCCGACTCGTTTGGATCTTCCTGTACTGGTGGCGGTCTGGGGTGAGGATTTGGTTCAGGCCCAGGTGAGGATGAAGGACCTGCATACATGGATATAGGTGAGATAAAATGTGGAGATTGTACTCGTTGTGGGACAAAAGATGGAGATTGGGGTGAATTATTGTATATTTCTGGTTCCGTTTCTGGTCCAGGCATTACGATAAAAGGAGTGTGTGGTTCATTATCTTCTTGATAATGTTGGGCAGCCGAATTTTGGCCTGAACTTCCGGCCCCTGACTCTTTGCGTGCAAAAACTTCCAATAATGATTCGCCAGACCTCAAAACCTGCGCTATTAGACCTCTCAATGCCCCGTTATCTCCCAATGTGATTTTGACATACTTTCATGCGTGGACCATTCGGGCCTGAATTTGTAATTGGCAACGATTCCTATTGTAGCCGCTCGCTTCATAAATAAGCGATTGTAACTGCTCAAATGAGAAATTTTCATCAACCCAATACGTATTTGCTGCAGGTTTGGAGTAACGTACTCCATACTGGTCAGTTATGAACTTTCCTCCAAAATGTATTGAAATTGCAATAGACATGGCCAATAAACTACATTCATAAATGACAAATATTTGGTCAGTTTACTGATTTCAACTGTGAACAGTTGTGAATAGTCGTATATGAACATTAATTAACAGTAAATACGTATGTGAACAGTAAATACGTATGTGAACAGTAGTGTACAGTAAATACGTATGTGTATGTATGTGTACAGTAAATACGTATGTGAACAGTAGTGTACAGTAAATACGTATGTGAACAGTAGTGTACAGTATTGTACAGTAAATACGTATGTGAACAGTAGTGTACAGTAAATACGTATGTGAACAGTAGTGTACAGTAAATACGTATGTAATTAACAGTAAATACGTATGTAAAAAAAATTACCTGACGACTTCTCCTCTTCCTTCAGCTCCTCTTCTTTCAGAGCTCCCCCCTCCCCTCTTCCTCCCTCCTCTTCAGCCCTCTTCCTTCCTCCCTCTTTTTTTTTTGCTCTTCTACGCAGCTCTCCCCCCTGTTATATAAGTTTTCAAAAAAAAAAAGAGATTCAGACCGCTAGGAATCCTAGCGGTCCGAATTAAGAATTCAGGCCGCTAGGAATCCTAGCGGTCCGAATTTTTAATTCGAACCGCTGATAATCCTAGCGGTTTGGGTAGAAATAAAAATCTTTTAAAAACCTGGTTATTTATATTAAAATATATTTTTTTTTGGGTAAAAATAAAAATCACGGCATTGTGTAGGGCCATTATGGATTTTTTTTAAAAATAGAATTTCTTTAAATTATTTCAACGAAACAAGCCTTGGTGGGGCGGAAGTTAGAAAACTAGCCTCCACCGATCCTACGGACCGGTGTAGCAAGAAAAACACAACCCACACTGATCCTAGGGATCGGTGGAGCCCATTTTGCACCAGCCAGCCCATTTTGCACCAACCACACCATACTACACGGAAGACCACACCAAATACCCCTGCACCGATCCTGTGGATCGGTGGAGCTTCAAAAATGCCTCCACCGGTCCTGTGGATCGGTGTAGGTTTAGGGTTTATCACTTTGAGATTGAGATGACAAATAAGAACACCTTTGAGTAATGCATTTAATGATTTTATCCAACTTTATATATCTCATGTATGGACTATGGTGTTGTCCAATCGGATAAATCCAAATTTAATGCTTGAAAATGAAAAAGGCATCACGGGTCTAGCTTCTTTATTTTATATAATATTGTGCATGCTAGATGAAGGAGAGGAAAGGGAGAGACAGAGATGGAGCGGGCTTCAAATTTGGAAATCAAGGCTCCACCGGTTCTAGGGATCGGTGGAGGTATAGATGAGGGATTTTCTGTGGCGAGGGTATCGGCTGGTGCAAAACAGGCTCCACCGGTTCCTAGGACCGGTGTAGATTGGGTTTTTTTTGCTCCACCGATTCTAGGGATCGGTGGAGGCTAGTTTTCGAAATTCAGCCCAACAAAGACTTGTTCCGTTGAAATAATTTAAAGTAATTCTATTTAAAAAAAAATCCGCCATTATGTGCCGAAATTTTTATTAATACTCTAAAAAAAATAAGCAAATCTACTCTCTACACTGAAACAATTTTAAAAATAACCTAACCGCCCCACGTTGGAGGGGTCAGCTTCCAATTCTAAACCGCCCCTCAGTGGGACGGTCAGCTCAAGACCAAACCGCTCCCCAGTGAGGCGGTTTGATATATAATATTTTTTTAAATAATGTTGTATTACTTTATGTTAAAATTTTGTTATATTTTTTAATTGACGGTTATAATTTATATAATAATTTACGTTTATAATTGACGGTTATAATTATATTTGTTGTAATATTTTATAATTTGTTATAATTTTATTATAATTTTGTTTGTTATAATTTTATTTGCTATAATTTTGTTTAATGTTATAAATTGGTTTTGTTCGACTAGATAAACAACAAAATGCTAACTCTACAGCATAAAATCTAACAATCCAAATATGAAATATAACAATCCAAACATAAAATAATACAAATCCAGTCTAACTAAAAAAAATATAAAAAACCTAACGACGACGGCAACGACCAGAGAGATCCAACCTTTCAGGTGGACGGCGGTGCCTGGGCGACAGCTGATACCCCAACTGAACCTCCTCATCTTTATGCTCCTCCTCATGATCATCCACACACATCTCCTCCTGGATCTCCGACGCTGCACTAGCTGCCCATGGATCCTCCTCCTGGATCGGTGACTGTGTAGGACGGACCCATGGAAGCTCCTCCTAGATCACCGACTGTGTACGACACTCTCATGGATCGGCTTTCCAAGTAGAAGAATACGTGGCCGGAGGTGGTGTGCCAAATAAAGCAGAGGCAAATGCATCTACAGCCTGCGACCCACTCCCACTAGCCTCGTTGTCGTGCTGTCTGGTCTCTGCGTATCGTGGTCTATGGAGGCTATGCACCTCGTACTCGGTATCATCTCTAGTAAGGTCAGTCATAGTGAATGAGGGATTGGCCTGCCAGGTAGGGGCTCCATCCTGCATGTAAACAATGTTAGTTTTGCTACATACAAATAACTAGTAAGTTAATTAAATAATAAAAAAATGACTGACATCGCCAATCTGCACCGAAACTCCATACTTGTTGTAGTTGTTGGGTTATGGGCTGTTCAAACCCGTTGATTAACTTTTAGGCTCAAGCTGCGGAAAGACCGTAGAACAAAAATTTCTACGTCTAACTCAAGCATAGGATTAAAATGTGGTATCGTTCTTTTAATACTTTAAGGATCTATTCCCGTAATTGATTTCTAAAACTTAAATCTATTTACCAAGTAAATAAATTTATATAACATTTATACCTTGTTTCCAAATTACAATTGGAATGTAGACCGAGCGAGAAGACCGGATCTGAGCAATGTCTTCTTTCGGAGCAATGACTTCTCTCGGAGCACCAAACATATGGTGCCCTATAGGTTATCCACCAGGACTAACCAGAGAGCGGCTTATTTCTTTTGCCAGAAATACTGTAAACCGCGGTCTTACGCAAAAACACTATTCACGAGAAAAAGACAAAATAGCAGAATTCCCGACCCGCAGTTATTCTGATTTTACTAAAAGGCAAAACAGAAATATCCCGACTTTCGGGAAAACACTATTCACTGAAATCCCGCAAACACTATTCAACAACTTAAAAGATAATACGTAACTGTTACGTATAACTTTCGTTTAAACCGCAACACTATTTGGAAGAGAAAACGAGAAAGAGAACGATAACCGAGCCAATTCGAATCGAACTCAGACTTTTCAAACTTTTCAACTTATGAATTCTCTTACCCCTACCCCTCTATTTATAGGGTTAGGAAGGTGCTTGCAGGCAGCTGCTTGTAAGCTACTTGCAGCAGAGGTGCTTACAATGACGTGCTTGTAAGCTGCTTGCAGCAGAGGTGCTTGTAAGCTGCTTACAGCAGAGGTGCTTATGTGGATAGGATTGATGACATATCATGTGGATAGGATCGGTGACGTGTCATGCGGATAAGGACGAATCTGAAAAGACCAGAATGCCCTCGCCCCGAACACAATTAATATCCGTATAATTATTCTGAATAATTACATTTCTTGCGGTTGTTGATTTCGGTAATTTATACAACGTGTATGACACAGAGTCTATATGCAAAACTCATCGGATCGGTTTCAACGGTCGTGATTTCGTAAGAAATTGTTCGTCGGATCGGCTTCAAACGACGAATCCGACCGTTGAAACCCGTCTACCTTACGAGTGATGCGTCTATATGCAAAAAATTTAAATTTTGAAATTAATTTTGCATAGAGTCAAGTGGTCAAAATTAGAAGGTTAATAAATTAATTTTAATGCATTCATTTTTTGACGTTTTTTGACCACTTGACTCTATGCAAAATTAATTTCAACATTTAAAATTTTTGTATGTAGACGCATCACTCGTAAGATAGACGGATTTCAACGGTCGGATTCGTCGTTTGAAGCCGATCCGATGAATTTTGGACTTGAGTTCACCAAGGACTTGGTGAACTCGAGAGCACCCTAGTTCTACTCATATAATTATATCAAGTATAATTAATTATAAACCATCTTATTATTGATCATAATCAATTTATAATCAATCAATAAGATTCTCCGATTAACTCCTATAGGTATGACCCGATAGGATCGTGTTATGTTGGTAAATAGAATTAAAACCGTTTTAACTTCTATAATCATGAGAGGCATCTGGCAAAACGCATCATGACCATCCAATTACACAGATGATGCTGTACAGAACAATATCACGATCCAGTAAACTATTTTACTCGTGTTTAATTCTTTTGTCACATAGCTGTCAGATTAATTTCAAGGTAGGTTTGTGTCATCCTTGCAAATTAATCTTTTCTTGATCTTGAGCAGATTATCAAATATGATTACTCTTGTATTCATACTGCAAGCATATATTCTTACTCTATCAAGGGGCCCAGTGACACTATAACTCGTATAATAAATACGAAGGACAATAGTACTTTTGGTAGACCATCACTACCTCAGCTAAGTTATGTATACCGAAGAGCTACCGTTATAGTTACTTTTTACAGATAGCGTTAGGTAACAATCACACATACACATCTCTTAGTTAGGAAAGATGAATACCTCATACTGTAGAACTTAACACTGAATGAAAGCATTAATGACACGAACACAATTCCGTATAATGTTTCATTCGGGGTCTGTCAAATACCATGTTCCTAGAACATGTATCTATGTGATTAAAATGACAACTCTGTGTCTATGGTCTGTAAAACTTGACCATCTTTTAATCCACATACTAACCTTGTAGCGATAATTAGTGTTCCTGCTAATTACCTCGATCAGTGACTTTTTAGAGTATTATCATCTATATTATGAAGTTTCACAATTCCAGTCATTAACTCGAAATGATTCATAAATTCAATAATACTCAAGGAAACAAAATGACATTTAATCATTCAATTCATGAACAAAACTTTATATAATTAAATTATCGTATTATTGACTTCTAGATTATTACTTACTAACAGTAGTAAACCAATATACCTCCATAGATGCGTATGAGACACAATACTTAATATGTGGAATCCACAGAAGAGGACTAAATGTGTCAGCATCATGAGGAGCCTCTGCAGCAGAGGCCTCCCCACCAGGAGCCTCTGCAGCAGAGGCCTCCCCACCAGGAGCCTCTGCAGTGGGAGCATGTGAACTCTCTCCAGTCTCCACTGTATCTCGTGATCGTCCCTGTCTAGGTCTAGCCATACTACATTTGAAAATATCTAAGTTACTACATTTCTAACATATTTTTACAATTCATAATAATTAATAAGAATTACTATTGCAAACTAAACTAAAAAAAATTAATAATACAATTTTGGACAACTTATAAACAATGTCTAAATAATTTTGGGAATTTCTAACAATTTTTAAACAATTTTGGACATTTTCTAAATAATTCTAAACAATTTCTAACAATATCTAAACAATTGTGGACAATTTATATTAATTGGAAACAATTTCTAAATAATTTTGGACAATTTATAGTAATTCTAAACAAGTTTGGACAATTTCTAAACAATTTTGGACAATTTATATTAATTGGAAACAATTTCTAATAATTTCTAAACAATTTTGGATAATTTATAGTAATTCTAAACAATTTTGGACAATATCTAAACAATTTCTAACAATTTATATTAATTCCTAACAATTTCTAAACAATTTTGGACAATTTCTAAATAATTTGTAACAATTTATATTAATTTTTAACAATTTCTAACAATTTCTAAATAATTTTGGACAATTTCTAGTAATTCTAAACAAGTTTGGACAATTTCTAACAATTTATAGTAATTCTAAACAATTTCTAAATAATTTTGGACAATTTATATTAATCGGAACAATTTCTAAATAATTTCTGACAATTTATATTAGTTCCTAACAATTTCTAAATAATTTTGGACAATTTATAGTAATTCTAAACAATTTTTAACAATTTTGGACTAAAAAATAAAATACAAAAAATTTGAGGGACTTGCATACAAAAGGGGATGCAAAAATCTGGAGAAAGAGAGAAAGAGAGGAGAGAGAGAGTGAAAATTTGAAATGAATGAAGTGAAAAATGGAAGGGGTGCCCTCCAATATATAGGTAAAACCAAACTGCCCCACTGGGGAGCGGCTTAGTCTTGAGCTGATCGCCCCAATGAGAGGCGGTTTGGTATTGGGAGTTGACAGCCCCAACGTAGGACGGTTAGGTTATTTTTAAAATTGTTTCAGTGCAGAGGATAAATTTGTATTTTTTTTAGGGTATTAATAAAAATTTCGGCATTATGTGCAACGAGTCCTTATTCTACTTTATAATGTTTAAACGAAAAAATTAAATTGTTCAATCTAATTTCTATATTAAAATTATTTAGAAATCAAGTTTTATAATTTTTATAATTTTTTTACTATATTATCCGTTGAAGAAAAATAACAAAATTGAATGTTCAAATGTCAAAACCTGAAACCTAAATAAAAAGGGGAATTTCACGTATACCCCTCAAAAACTTCAAAATTACGTATTTCTCCCTCTAAACTTTGAAATTACGTATTTTCCCCTCTAAACTTCAAAAACTCACAAATTTACCCATTTTATTGTCCTTTATATTAAAACTCATTCTAAAATTTTAAAATACCCATTTTACCTTTTACTAAAAGCATATAAAAGCCCATCAGACTCAAATTTGAATCTAAAGGGTTCCTCTACCGTCCAATCTGCGCGCATCGCATTAAGATCTATACGTATCACTTCAATATTTGTGCTGATCTAGCACTCACGGATCTTAAAGCAATACGCGTGTATGTTCGCATCAAGATTTGTGCCGATCTTGCGCGCACAGATCTAAAAGCAGTTCGGATGGTAGATGAACCTTTCAAATTCAAATTTGAGTCTGATGGGCTTTATATGTTTTTAATAAAGGGTAAAATGGGTATTTTATCAATTTAGAATGAGTTTTAATATAAAAGACAATAAAATGGTTAAATTTGTGAGTTTTTGAAGTTTAGAGGGGAAAATACGTTCAAACTTTAGAGGGGGGAATACGTAATTTTGAAGTTTTTGAGGGGTATACGTGAAATTCCCCCAAATAAAAACAGATAGGGTGAGGGTGCCGACATTTTATTAATATCCAAAGTTTAATAAAAATTAATAAATATACCGAGATCCGCTGGGAAGTTATAAAAATACCTATACCGGCCATTTTCTGGCCGGTACCAAATTTAATCCATTACCGGCCAGAAAATGGCCGGTACCCAAATTTTTTTTAGAGACTATGAGAGTAAGATGCTGAAATCTAACATTAAAAATTCGATTTTTTTTTTGAAATATTTGTTAGATTACTTCTTTTGATATATAATTAGCATATTTAAACTATAATACGCTAAATTACTTGAAATTATGTTAAATTACGCTAAATTACACTAAATTACGTTAAATTATACTGAAATACGCAAAATTAAAATAATTACAAAATGAAAGATACTCAATTTTATGATGCTGGTTATTGCCAAATTAAATTCACTAGCCGCATGCGAACACTAAACTATGTTTTTTTGAGGTACTAACTTTAACAATTTCACTATGCTGCATACGACACTGTCACTAGCTGCATACGGGTCGTTGTGTCCACAGATGATAAAAAACTTTAACTCAATTTTTGAGGCACTAAACGATGTTTTTTTGCAATTCTGATTCCGTCGACCCTCTAGGGATGACCCTTAGAACGCCATTGCCCCCCGTCTCGTCCCAAGCTTTCCGAATTGAGGTCATACGCGCAAATTCGAGTTTCCTAGCCAAAGTTATGGCTGTTTAAAGATGTTTTCTCGTGCAAAACACCGATGACGCACCGATGCTTTATGCACGGCCTAACGACGGCAGAAGTGCATCGATGTTTCATTGCAAAAACATCAGCGACGCACCGATATTTTTTAAGCACTACCATGTTTAATTGCCAATGCTAAGTCTAATAAAACATCGATGTTTCATACAAAAACATCAGCGATGCACCGATGTTTTTTTAGCTTCAATGATGCACCGATACATGCAACCGATGTAACACACACATCCAACCAAATACATTTGTTTGATCTTAATCAAACCGAGTGCAAACTTCAATCCGAGTTTCCTACGACTTTTTATTCTAGCCAACTATGCTATGCCCATTCTAAAAAAAAAAAAAAAGTTGGGTACCGGCCATCCGGTAATGGATTAAATTGGATACCGGTCAGAAAATGGCCGGTATGGATATTTTTATAACTTTCTAATTAATTTCTATTAAACTTTGGATATTAATGAAAATGTCGGGTGAGGTTGAGTGGTGACCCATAGGGAGCTGAAATAATGTACCAGAAATGCACCTGTAAATGTTGATCTATTTTGGAATTTAACTCATGAACTGGGGCTGACTCGAGCGAAGCGCCGAATTCAGCTCAGGCCGCTCCTTTCTCGCCTAACCCAAATTCCTTTTGCAAGACCCAGCCGAAACAAAAGCTGAAAGAGAAAGCTAGAGAGAGAGTCCCACACGAGAAAAGTTCGCATCATCCCCTAATTCGGTAATTCCTCTCTTTACCTCCTTTCAACATCTCTCTCTTGCTCTCCAGCACATGTACAAGCCAGGACGAGGTGGAGGCGGGAGGCGACCGGCGCTGGCTGCGCCGCCGCCTCCTCGCCCTGGGGGTTCACTGGGCCGCGCTTCGATCTCGGCCTCGTCCCGTGGGCGTGGTCGTGGTGGGCCATCCACGCTGGCAGCTGCGCCGCCGGTTCAAGAGGAGACTTTTAACCTAGAGTCCGGGGGTGCGCCTGATTTTGCTTCGATTATAAGGTTAATTCCTGATTTGGCGGATGAGATCAGACGGTGCGAGGCGCAAGGCGGCACTGCAAAAATTAAGTTTGGACCGAATTATCTGAACCCGTCTGAGAATGTGAGTTTGATTAGTAATATATTCTTTTTTTACTTTTGCTGTTGGTGGCAATTTTTTCGCGTAGAGTTAACGGAATAGAAATAGGTTGTGATTTTTTGGCGCCCAATGCCAATTGCTCTTCGGCATGGTTTTGGGATATCTTTGTAGAGATGAAAGTTGAACGAGCTTAACAGCATAGCAAAGGGAATAATTTATTGAATAAACATTTATTTGTTGTGGTGTATATTGAGTTAGGTTAAACCTGTTTTGTTAGGGAGAAGAATAGCAAAGAGAAATGAAGAGAAATCGGCTTAAAACATATTGAATAAAGAGAAATGAAGACAAACGGCTTTTAAAATTGGGTTTTGTGCCTTTACATGATTTTAAACTTGAAAGGAAGTTTGGAAGCTCAGATTGGATAAATTATGAATAAAGTAGCTTCTTTCTGAACTTATCCACCTCATTTATTTTCTGCTTGTATTGAGAAACACAAAACTTTGTGTTCCATTCATATCCATATATTATTTTCCAGTTTACCACTCAATATGGTTTCCTGTTCTCATCTGCTCTGAAATCAACTAAGATTATGCAAACCCTAATTCATTTATTCAATTTTTTGGATTCGACAGGTTATTGAAGTTGGATTAAAGGAGTACAATTTTACATGGTCTCCTGAGCTTGGTGTCTGTGACATTTATGTGGTGTGCCGAAATGGCGAGGATGGTAATGGTCTCCTAATGGAACGGGGCTCTGCTCTACGAAAAATGAATGTTCAACGGATTCTTGATGAGTCTGCTAAGAACCAAGTTAAGATGCGCTCTGTCCAGGCTGAGCTCGAGTCAAAATCCCGCAAGTACAGCTCTTTTCTTATTCCAAATTTAACTTTTTCTTCCATATTTCACTTACTAACTGGATTTTCTGTAATGGTATGCATTGTGCCTTTTGTTTTTATGCTAGTGGGAACCGTACTACTAAGTAATCCAATACCAGCTTTAGTTTTGTAAGGTGTGTTTGGGGAATATTTATTGTTGGATCTGCTTGTATGCAGCTTTTATTTCCTTTTTTTCGTTGCATATTGTTAATAAACTTCTGAAGTGGACTAAGGTTTCTATACCACGGTCATTAATGGTGCTGCTATGCTCCTTTAATAGTGCACTGGAGAGCTTAGCAAACAATCAATTTTTGATCAGTATGTCTGTACTGTGTACATATTAGTTTGATTATATATTATTGTCGGTGCAAGATACTCTATTAATACATTCTTATATTTTGGTACAGATCAATAATTCTTGATCCGGCAAATCCATCTGTACAGAAGCAGGTTAAGTCGATGGCTGCTGCAAATGTTGAGGGTTAGTATCTGCTTTTTATAATTTATATGCAATTTATTGCTAAGTAATAACATGACACGTGAATATTTTTTAATATAATAAATTTCTTTCAGGAAGCATGAGAAGGTGGGGTGGTTCAAAGGATAAGTTCTTCAAGAAATCAAACCATGGTCAGCTAATTATCTGATAACCTTTCTAGGTTCTTGCCACTATAATGTTACTGTGAACCATCTACCGTTTCATTAACAAAGTATGTAGATACATGACCTTCTGGTAGTCATAAATAATTTCTGTCAAGGGTCGAGCCTCAGATGACTTGTACTCTTACCAAACTTAGAATGAGTACAGCTGTACAGATACTGGTACTGATGGGGTTTTACATCGATGATGTGGTCTAAATCTTGGTAATTGACAGTAAACCCTGAATTTTTAGCCATAATACTTGGAAATAATCATTGCTTAAATGACTGAAAGGAGATTTTTAATTCTTTGATCTTATTATTTCTTTGCTATCCAGCCCCAATAGCTGCTCCACCTAAGACAATTACTAAGGGCCCACCTTCAAGCAGTTTTGCCAAAACTGCCGCTGTTTCTCCTGCCCCATCACCACCTCAGCATTCTTTTAGGGGTTCTGGCGTGGATTTGACTGTCGAGACGATTAAGGAAGAGATTACACCTCAAAATTTGAATAGAGATGAAAATAAGAAGTTCGAGAAGGGAACGCCAGTCAGGTCAAGCAATGGATTCAAGGCCCGTAATTTAAGTGAGAACTCAGCAGATTTGCGGGGCCTTTTGATCAATATACTATCTGAAAAACCCAAGGGGTTGAGCTTAAAGGTCTTCTTATATTTATTATTTACTTTATTCTTAGATTCTTGTGAACCTTTTGTTTTGTCAGTATAGTGATTGGGAATTTGGGATCCTATATCAGATTATTTTTTCGTATTCTTTGTTGATGGATTGATCAGGGATTTATATTTAAGCAACAGTTATCAGCATCGAAGATCAATTAAAAAGAAAATATAAACTACCCATATCTCAGTTAAGCCCTGCTTTACCATGAAATGACCAATGAAAGACCTGTGGAATGTGATGCATCCTTTTGCTGTGTTTTTCCTTGGAGCTCCTGTATTTTTACTTCTTCAATAATTTGATAATTGCTTTAATGAACCCTATTTTAGGCCTTGGAAAAAGCTGTAGGCAACTCATTTTCAGATTCCGCAAAGAAGATAGAGACTATAGTGAAAACTGTAAGTAAGATCAGAATATCAGACTCTTATTTCAATAGGGCCACAAGATGATCAATGAAATACTAAAATTTCATCCTGTTATTACCAGATTGCGACTTATCAAGCTCCGGGAAGGTACATTCTGAAGCCTGGGTTTGCACCTGAGAGTTCTAAGCGGCATACATCAGACCGAAGGTTCTAACATAGATTCTCTTTTCCTTTTCTTATAATAAGAGTGCGTCTGTAGCCATGTAGATAAAATGGCATTGTTGCTTGTTTTTGGTTTGTAGGTTGTTTCTTTTTGTTAATGCATGTCCAATGTGCCTTTTTCCCCCTATTGAATGACGTGCTTCAGTTTATCTAGGATTAATATGCCAATTAAGTTGAGTTTATTTCAGCAATGAATGCTAAATTATAGTATAGCCATTTTCTTAGTTTTGTTCTGATTGTTATATTATTTCATGCACGCATTCAGCACCATTGATACCAGTTTTGTAATGAACGGTTGATCATTTATTTAGCTTGAAAATAATAAAATAAATTAACATTCCACAAAATTCAGTTCCAAATATTTTTCCTAAGTGCCTCCATCTTTGTATGCTAATTTCAGCTCACCAGATAACACGCCAGAATTTCACGATGAGATAGAGGAAGCATTACATGAGGAGGAAAATACCCTAAACAATGATAACAAGATGCAGAATGTAGGTATTGATATTGAAGAAGAGCCAATGGATATTGAGAAGATTGACATAGAGGGGGGATCACCTCTTATTAATAATCTTAATATTGGTATTGATATTAATATTGAGAGTGAAGGGAAGGCTTCTAGCTCAAGTGATAGCAGTGACAGCGACAGTGACAGTGACAGCAGTGAGAACAGTGGGAGTGATAGGAGCACTCATAGCCCTAGCCACAGCCCTGCTGGTATAGCTTACCTCTCATCTGAAAACCTTGAAATTCCTTAACTATTGGTATTAGGCAGCATAGATGATGGTCTTTCGCAATGGGAAAATGCTAAAAAAATGAAATAAATATGTTATTGTTTTGTGAAATCCAAGCTTTTAAAAATGTTAAATGCCATTTAACGGCAGGGTGTCAATTAATGGTTTAATCGGTTTAATTGTTGTTAAAGAGCCATTTAACAACAACGTGTCTTCAGAGAATTTTATGCTAGAGGGTCCAAAAATTGCTTAAACAGTTTAACGGCAAGTTTAATTGCATTTTTAAAAGCTTCGTGAAATTGAAAATCGGGCTCTGCTGGTAAAATTTGGTAAATACCAACTGTATATTAACCTTAAGTAATCATGATTTGTACTGTTCTGGTACTCCTGATGATGTCCTGACTTGTTAACATATTGGTATTTATATAGTATTGCAAATCTATTTTGTGTTTCTTCACAATGCACATCATATTTAATGACACTGGCTTATGCCAATTTCCACATCAGTTTGTGATATTATAGTTTGTTTGTTCGGCACCTCATTTGCACATAGTTGCTGAATGTGCTGTGGTACAAGTTGGGGTTATGAACAAACACTTTCCACAGTTAGTACTCTGCTTATCATCTTTCCTTCGTCCTATTTAAATTGCAGGGACTGGAAGTCAAAGCAGCAGTCAGAGCGATAGCTCGTCAAGTAGTGATGATGATGTGGAGGTCAACATCACAAGTGATGATGAAAAGGAAACACACCCTACCAATAGAATAATTGGAGCGGACTTGAACACGTTCCCTTCTGCAGAACAGGCATATGGCCAGAACATCTTCACCGGGGAAGATCCTGGTCTGGTCAACAATTCTTCATCACCCCTCATCAACCTGAATGATGACATGCATGTAACTCCAGTTACTGCAATTGGGACTGGTGTGGACAATAGGGTGTCGGAGGAGGAGAATTTAGAGCAGATTTTGGGGGGACGTGATGGGAAAGTTAAGAGACCAGCAGTGAAAAATGATTTTCCAGATAAAAGATTGAGTTTGGGCGAAAGAAGACCAGGTCCCAGCCTAAACTCCAAGCACAATTCGAACTTGAAAAGACACTCCACTGACAGGTTACCAGATGCTAAGAGACCCAAAACTGGCCCAAGCCCGAACTTGCCTGTGGAGGTGATTCCAGTGGTAGAAAATAAAGGTGGTGTGTTCCCTGAGAGCTCACCTAATCTTCCTCCTGATAGAAGTTTAGATTGGGACGTGAATATCAATTTAGACTCTGGTTATGTTTCAACTTCAAAGGAGCAAAGTGGTGCCAAGAACAAAGCACGGAGACCTGGAAATAATCAAACTATACCAAATCAGCGGCTTTCTGATGAGAAGTTGGTACAAAAACGTATGTGGGACCTGACAAACAGTGGAGCAAATGATACCGCCCCTCTGGCTAAGAGACTTAGGGAGAATAGCACAGTTCCTCAGAAAAGTGGCACAAATGGCGAGAAGTCACCTGCCCGTATGAAAAAGGTTCTTCGAAGGGAGATATCAGAGCTTGAATTGGGTGAGTTCCGTGAACCCAGTACACCTGAAGATGAGTTGAGGAGGTTATTTGGAAGTAGCAGTTCTTCCAAACCTGATGATGAAGATGAAGAAGAAGATATTAATATTGAGAATAAGAGTAATAATGCTAACAATAGTGTTAACAGCAATAAAATGGTTGCCTATGATAACTCAAGTTTGAGGAGTAGAAAGGCCCCAAGTGCCTCCTCTCCGAATTTAACCATGAGACCTCAACAGAGGGCTGCTATCTATAGCTGCAGCAACAATCATCTGGAGGCTACTTCTGACATAGATAGATATAAGAGTGGTGGGGCCCACAGGTCAGACGAAGAAGATGGTAATCGCAATAACAACAGAAGTGGCAGGGCCCACAGCTCAAGGAATGCTGTTGTGCCCCAGGTTAGGCCCCCGGTTCCCCAGCTTGAGAGCAATAACAAGCAAGATGGTAATAACAATGGGGTGGGCCCTGCAAAGAAGCCAAGCAAAGTTAACGTAAATGGAGAGCTGAGCAAGAGGTCTTCAAGCTGTGATGATTCACTTTATTTGAAGTACAACAAGGACCAGCCTGATCTGAAGGGCCGTATTCATGACACTGCTCAGTAAGCACTCCTTTGTGGTACTCATGCATCTTATTGCTTGTATTTGGATTTGTTAGCTTCTTTTTTGTCAATGGAGGTAGTATCTAGGTATGATGTCACAACAAATGCATTACATAAAATGGCGTTTCAGTATTATGCTGATACAAGATCAAAATGTTACAGCCGAGAATGCACCTCTATTGGTTAGAACTGGCAATTGGCACTTATGCAGGGTAGTTTAGACTTTGAATATCTGGGAAAATTTTCATTCTGTTATGCTATGCAGGTTTGAAGCTTACATCAAAGAATATCAAGAGAAGTATCCTGTGTACCTTTCCTTAAACAAGCAACTCGAGGAATATAGGTATTGCTATAATCATTGGCATTGAACTAAAGTTTGATCTGATATACCACGGCTTTATTTTTTTGTGTCTTTGTTAAAAAAATTCCCAATTTCCCTGATATATTAACCTCTCCCTCTCTCTCTGTTGAAAAAACAATGTTACAGAACTTTCAGTTCTAATATGAGTGATATCAATATGAGTAAGTCCGTTTGTGTGGTATCACATTATGCAGAGAAAGGTACAGCAAGATGGGAAAGGAGATGGAGGCGGCCAAGGGAAAGAACATGGCCCAATATGCATCTATCGTGGAGAAAATGAGAGAAATGTTCCGGCAGGACAAAGATGTAGGTTTTCTACCTCTCTTTGAAGATTCATTGACCAACATAACCCCACACTCCCTCTGAGGAAAAAAGTAAATAGAAAAAAAAGATGAGCCTCAGAACTTAAAGTTGGAGAAAGAATTGAAATAATTAAAACAAAAGGTATGCTTTGAGGATGGTATGGTATAGATCAGGTTGTTAGGGAGTGCTAGAGAACTAGGATTCAGAAGCGAGGGTAGGGACCCAAGGGGCAGGAGTGTGTGTGTGTGTGTGGGGGGGGGGGGGGGGGGGGGGGGGGGGGGGGGGTTGGGGGGGTTTAGAGATTGGTGCTCAATTGTTTTGCATTGGTTCCCATCCTCTCCTATTTCCCTCCCCTTGGTTTACCTCCAAAAGTTTGATTAGTGCGAGTAAACATGGGTTGGGCACCCCTCACCTCCAGGGCCTTCTCCTTGCATTTCTGGAGCAAGACCTAAGACTTTCTGCTGTAATTATGTTTATTGTTTGATCTCTAGCATCCAAAAACTTGGTTTGAATAAAATTATTTTCTCATACTTATTTTTCCACAATCAATAGTTTTAATCCAGACTTTCATCTGATATTATGAAATTTTATTGCAGAGGCACTGCCTGCTAAAGAAGGTATTTTTGATACTCCACGAAGAATTGGTGGTAAGAATCTCAAGAGATTCATATTAGGCTCATAGCACCAATCTTTTCTTTCCTGTCCTAATATGGTTTGCATCTCCTTTGCAGACTATTAAAGGGAAGATGAGTGATTTTTATGAAGAATACACTCAGAATATTGAGATTGATTAGAGAGAGAGAGAGCTTCAACTTGGCAGCCGCTGCCAAGATTTTCAAAAAAAGAGAGAGAGAGCTTGGTTCACCTTGGCAGCCCCTGCCAAGTTTTAAAAAAAAAAGAGCTTGGTATATTGGATTTAGTTTTTGCTAAAGAGCTTGGGAAGGATTTCTAATCCTTTGTGAATGCAATGCCCGACTTTTTCTTGTCGTCGGGAAGATCTTGCAATTAATTTGGGATAAAAGGTCTGCTTGCGCCCATGTTTAGGTGTCAGAGGGTTGCAAAAAGTTGCTCATAATTTGTGTAGAGAGATGCTGGAGAAAGCAGTTTTGTAGATAGATTGTTATCCTCTCCTGCAGTAGAAATTAGGCTGGCTTGATGGCTTATATTTTAGAATTATTAAGATTGCTGTAATTAGTAGAGAAAGTTAAGCATGTAAATATCGTTGAAGAAAGTTCCCCCTTTGTTTTTCTTGTCTGTCGTCTTGTTTCACATTTTGTTAGACGGGTAGAAAAACTTGCATTGTTCCTCTCATCATTTTTAGTCAAATAAATAATCTCTTTAGTTAACGGAATCGAAATGTGTCCAGAGTAAATCAGTGGAGACGGATCCAATTGTAGTTCTTTGGTGACACGCCTTAAGGTCTGTGTTGGATTATTAATTTAATTTTACCAACTTGAATAATAAAAACAAATTGTTGATTTTGTTCATTGCAAGCAATGCTCATGCATTATGATGGCTTTATTACGAGTAGTTGAATACACTAAACAACAAAGAAAAACAGCAGTCAATTGCAGTTTGATCCACATCTTGTTTCGGTAATAATTGAATTCAGAAATGAACATGCAAATGGAACTATTTTTTTTTTTTTTGGGTATCAAATGGAACTATTTTGGAAAAAAAAAAAGATGGCGGAGATAAAAGTCAATAATGAGGTTTGGAAGAATTTCGTTTTTGAGTAATATTATTTGTATATTATGACTATTTTATTGGCGTCACATTTCTTTCATTTAGCTTTCTCAGTTTGTAAATCTATTAACCTTATATATTGTAATTACGCACATCTCATATTCTTGGGGAAGGTATTAATGATATGAAATATCCCCTTATTCTCTTGGAGACGGATGATATTATTTTTCTCTTAAGAGGACGATCATAAATAAACTATGATATAATGAGGTGGAATAGGGAAATATTTTTTTAGGAGTAAATTAACCCACTTAAAGAGACGAGTTAAGTTACTCTACGTATAGGTTATGTTTGATTGAGTAAGAGGTGCAGTAAGACTTTAATAGACCTGAGATGTATAGGTGGAAAATAATGTCTCTACCTATTTCTCTCTCCTCCTTACAAAAAAAGATGAAAAATAATTAATAGAAGAAGGAAGACAACTAGAAGAATATGAAAAACAACTGGTAGAACATAAATAACAATCAGTACAAGATGAAAGACAACTAGAAAAAGATGAAATACGAGAAGAATATGAAATACAATCAGTAGTAGATGAAAGACAATAAGTACAACATGAAAGACAACCAGTAGAATATGAAAGACAACTACTACAAGATGAAAAAACCCTCTAGAAGAAGATGAAATACAACCCGTCGTAGATGAAAAACAACAAACAAGTAGAACATGAAAGACAACCAGTAGAATATGAAAGACAACTAGTAAAAGATGAAAGACAACTAGAAGAAAATGAAATACAACTAGCAGAAAATGACATCCAACCAGTAGTAGATGAAAGACAACTAGTAGAACATGAAAGACAACCAGTACAAGATGAAAAACAACTAGAAAAAAGATGAAAGACAACCAGTACAAGATAAAAAACAACCAGAAGAAGATGAAATACTTTAGTTTTGTGTTCTAAAATTTATCTTTTTGTTGATTACTTTTACATATTAAATTTATGAATTGGATGTTATATACATTTTGTTCCTTGAGTTTGATGTTTGACTTTAGAAGCATTCAAGAAGACGCTCTTGGTCTTGAACCATAGAACACTAAATCATAATAAACAAAATGTTCACAATCTTGATAATTAGCATAAAACACTAATATATCGCAAAAGGATTGTCGTGTTAATTAAAGTACATTGTAGTTCTATAAATGTTGATAAAGATTATTATTTGATAACACTAATGTATGGAAGGTTTCATACATTGAACAAGACCTAACAAATGAAACATTATATGTATTGTATTTGTGTCATTAATATTTTCATTGTGTCTACGAATTATAAGATATGAGACTGTATCTTTTTCACATGAGAAATGTATAATGTAATTACTATTGAAAGTTGCTTATTACAAATGATTATAAAAATAGTAGTTCTTTGTATATGGCTTGTGAGAGAGAAAATTATATGTTAATAGTATCATTGCCTCTCATTTATAATGAGTAATGATATTATTAGGTCCCCTAGTAGAGTAGATTTATGAATTCATCATGTATAGTTGAAGCGCTGCCAACTATATATTTATAATTTACTCAAGAGATCAGAAAACGAATATATTACAAATATGACACTGCCCTACTTTGTATATTATTCATAATATCATGAGACAAATAATGAACACAAGTAATGTTATTCATAACATTGCTATAGGATCGTGTTTTGTAAACTGATTACATTATATCTATGTTAATTGGGTGACTATGATGTGTAGCTAGAATACTGCTTATAGTTTATGGTAATCAAATGATTTATACCAATTTAACATAGATCCTCGATAAAGGTCACAAAATTGAACAAGAAACATGAAAGTTATTTTATGTTTTATATGGTGTGTGATATTTCATATGATATGAGATAAAACACATGTGACAAAATATTGAAATAAAATGTTACATGTCGTAACAGCTTAGTGTAAATTAAATTAGATATGTGAATTATATTATTTGGTGAAATGTAATGTATATTACATAGCATAATATTGTGTCACATAAATATAATAATGTACATTACATTATAATTGTAACTCGAATATTAATAATTTAGATATAAATATGTAATTGAGAGGCACACCATGAGACACGATTGGCCATGGTGTGGTTGGCGACACAAAGATGACATAGGATTGCATGAGATAAAAAGAGGGTAATGTGGTCTTATTCACTCCAAACTTGCCCTAAGTTTTTCTCTATATAAAGTGGGATAATGTGCACTCCCTCATCTATCTTCTCTCTCCTCACTTTGTGGTGGCTACACACAAAAGAGCAAAAGAGCTCTCCCTCATCTCTTGCATTAATTCTTGATTTATTAATTAGGTTAGCCATTTAATTAAGAAATTAATTTTGGAGGCTAACAAGGGGTTACTAACTTTACACTAGGCATAGATTAGTGGATCTCTAGCAAGATCTAGAACTAATCCTTGTTTAGTTCAAGGTGAACACTTAGAGGCGACAATGTAAAGATTTCCAAGAGACCTAGAGAAAATCGACTTTCTCTAACTGTTAAATTGACATTTGACGAAAGGTATGAGATCTAAATCTTGATCTTGATTTAGATGTATTTGCATTAATGTAGATTAATGTAGTTAGTCTTGTATGTAAAATGTTTGATTAAATGCTTGAGTAGAGTTAGCATAAAAGACACGATCCGTTTTAGACGATTAAAGGGGATACACAAATTTTTGATTTCACCCCTCTAAGCGTCATGAAATCCATACAAATACAACAAGTAGTAGATCAAAGACAACCAATATAACATGAAAGATAATCAGTACAAGATGAAAGATAACTATAAAAAGATTAAAGACAACAAGTACAAGATAAAAAATAACTAGAAGAAGATAAAATACAACTAGAAGAAGATAAAATACGACCAATAGTAGATGAAATACAATGAGTGAAACATGAAATACAACAACTACAATATGAAAGATAAAAAGTAAAACATGAAAGACAACCAATAGAGCATGAAAGACAACTAGTAGAATATGAAAGACATCTAGTACAAGATGAAAGACAATTAGACGAACATGAAAAACAACTAGTGGAGGACAAAATATAACTAGAATAAGATGAAAGACAACTAGTAGAACATGAAAGACAACCAGTACAAGATGAAAGACAACCTTCACAGATGGCATAGAAAAAGCTGATTTTGTCTTCATTGGAAAATCAGCAGAGTACTTGCTTCACTGTACAGCGCAAGACCTCTTGACCGAACTCAAACCAGAAAAACAATACTTGCCAACAAAATTTTTAGACTTAATTCATAAAAAGTACCTTTTCACCGTACGCTTTGGCAACAACAAATTTCAAACAGACACTACCAACTATCAAGTGACCAAAATAGCCCCCGTCCCATACAACCACAACACAACACCAAACACCATCCACACCAAAAACAGTATCACCTCATGCACCAACAACTCCAGTTGAAAATTTCGGTAAAAACAAGTACTCAAAACTTTTTAATAAATATACAAATTCTAATTCCAAGATGGTCCCATTGATCAATTAGATAAGTTTATCAGCATTGAAGCAATAATTTTACAGCAGCATATAACATACAAGTCACAAGCTCCAAAACAGTGTACAAATTATAACTCATTTTGCATATATAGTAATTTGTCATTCCTAATTTGTTTCAACAGTTCTGAAAGTCAGTTGAAGATCACAGCAACAACAGACATCAAAAACACAAGAAAGCAACTATTTCCGGAACATCTGTCCAAGAAGCCAAAAACAAGGTAATAAACCGTTAAACCACAGCTTTCTCTTTTTCTGAAAAATAGTATATGCCACTAATTTTGACAAACCCATCCATGCAGCATAAAAGAAACAAATACAAAAAGATGAACATAAGGCCATGACGAATCTCAAGTTCCTATTATGCCCTCATTACAATTTTCATTTCCTGTTCACACCATATACAAATGAAAAGTGCAATACCGACACAATTACCATTTAGAAACCATCTCAGTTAAAAAAATATATTCCCTACCTCATTTCAAAGACTGTTCACAATCAATCTATAAAAGTGCTACCAGTCATGATATAAGATCAATGCCTAAATATACTTTCCTTTTTTTTCATAACGTATTATTTAAAACAAAATCTACACTGCTTATGAAAAACCCCGCATATTTGGCAAAAACACGACTGGTTTGCATGACACAAGAATTTTTTAATATAGTGTTCACATATTTGCTTTCTCCCTTTAATAACAAACTAAAGGTTTCACAAAAATGAAAACAATAACGCGACAAATTATCTTTTTTTGTGCAGTAGAGATTGCAGCAAAGCAAAAGCAAAAGAGAGAGAAGAATGATGAGATAATATATGTGCAAAAAGTTTCGCATATTATGTTAGTTATAAATATTATATAATTTTGTGTTGGCAATTAAGGACAAAACCACTAGCACCTATTTTGTATATAAAAAAAACTGTGTTTGGAAGATTTGTACAAAGGGATATCATGCTTCAATAAAGCCGTTATCTCTCTTCCAAACATAGATATAGGCCAATATTAGATGCTCTCTGTTGTACAGTTTTTGTTATGTTAAAATACGAACTTTCTAATTTCACATTTTGTAATATGTCAATTGTACAGTTTTTGTTATGTCAGACTATAAACTTTTTTCTAACTCTTTCTAACTTTAGCTTTTGTAACATATCTATGTAGCTTTTATAATGCTTATAAAACTTTTTAAATTCACATGTACTTGTATATAAACTTTCTAACTACAATTACTCAAGCCTTTAAAAGAAATTGCCGAACCAACGCGAGCCCTCCTACTAATATTAAAATTCTACCTAGTAATCGGAGATGTCTTTTATATCGGACGGACACTAAAAAGAATTGAACGATGAGATGAACTCGTTAGATCAGATCGTTAATTGTCATCGGACGGTGCCCATTAGATTTGCAGGTCTCGATTTAATGGCCAGCAGCCCAGCAATAACAACAATGGGGATGTCACGTGCCAGGTTGCGCGCTTTGTCTCTCTTTTGCGCACCTTCTAGTAGGTCGGTCTCTCTCTTTTCTCAATGCGCGCGACCTCGAAATAGAAGAGCCGAGAGCGGGACGACATAATGTATAGTTGTATACCACTGAGAAGAAGCCGACCGTTTGAGGATCCATTCGCTACCTCTGGCTCCACACTCCACCGCCATCATCAGAAATTGAACCAAGAATCTTTCTCCAACTCTGTCTCTCTCTACTTCTCCTTCCACTCAATATATTCTTCTTGCTCTTGAGAAAAAGTTGCTGCACCATCGCGAGAGAATTTGGCGGAAAGGTATAAGTGAAGTCCGGCAACGAAATCTCGAGCCAGGCACACACCCTCTCTCTCTCCTCTCAATAATGCTTCGATTGTGCTCTATGCTCGAAGTTAGTAACTTTAAAGTACCTTTGTTTCAGTACGAGAAGCGAGAAGAGATTACAAAGTACGATCTACGCTGCAATCTCAAGGCAGTTCGTCTGGTAAAATCAGAGATTTTTTGCTTCATCGCTCCCTCTTGGCGTCAGGCTAGGGTTTCTCTCGCCACGAAATGGAGAAATTGCACTGGGGTTTCCCCGATGGGAATATTTCTGATCTCATTGAGAGGCGGCGACTGGATTCGTTTAAGGTTCTTCGCTTGTCTCCCCCTTTTTGTTTAATATGACCATCGTTCTTTACTATTGAAGATTCTGTGATTATGTTTTTTCATCCTCGCTTTCTTCATTTATCGGGCTTAATTGTCGTTTAAAATTATGCTGTTGTATGATAGGAACACTACGGGAGATTAATTTAAGCTATTTTTTGTACTTGCCACTGTGATACAATCTTATTCAATTTCAGTCTGGTGCAAGATAGATAATTGTTTTATGAAGAAAAAATAAATTAAAATGATTTGCTTAAAGATAACTATCATATTTTTGAAAGATCTAGTGAATAATCATTTAACAAATGTAGGAGAAAATTTTAATAATATACTATATCTATAGAGCTTAATACTACCGTTCTTAATTTTTTTAAAAATTGAGGAACTTGTGTCTCTGTTATGTTTGAGGATAATCAGTACACTGACCTTGAGGATAGAACATTTTATGTAATTAGGTTTAATTTTTGGTAACTCTGCTTGGAAATTTAAATTGATAAAATCTTATATGGAAGTAAAGCTCACAATATCCATTCGATATCATTTTCTGGATCTTTTTGTCTGATACCAGCAGCATATTTTTTCAAATTTTGTAGGGAACAAACAGGAACTTGCAATTTCATTCCTCTCTAGTGCAAAGGCTTGCCTTGGAAAAAGAGATGGAGGTACTTTGACTACCTTTATCTCTTACTGTATGAGATGATGGTAAAGTATAGAGAAACAAAAAATAATAAATACATATTTTTTAATACCTTTTGTGTGTTGAAGAAAGTAAATAAAAGTTTTCTTTAAGCACACATGTATATTAGGATTAAAGAATTGTACTGCTACAAAAGCTAGTCACTAACTGCTTGATATTTGTAAACAAAATTTGATATAATCATTGTATGAGTATTTAACAAGTTGCAGCATCTTATTATTTTCCCAGGGCCACCTTGGCTGTGTCAATGCTATTGCATGGAACTCCAAGGGTTCTCTCTTGATATCGGGTTCTGACGACACAAAGGTAAGTAGACAGGCCAGATTTTATCCTTGGTAGAACCGATATCGTACACTTTAAACAATGCTTCCTAAGTTTTGTGGAAAACTAATGACTGCATTATTACAGATTAACATATGGAACTATACTGATAAGAAGCTTCGTCATAGCATCAATACTGGCCATTCTACCAACATATTTTGCACCAGGTTTGTACCAGAGACATCCGATGAAGTGGTGGTGTCCGGAGCCGGAGATGCAGAGGTGAATTTTTTTTTTTGTTGGTTAGGATTACAAAAATAGAATAGAAATTAGAAAGGAAATGATTGTTCGTTTTATGCTAGGTTCGTGTTTTCAACTTATCTCGTGTGAGACCGAGCGTTCAAGAAGTTGCTCCTGTACCTGCCGCTCTGTACAGATGCCACACTAGGAGGGTTAAGAAACTAGCTGTAAGTAACATCCAATTAATACCATTACCAGTTAAATTAGCAGCAAAGTGCATATCGATTTTATAAAGAAATGTGTTGTGGTTAGAAGGAGAATTAAAGAGAAATGAAAAAAAGTAAAGCAATTAAAATGAAGTACGTGCACAGTGGAAAAATTCTAAAGGTCCCTTAAAATGCTGGTGTCTTTTCCATTGCGTTAGTCACTTTAAACTGCCATCAGTTGTGGTTTACATCTCTTGATGCATGACTTGGTACAAACTTCTTACCTTTCAGACCTGAAGAACAAATGATTTGGCCCCAAATCCGTACCATCACTATTAAGACCCACGCCCAGTGTTGCAGGATAAACCTTTGCAGGCCTATTAAACAGTTAAACTTTGGGACCTACCACACAGAAAAAACCTCTGGCTGATCTGCATTATGTTGTCACCTGCCATGGTGCCACAGAATACCCTCAGTGCGCTAAACAATCAACCCCTTCTAGTGATACACAGCATACTTAGTTAGGCGTGGGAAAATTCTTGATCTGGTCAATGAGGAGGGGAACAAAGCAATGGGGCAAGAAGAGAAGAGCCAGGTCTGAGAGGGAGGATTTCTTACCCAATGGATCCAGCATCCCTTAAACCTTGCCAGGGAGGAGAGAGGCAGGGTGAAACTTAGTCTTTGTTTGTTGTTTCTTGGATGAGGAAGAGAGAGACCTAGGTTCAGAAAGAAGAGATGTGGTGGGTGGTTGGTAGGTAGGTGGCAGCTTCCTCAGATGAGGTTTGGAATTTTTGGGAAACTCTGGTTTCAGTGACACACACACATATCTACTGAGAGAGAGAGAGAGAGAGAGAGAGATCCATTTTATGCTTTGGTTATTATTTAGACAGATGTCCTTTCTAATGAGAATTATTTTATTAGGTGGAGGTTGGTAATCCTAATGTAGTGTGGAGTGCAAGTGAGGATGGCACTTTCAGACAGCATGACTTCCGCGAGTGCTCTTCTTGCCCTCCTGCAGGGTCCACCACTCAGGAATGCCGCAATATACTTGTATGTCCTTTCCGTCATTTACATATCCTGGTTCCTTCTGCTTGTTTTTGTTTTTTATTTTATTTTATTTTATTATTAATATTGTCTATTTACTTAATGAGTTGTTGTGTGTGTCTGTGGGGGAGTGGGGGGGGGGGGGGGGGGGGGTGTAGGACAACCTGGATAGTAATTTATGGTAATGAAGTCCATATAGGTTGAAAACTGAATAGATAGTAATGTACATTTATATCTTAATCTGCATATAACATAATAAATTAGTGCAATTTGGTGATTTGGGAGAAAACGTAGATTCATCAAAAAGTGAAGAGGGGAACTGAGAGCTTTGCATTTTAGGATATGGTCAATTATTGTGTAGATATGTGTATCCTTTACTGCCCGTACAGTGCTTTTTTAAATGTATGTTCTCCTTGCATATGTACACCAAATCATAAATATCCTTTTCTGCATCTTTGTGGATATGGATGCAAGTTAAATCAGATGATACCCAATCCGTTATCAGCCTCACATGCTTTTTTTTTTTTACATCAAAGAAGGATAAATGCAATGTTTAGATCTGAATGTAAAATAAATGCAATGTTTAGATCTGAATGTAAACCTGGTATGTTCCTTTTTTAGCTGCTTTGAATTGTTTTTCTAATATACTTTCTTTTGTTAGATTGATTTACGTAGTGGTGCCAAAAAATCTTTGGCAGCTTTTCCAAGGCAATGCTTGTCTCTCAAGTCATGCGACATCAGCCCCACACGGCCCCACCAAATTCTTGTAGGTGGGAGGTATGCAACTAGCCTTTTGATATTGCTCACATCTATAATTTCAGTGTGACTAGGTTAGTATGTGATGGGATACATGTGGTATCCCTTCAATGGAATGTGTGCTTGGTGATGAATCCCAAAATAAAAAAAAAAATCATAGTCACTCTTAGCACACTACAGTACTAAAATGCTGTATCTAGATATGCTTATGTCACATCTTTTGAAACCGTGCAGTGATGCTTTTGCTCGGTTATATGACAGAAGAATGCTCCCTCCTCTTAGCTCATGCCGTACCACAGCTAAGCCGCCTCCTTATGTCAACTATTTCTGTCCAGTACACCTTGCTGAGCCTGTAACTTACCTGTTCTTGTTTCCTTATTTTTTCATTGCTTATCCTTTAGATTCTGTGATGGAATCCGTTATGATGCAATTATTTTGACAATTATGGCGACTTTTCTTAAAATGAATTTGAAAAAGCTTTAAAATCAGAAATTAAGTTCATTGTTTTGGTGTGCCATGCACCGAATTTCATGATTTTGTGTGTCGCTATATATATACCATATAATCATGCCTAAGTTGTTGGACTAAATAGTAAAGTTAAATTTTCAATGAATCAACCTTTATTTTGTAACAATGTGTAAAAAGATTGCGTTGTTTTCTTAACAGAGGAGGTCGAGCTTGCACCTCACACATGTTGCATTTAGTCCAAATGGTGATGAGGTTCTTTTAAGTTATAGTGGTGAACATGTGTACCTAATGGATCTTACCTCTGGTAAGCAATGTAAAATAACATATGATTGCTTGCTTTTAGATATGACATCATGAACTTGTCTCATAACATCACTCCTTTGTAATTTTAGATAGCGGTAAGAATGCGATGAGATATAGCGTAGGTGATATTCAGAAGTGCTTGTATGTTCCACCATTCCCAGCAGTGCCATATCAGCCTTCATCTTGGCCAAGTATTTCCGTAAAACCTTCAACAAAATATTCTTTGCAGAAGGTGGGACAAATTATCTTTCATTTAATTTATTTTATTCTATTTTTATCTTCTTAAACAATAGCATAACCTCGATTTGACATTTCTTTTCTTGTAGCTTGAAGTGCGAAAAAAATTGGTGCAATTTGCAACTAAATGCTTGGATAATTTATCCGATTATTCATCCGATTATTTGTATGGAATAGATGCTTGCAATGAGGTGCTTGATGGAAAAGGTCCTGACATCGGGTCTTCATTAAGGCATGATTGCTTGTGCATTAGAGCTGCTCTTTTGCTAAAGGTTGGTCTGCATAAAGAACTTGGCATTTTAGTTTTCTCTAAATCTTATTGGTTTTTAGTTGATCTAATTAATAGATGTATATGGAATTTTGGTCAGAGAAAATGGAAGAATGATGCATACATGGCTATTAGGGACTGTAACAGTGCTCGGCTTTTGGATGCTTCTTCATTCAGAGCACATTTTCATATGGCTGAGGCTCTTCTTCAGGTAAACTCTAATTGCACGAAAACTACTATTTCAAGAGTCAATATCAACTGCTTATTATTATTTCTTTTTATTCTAGTTGGGAAGGCTGAAGGATGCTATGCTATATGCCAATGCATCAAGCAATCTAGTGCCATCCAATTCTGATGCTAGAAAAAATTTAGATGCCTTAAAAGAGAGCATTGCTACAGGTTCTTTTATTACAGTTAGAAATCTTTTGTTAATGTTGAAGACTTCAATATATCTAATGTTCTGCTCTGCCTGGAGCTCCTCTTGAACATGCTTGCCATGGCAATACATATTCATCGAATTTTAGCACTCGTTAACACAAGACACCTCATAAATGGCCTATTAGACTTCCACTGTATGCTACTAGAATATTGTACTTAGCATTGTAAATTTTTACCTCTAGGTTTGCTCTAGTGTTACAAATATTCTATTCTGGAAAAGTTAGTCTATGCTACGGCTCCAAATCCCCATTTAAGTTTAAATGGCAGATCTGAACTGCTTATTGAAATATTGTCAGAAACCAAATTATATATCTATTTTTTTTTTTTACTATTTTTTGGATCGCAAGAAAATGGTGCTCTTTGGGAATAGATTTGGTATCTTAAAATCTATGTTTTCTTGTGAATTATCTTAACTGCTACGGTGTTCATTTTTAAATCCTCTACATTGTTGTTTCAGCTGAAGCACAAAAGGGAAGAAGGTTGCAGGAAGATGGTACATCCAATGAGGTGAATCGTGCCAGGATTAGATCATTAAGCGATGTGCTCCTGGCTGCATCTAACATGTCGGGACAGTCCAGCCAGAGGGAAGAAGAAGAAGAGGAAAATGAGTATTTCTCTGACTATGACAATGAGATGGAGCTTGATTTTGATGCATCAGTTTCTGGTGAAGATACTGGTGGGAACGAGATCGATTCAGGAGTCGTGCGCGGTAGTTTGAGTGTACTGCTGCATAGAGGTAGTGGTGACTCGGGCAAGGATGAGTCAGTTACCAATGTCTCTTCTTCTGATGATTCTTTGTCTCAGGTTTTTCACATTCATTGCCCTCTTTTGTCCTTTGACTTCTCTTGGGCATCAGACTTGCAAATGGTGAATGAAACCGAAAGCCTTGTTTTGGCATCTAACATCAATTACAATTGTGACAAGATGACTCAGTTCAATGCAAAAGTTTTGTTTTCTTTTTTAGTCGTGGGGCTACAGTTGATCTCTTTATTATGGCTTATTCTTTTTATGCATTACCTTTTATCCTGTTGCTGTAGCTAGTAGCTAGTAGCGAGTTATATTATTTTATTTTTCTGTTAAATGCAGCCTGAAGTAGCAGTTGATATGAAGCAAAGATATGTTGGGCACTGCAATGTAGGAACAGATATTAAACAAGCTAGTTTCCTTGGTCAAAGGGGTATTCTTTTTATTATTTCATGAGTTGTTCTTTTAATACTTTCAGTAAATTTTTTGTGGGTCGCAATTATTAGTATTAAACTTGGTCACATGAGGTTGTGCAACCTCTACTTTTCTTGTAGGGTTAGTTTTTCTCATTGATCTCCCTGTTATGTTATTTATATAATTGAAATAATCTAAAGCATGATAACCTCCAATGTATTTAGGAGAGTTCATTGCAAGTGGAAGTGATGATGGAAGATGGTTTATTTGGGAAAAACAAACTGGAAGACTTGTAAAGATGCTTGCTGGAGATGAGGCCGGTAATGTTGGTTTGAAAAGCACTCTCTTTTTCTCCCTCGTCTTTTCTGTTCCTACATTATCTTTTGTGCATTCCAAAATCCAGATTTCATATGGACTTGTATGGCATGTAGTGGTAAACTGCATACAAGCTCATCCCTTTGACTGCGCTGTTGCAACCAGTGGCATTGATAACACAATAAAGGTTTATTATTCTTTTGTGATCTGCTTTTTCTATACTAGACATTACCATTATTTGATGGTGACAACAAACAATTGACTCCTGGAAAATTTGGACATGTCAGATTTGGACTCCAATTGCAGAAGTAGCATCTCGGGTTGCAGGAGGTGCTGCAGGCCCAGAAATGCTAGATGTACTAAAAGCAATGCAGGGAAACCAACGCCAGCTCAGCCACAGCCGTGAAATCATGCTGTATGTTTGCTTCAATTCTGTTGACTTAAATCTTTGGACTCTTTTGTGAGGAATATCTTTAATTTTGTATGACATTTATGGCAATGTGCAACCAAGTGGTTGTTATATAGGTGCCAATAAATTTTTAGCATGTCCAGTCTGTTGTTTGGAAATTTGTAGGTTACGCAAATGTTTTTAGCGAGAATTGTATCGTATAGTTCACATTCTCACAGTTTTCTGTGAATAATAATCACAACAATAGAATGAGAAAATTAGGGAAGAGGGGAAGTGCCAAAGATAATTCTGGTGATGGGGACTTTTACTTTAAAACTCTATTTTACTTTATAATGGGACTTCCTTCATTGTTATAGACCATTGGAACTACTGGAGAGGATCAGGATGCATGAGTTTGCTGAATCTTTAGAATGCACTCAAAGCTGAGGTAATCCAAATATGCCACTTGAAACATTTTTTATTATCTTCTTTCCAAAAGCTCAACTCATTAGCTATTTGCAATACATCCTTTCAGATATCAATTTAAAACTATTTAATAGCTCGTGTGCATAGATAAACAGAACCAAATTGAAACTTAATTTAGACAAATCTCTATTGACACCATTTCCTCATGCCCTCTCTTCTGTGAAATAGAACTGAAAGTTTATCTCATATAGGGTTCCAAAAATTCAACAACTAATACTCAGTTTCATCAAAGAACACCAGCAGGTTACAATTTAAATTAAAACTCCACCTATTGGATAGATGGTAGGATGTGTCCAATATTGTCTTTTGGACATCTGTTAGGTGGCTTTATTTTCCTCAATCCTTCAAAAAAATGACTTTATTTTTATCATCTCTCATGTAGTTGTAAGTCTTGTCTGAACTGATTTGTATTCATTTGCTAAAGCCATTAAATACAAGTTATTAAAACTATTAATGCAAAATGTTTTTGCCCAAAACATTTAAAACAGAATCAAAACTAGTCTTTCTCGGCTTGATACCAGTTTCTTTACCAGCATATTTTATTTGAGCCAACAATTTATTTTTAAATTTTTGTATAGTGTGTGATTATTTTGCACGCTCATTAGCTATTACATTTGTGACGATATGTTGGCTTTTGTTATAAATTGATACAAAATGTTAACACTGCCAGGGAATAATTTATAATCATAAAGAGATCTGATTTAGTTCAAATAAACAGTTTTTTCATTTTTGAAATGTTACAATGCTTTCAGCGGCAGTTAATTTAAATTTCAAATTTTAACTGATATACAATTAAGTCAACGTTGTGAGTGGCATCCATGTAAATTCCGTTCTTGTTTTTAATGTTATGTTTCCTTTTTTTTTTTTTTTGCTATGTAAGCCTTTTAGGTTTATTATCTTATAATCTTCCTTGTATCTTTATTTTTTGTGCTTGCAGCTAACAGAAATGCTATGGAGAAGTTTGATATCAATATATTTTCGGTGTACTTAAAAAAGTGTTTTGAGGGTGGTATCTTAAACTGTGCTATGAATTATTCTTTTTGAGGAAAACATGCTTCCTGGCGATGTCACTACGAAGGGATCAACCCCAGGTTCTTTCTCAAGCCAATTACTGTAAAATTTTGTACAGAGAAATGTCATATGTTAATAGATATGGTAGTGCATGTTCGTAATAAATAGCTGCATCACAGTGCAGCTCATGATAGTAGAGATTATTAAATTTCATTTATCAGGTTTTGTGATAAACAAAAATCTTAAAAGTCGGCTTCACGGTGAACTTCTGGAAGATTTGAAGTTTTGAACAAGTTGCGTGAAACTACAAGATGTATCTGGAAATTTAAACAATATTAATATCCTGGCGAATTGCCCTGGTTACTAGTTCTACTTTTAACTAAAGAATTATTCTTAATCAGCAACGTTTTTCTAACTCCATTAATTATGCTGCTTGAAATCCACCCTATAAACTGCACGGTAACTTGGCACCAAAGGTTCTCCCTCTGAACCATGTTTCTGGTATTCATCTCTGGGTCTGATCAAGCACAAATGAACAATACCTTTCCATCTAGGGCGTGAATCATTTAAGTCTCTGAAAACTAAACGTTTGAGCAACTATTATTCTGTTCGGACTTGGGAGAAATCTCAATTGTCACATCTAAAAGCATCCAACGACGTCCAGACCTATAACAATTAATTACATATCTGTGTAAGATTGACGTGTTGAGCATGTTGTCTTCGAGCTATTTTGAATATTGGATTTCAGTCCAGTTCTGATCTGGAACTGGACTGCCAGTTCGATGGATCCGTATCCTCCCAGACTCTCAGCCGGTGCCTATTTGGGATGGCTCAGGGGACCAGTATTATTTGTGCTTTGAGATTCGGGTCAAATTAAAAGAACGATCCTGGACCGTCTGTTTCAATTGTCATCGGTCATGTAACCTGAGGGAATGCAAATTCCAGTTTGATTGGAATAGGAGTGGCATTTGAAATCTGACCCGTGTTTTAAAATGGAGATGTGATGTTAGGATGGAATTCTAGTCTATACTGCACACGGGTCACACTTGTTTTTGACATCATACCTCCATTTTATAATTCCATCTCATCTTTATAATTGATATTATGATGCTATAAAAATAAAATGATTAAGGCTTGTTTTATTTATTTATTTATTTTTCCTTATCTAGTTTATAGTTAATATCCAAGAATACGTCTCCAATTACATAAATTACTCTCATCTCACAGTTTGCATAATTTATCTTTTAGAGCTGGGAAATAAATCTGCTGTTATTCCATAGGAATAATAGGATCCTGTTATAACGATCCCAGCTGTTGACCTTTGTCAAGATTCAGGTATGAATTTTTTTTCTTGAGATTTGTGCATGAAAAAGTTTGAACGGTTGGGATAGGAATAACAGGGTCCTGTGATCCATTTGGAATAATAGCAGATTTATATCCTTAGAGCCGTCTCAAATTACACATATTGCTACCAAATGTTCACAATTTGCAAAATTTATCTTTTAGAGCCGTCACAAAATATAGCCCCCCTACACCATGAAATGCATAAATCAAAATGAAATTGAAGAATCTTAGCTCTCGGAACAAAACGATCGGTACATGTGAAACGGTCCAAGTGAACCCTAATCCAAACCTTAATCCGGACACATGACGCGAATCATATGTTCCGATTTTGCATTTATCCCCCCTGTTTTTATTCGGCCTTGCTTTGAAGATGCATGTATTTAATTAGCCACTCCAAGTATTATTACGTTGGGTTTCATGTATAAATCAGACCATAAAATTTCAGTTTTCTTGGGCTGTGGCAATCCAAAAATTAAAAGATTTAACCCTTTGATATTACTTTTTTATATGTGAGATCCAGCTGATGAGTATTTTTGTCTGCCTTCATCTCATTCTAAACCAACTATATATATTGTTAGTGTTAGGCTTACGATAGTGGAGATGAAACAATTCTCTTATGATTTAGTGTTTTTCTCGAACAAAAGTAAAAGAGAATCTCATCTGTTTCACGAAAAAGAACAATAATAAGGCAAGTGGCAGTTAATTGAGGTCTCTTTCTCTGAATTTAAAACTCGTTATTAACTAATTCATAAAGCGTGTTAGTTGCTTGTAAGGTGCTTATGGAATCACCACAGCCACTGTTCCCGTTGACCTAAAAAAAAAACCAAAGTTAGTGGTGAAATGCAAGCGTTAATGGTCCTTGTATTACCGAAATAAGAGCTAACAGAGGAATCCATCATGGGAAAAAGAGCACAGCTTGTGGCTAGAATGATAACGTAGACTGAATCTCAAGGAAACAAATCTGCTGTTATTCTCAAGAAATAACAGGAACCTGTTATTCCGATCTCAACCGTTCAAACTTCTAAATGCACGAATTTCAAAGAAATAAGTTTTATGCACAAAACTCAATAAAAATCAACGGTTGGGATCGGAATAACAGGTTGCTGTTATTCTTTGAGAATAACAGCAGATTTATTTCCGAATCTCAAAGGCTTTGCCTAGAAAATGTTTTAGTTGGTTGTCGGCACTGCGACTGTAGAACAGGATGACGTGGACCAGCTCTTTTTTTTTTTTTTTGTTGAGAAGAGTGATCAAGTCAACTTATTCAATATTTTAATATTTATAAAGAATTTTGGAACCGAAGTCTGAAGCTGTGAAGTGTGAACTCTCGTACAACCGAAATTTTTATTTTTACTATTTTTATAAAACAAATAATCACAATATCTGATAAATTTTATTTTTAACACGACTAGTTTGAAATTGTTTTGGCACATTACAATATACATTTTCAGACTAGGGGCAGCATTCGTGGCAACTAGAACATGGCACAATCAAATTTGTCAGAACAAACTCGGTTGCAGAGAAACATGATTTAAGCAGCCGACGCTTGAGCTCTATGATGCGAGAGGAACATAAGGTTCTTCTCTAATAAACGGAAACCAGTGTATGCATTGATTAATAGTACAATGCTTGACATTCTTTTCAAGCTGCAAAGCGGACAGAATTAGGAGGGAAATTTTAGACCATGGAGCAGTGGTGCACAAAAAGCTTGTAACTCGTAATTCGATTGAGTTCGATTCAAAAAAAGATTTAGTTCGAAACAAATCAAACCAGCTCGGTTCTGAAACCAATCAAACCCAATTCGGTTCGAAATTGGTTCAAATCGAACTCAAACTGAGTCTGACTCGGTTAAAAACTCTTCTTTTTAGTTCTAAACTCTGCTTCAATTTCGAACCAGTTCGGTTCGAAACTGGTTCGAATCGCACCGAATCAAACTCGAACTCTTTTTTTCAGTTCGAAACCCTGTTCAATTTCGAACCAATTCGATTCGGAATTGGTTCGAACTTGAACTCGAACTGAATTAAGTTTGATTCTGTTTGATTCGTTTGCAGCCCTACAGGCATAAGGGATCTACTGTGTTCTCCCTGTGGCAATTTTGACTAGTCAATCTACTTCTGTAATTTAATTTCTGTCGAACATTTCAGGCCTTTATAAATAAACTTTTTTTATTTAACCAACACATCACCGCTAATCCTAAAAAAAAATTTGAAGCACATGAAAGAGTGAGCCATGAACAAATTTAAAGTTGTACACGATTCAACTCTTTCGAGGGAATTGAAATATATACATGATTTATCATTTCCGATGCATCATGTGTGCATGGTATCAAATTAAAAGTGTGTTTGCGATGACAGATTCGCTTAGTCAAGTAAGAGTGATGACCATATATAAAATTTTAATTTGTACAAGATTCATTATTTTTGACGCATCAATATATACTCATGTACACAACAGAATTTCTTTTCTACCGTCTTAAAAAAATAAAAATAATCATGATTTCTGAGAAATTCTATTTTTATCACGTCCGCAGTTTCAAACTACATATAAAAAATGAGTGTCGACAATTTGAAGAGTAAATAGTAATGTGAATCTATTCAAATTATGAAATTATTGGTGAAGGGAGGTGTCACCTTGTTTTTGAAAGACATGTCCTGACAAAAAAAATAAAAGAAATGGCGTTCTGACCAAAAAAAAGAAAAAAATGTGTCCGCTGTTTGAAAGTACAGACATTCAATTTTGGTTCAGTTTGAAATTGTGGACATGACAAAAATGGAATTTCCACGAAATTGTGATTATTCAGTTTATTTTTGTTAAGAGGGTAGAAAAAAAAAAATCGTTGCACACAGTATCTATTATGCACATCAATATTCGTGTGGATACCTGAACGAACGGTTAGGTGATCGCTTAAAATTGGAGTGACCGCTCAACAATATTTCTCATTACCCTTACAATATTGGAGTGATATAATATTTTTTCTATCCAAATGTACAGAATTGGAGATGAGAAACAATAATATTTAGCAAAGATTTCTGTCATAATATATATACTTTTTTTTTATAAAAGGTATCATTGTGCCCATTTCATTACCATGAAATCAAGTTAACTTACATACAAAAGCATCATGTTCACATAATAGAAATCTTTATGGAAAGATTTCTATTATAATATATATACTCAAGGACAATATTATTAAAATTCCATTCTTTAAAAAATAAGAAAGTAATATTCATGATGTATTTCAAAGTCAAATATATTTTAAAATTTAGATGTATGTTAAATTGGATTCAGATCAGCTGAAATTCCGAAACCAATGAACAGTAATCCTGAAATTCCTGCAATCCGAATCCAGCCATCAAATTTTTTCCGAGAACGCATCTCGAAACAGCTGATTTTTTCTTGCACGCAACTCGGAACAGTTCGACGGCTGGATTTCAGATTGCAGGGATTTCAGGATTACTGTTACCGGTCTCGGATTTCAGCAGATGCGCTTCCTGTTAATACTAATTTTAAATTTATGAAAAAGTAATGCTTTCAAGACTCTTATAAGTGGTCTCCTTGTAGATGCGACTAATGTCTTGCTTTATTTTGTTTATTTTTTTATTTTTGAGTTGAAGGCCCATAGGCTTTGATTGAATTAAAAGAAAGGTCCGTAATACATTGCTGAGAAAATAAAGTCCAGTAAGGAAGAGATCTATCTATTCTATTCTAACACTACCTCTAAGTCTAATTGAAAGAGAAAAAGAAATAACTATCCTAATTGTTTCACTGCTCAGTACATCGCCTCTAGCTCTGTACAGTTATCCCTGTGTGGTGAGAGATTCTCCTGCTGCCCCCGGAGGTTGTAATAGTTGGAAATCGTCTCGGTTGAGGGATGCTTGAATGGTGAAATTCAACTCTGAAACTTCTACCATGGTACCCATAAAACTTGTGCCTGTTCTTCTAGCCCAATTCGCCAAATTGTGCGGGTCTTGTATCGCCATCCTTGTTGCTTTCTGAAGTGTGAGATCGTCTACGTGTTGCAAGAACAAATTGCCACATTCCGCCACTGTCTGAGCTGCATTCCAAATCGGTAATTCGTCCACACTATTTCTTTGAACTGCATTGATTAGGGTCTGACAATCCGAGAGAATTGTAATCTGCACCCCTTGTTTTGCTGTGTACCGGTCCAATACCAATTGCAACGCTTTGATCATTGCCTGTGCCTCCGCATGAAGCGGATCAGTTGCCCTTATTGCCCCAAAACGTACGGCATACAATTCGCCTTTCTCATCATATCCTGTGACCCCCCATCCCGCTGGGTTTGACCCCTCCCAAGATCCATCAAATAGTATGACTTCGGTATCGAACGGTACCACACACATTGCCGCCCCTGTTTTGCTCTTTGGCAGCACAATCCCATTCAGACCCTTATCCCCCATGTCGGTATGTCTCACTTGTGCCAGTACTGACTGCGGAGTTGGCTTCTTGTTGGTGAAGATTGCTTCATTCCTGGCCTTCCACAGGTACCAGGCTATGCTTGCCATTTTGCTAACCTGCTCTTTGGTAAACCCCTGTATGATGCTCATGAAGGCCTCCGGAAAGGATAGTGGCAAGTAATGCACCCTTATGCTTAAGTCCGACGCCCACCACGTCGCTCGGGCGACATGGCAGAAGAAAAGGGTGTGCATGACATATTCATTTTCTAATCCACATCTAGGACATGTGGGGTTAATAGCTTGTATCCGTCCATGCAATTTTGCCGAGGTAGGTAATCCGTCGTGAATAGCTCGCCATAGGAAAAATTGTATGCGGGGTATAATTAAAGAACTCCCAGGGGTTTATCTCTCTTCTCTTTTCTTTTCGTTCTTCGACTAATTGTAAAACGCAATTTAAAAGTAAAAATCTCAAAGGGTCCAGAAATAGGAGATTGAGGTGGCGGTGGGCCTACCCTTGGGTCCAATAAGAAGCCGACGAGATTTTTAGTCTAAGAGCATCTACATCCCTAAAACTCTTAGAGTTTCTAAATAACTGTTAACTACTTTTAAGAAATTATAGACTCTGGAGTTTCTAAATGTTCACATCCTTGAAACTAATTTTAGAGTTTCTTATAAGCCACATCATCAGTAAATTAAAATTGATAAACCACATCAGCAGTAAATTAAACTAATTTTAGCGAATACAGACCAATCGTTTTGCCACGTCAGAGTTTATCAACGATTCTTAATAAAAATTATTGAGCAAAGTTGCTAAATAAGAAATCTATCTACATTTCTGAAACTGGTTTAGCAACTGCCACTTCAAATTAGAAACTCTAATAGTTTCAGGGATGCAGATGCTCTAATAGATAAATACAGAATTTCTAATTACTTTTGGTACTTTAAATCTGGTTAGTAATTATAATTGGAGTTTGGTACTTTCTCGTTGATGCTATATGGGATAACTTGCTACAACTAGCTAGCACGGTAAGAACAAGACTGAAGTCTTTTAGTGTAGTGATATAAAAAAAAAACACTTTTTATTTTATATGAAAGTTGGTTGATCCGAAATCCGGATGAGAAAATCCTGTAAACATTGAAATTTAAAAGATTAAACCTCTATTTTATTCTAAAAAAAATAGTTGGCTGAGTTGTACTCGCGCTTTCAAAACAAAAGGAAGAAAAATTTGAATTTATCTCATTTTTCATTAAAATCCTCTAATTTTCACTCTGGAAAACTCCGTCTACATGAAAGTTTTATAATGAGGATGTTAATGCAAATTTCATCTATTTCAAGATTTATAAATGATAAATGATCTTCAAGAGTACAGAAAGCGACCCAAATGGTTAATTTGTTTTGTTTTTACATTCAAGTATGCGCACACGTTTAAAGAAAATAAAAATAGCACACGTAATGTAGAGTATAAAGAGATCAAAATTGGCGGCGATTAAAAAACGAGAAAAAAATATGAATGTGTAAGAGTTAAGCAGCTCAAAATATTAATAACCTAATGAAAATAAAGAAAGAATTAGGACATGTAGAGTGAATCTTCGTTCTTAATTAAAACAATAAGTAGAGCTAACTTAGCTCAAATGTTTTTAAAAAGGAATGACTTAATGAGCATGTCAATGAAAAGTTAAAAAGAAAAAACATGCAACATTGTTGGTGCAAATGAGAATCATGCCAAAGTCAGACCTATTTGTGCCCCTGGGAGTTCTTTACATTTTTTTTGAATTATTTTACTATTTATTAAGTATTTTACAAAAACTAGTTAAATTCAGACCATTGAATTTTGTACCCATCTTAATAAATAGTAAAAAAATTCAAAAAAAATGTAAAATTTGATCTGGAAGTACATTTTATTGTGGAAATCATGTTGAACGGTTTGAATCGACGATTTGAAATTTCAAAATGTAAAAAATAATTGTTGTAACTTTGTTGTAACTTGATCCCTCCTCATATATATATTATTTTTGAAAATAAATAAAATTAGAAATAAGATAGTTATTACAAAAGATTAGAACGAACAGTCGTTGTGAAGAAAATAAGATGCAAAAATATCTAGAAGTCTGATGAGTTGAAAATTGAAAATTTCTTATTTTTCTCGTTATGGGTCAGACCTCTTTACATCATGCACCACCTGCCATTAATTATCATATTCATATACCGAAGAAAGCAACGCAAGGAAAAAAAATGAAATGAAATGAAATGAAATGAAATCTGAGGGAATTTGACAATTAGATGAGCCACTGATTCCAGAACATCTATAGACCTGTACAACATTCACCAATCTTTAATTAATGTATATATTAATTTGGTTTCATAATTCATACTATCCTGATTGATTCTTTGTTTCATTTACCAAAAAATAGTTCATGTGGTAGACACTCTGACAAGTGACCCCCCCCCCCCCCCCCCCCCCCCGCCACACACACAAATCCTTTGTCGCCATCCTAAAATTAATCACTTTTTTTCTAACTACTAGTTTTATTAAACTACACACACCAATTTGGTATTTTTAATCCTTTTCCTCCTCACTAAAACCAAACCAAAAGAGAATTAAGCCGAAGAGATTCGTGAAGCCCTTTTTATAGAGAAGCCCTTTTTCACGAATCTTAATAACTTGCACGAAGCAATTTGCTTATAAGCAAGTTGTAAGCAAGTTACAAGCATGTTCATGTTAGGTAATGACTGAGGCAGCGTGACCCCATATAATCATATGTGAATATGGACTTGTTGCATTAGTTTCTCTAAAGCAACAATTTGATGGCCACAAAAAAATGTCTCTTTCAGATTTCGAACATGTAATCTCCCATGCGTAGAACATTGTCAATTTTTGAATTTTAGATGGGTAAATATGATATTATATTTTAGATTGCGAAAATAAGTAATTTCAATTTTTTTAGGAATATACAAGAAATTCACTCTTTTTTGTTCGAAGTCACATCCTCCCCGGTACCGTTATAGGGAATCTTTTACAATTATTGGATCTGGACTGTTCTTTTTAACTTGGCACGAATCTCAAAGCCCAATAATACTGCCCCTGCGCTAGCCCAAATCTCAAAGTGGCTGAGAGTTAATCTCAAACATTAAAGTGAAGGAAATCTTTTACACTAATGGAGAGGATACTTGTTCTTTTTGTTCTCCCCTCACTCCCTCCCCAATTCCAATTCCGAAATTTCTCCTCTTTTCTTTAGAGAATTTCGCTTATCTAAAATATTTTAATTAGAATGAAATTATGAAAGAACAATATTTTGTAAACCATTTACAGAAAGTATTGTTTATTCAACTATCAAAATATCATACATGGACCTACATGCACTATTTTATTATTATGGTTCTTATCTTTTTATGGATAAAAAAATATTTTTTGTAATATAATGTTGCTTGTAAATTGAGATAAATTATATTAGTACGGGATCAACTCTTTTCCCCGAACATGTCATGAACTATTTTTCAAGTGGTTCTATTAAATTTTGGTGGTTTTTAAGAAAGAAAATATTATATTGAGAACTATTATCTTTTTTAAATAACCGTGACAATCGATAAAATAATTATCAAAGTACAAAATATTGTAGATACCTTCTGTAAAGATTAGTATGTTATTTCCAACTTTTGATAAAATTTGGAATGCTTTGATTTTTCATGCACTAATACAATTGAATAATTATTGTTTCAAAGTAAATGATGAATAACTAACTGGTTTTTTAAATTACATCAAATTTGATACACAAGCAATTTATATCAATAATATCATAGAGATACTATAATCGTGCCCGTGCATTGCAACAGGACTAATTATAAGAGAAAACACTAGATCTTAATTCAAATTAAACACTATATTTATCAATATACACAAAAATACTATACTAAATTTAAAAAAAATATGATTTAAAAACAACACATACAAAAACACTATATTTACCAAAATAAATTATAACATTTACAATTACATTACACAAATTGTTAATGAATAACATTTTAAAAAAATATATAACAAAAAATACTAAATTTGAAACTTTATATATTTACATCATCAATACCTAAGAAAAAAAATATGGTAAAAAGGTGAAAAATTAAAAATTAAAATTAAAGAACTTCTTCAGAAACTTCAAACAATATTTAGTCTATTCTTAATAACACTTTCCATCTATTTGATTAAACTCTTGTAATATATTTTCATGTACTAACTAGAGGTGCTCTCGGGTTGGATAGGGTCCAAATACTATTATATTTGGACCCGTACTCTAAAAGTGTTCGAGTCCGGATCCAGAAAATCTATCTAGCCGTAGATATTTCAGATCCAGTCTTTCAGTTCCGGGTAGATAGATATCCATAACTTGTTTGTGGATTATCGGGTCGGAATCCGGAACGGATACATGTCGCAACTTACAAACATTTGAGAAACCTTTATGTTTAAATATAAATATAATTTCTTAAACATCTCACATAATATATCATTACAATATAAATTAAAATCTACTCAAAATATTGAAGGTGAGATAATTTTAGAAAGTAAAATATTGAAAATGGTGATTTTATTATATGGTTCTAAAAATCTATGAATAAAACATTAAGAGTGAGGCTATGGTGCTATGCATAGCACGGATGGGGTCCGTGCTACGGCTCAAAATTTGACTTTTTAAAATCCTAACGGTCGATCCAACCGTTCAATGTGATAACCATATGAATATGTACTTGCAAACTAAATTTTATATTTTTTCAAATTTTTTTACTATTTTTTTAGATAGGTAGAAAAATCAGTGTTTTCTGAAAATTCTGGACCATCAAAATTCTACCTATCTAAAAAAATAGTAAAAAAAATCGGAAAAATATAAAATTTAGTTTGCAAGTACATATTCATATGATTATCACATTGAACGGTTGGATCGACCGTTAGAATTTTGAAAAATCAAATTTTGAGCCGTAGCACGGACCCCATCCGTGCTATGCATAGCACCATAGCCTCACTCAAACATTAATACCAATTTGTTTTCAATCAGCGAAGAGAGCAATAAATTTCAATGATCCATACAGAAATATAGATATATGGTAGACAAAGTGATCAAGAAAGGAATTAATTAGTTTCGAAAATTTATAGGTAAAAGGTGAACGTGACAATTGATTTCAATAATTTGTGCGAAAAGAGCAATAAATTTCATTCAAAAAATTAAAAAAATACTATAAATGATTGTCATTTCATAGTTATTCATATATGTTTTATATTAAATATTATAAAGAAATGGTATTGTTATTTTATCGGGTAATTATACGGGTATCGGGTTGTGTTCGGTTATGGATCAAATAATTAAATCAAACACATATCATATCCATTACAGTATCGGTTCCAGTTCGGATCCTGATCGGAACTTAAATTATTAATTTTGTAATCATATTCATAATTTAACCGGTTATATTTTTTAAACCATACCCTATCCAAATTAATCGGATCCGGATCGGGTCTGAGTAATTGGGTAAAAGTAGCACCTTTAGTACTAACGTTTATCTAAGACAATCCAAACACAGTTAAAGGAATTGTAAGCAATATTAATTGTCAGGATTGAAGGAAAATGACACCTTTTGATTCCGATCTATAATCCTTAACAAACAATGCTTAATGAGAGAAACACTTGCCCTTTTCATCTCAAATATTCAATCTAACTTAAATTGACAAATATTGACAATAACCTGTTCTGACCACTCAGAACTCACATAATGATCAAATGAGGAAGAGCCAAGAGAGAGAGATGACTTAGATTTTCCTTCCTTGTCATATCTTTTTCTAGTGCAATCTATATATATAAGACAGTTGCTACTTTACAAACCATGCAGTGCTTTTTCTACAAGAGGCAAGAATGGCGGTGCCGGGAGGAATGTTCTGAAAATAATTGATGTGCACGCGCGCCGGTGGGAGTTTCTGCTGTGATTTGTGCGCACTCCATGCACGCGGAGACGGTGATAATGATAGCGACAAGTTAACACGTGTCATTTTTAAGAAGGCTGGTGTCATGGTATGTGTGCTGTGGCGTGGTGCATATAAAGTAAGAGAACGGAGTAGGTCTGATGCTCATCGGACCTACTTTTAGGTTCAACAAGCATAATGACCGTCCGATCTAATTTGAGATTTGTGCACACGAAAATTGAAACAAACTCGCACGAAGTTTAAAGCGTTCCGCACGAATCTTAAAGCAAATCGACGGTGATTAAACTCATCGAACCAGAGTAGATCCGATGCCCATCAGACCTACTCTCAAGTGATAAAGTAAATGTAGAACTACAGTGTTCTTAAGCTGTCCAAGCTTCTTTATGAGCTTTAACTCAAATATCCATCAAATTTAAGCCACGGAACCAAACCGTTGTTTGAATACATCAAATTAGTTTTAAGCGACGCATCCAAACCGTTGTTTGAATCCATCAAATTAGTTTTAAGCGATGCATCCAAACCGTTGAAACCGATTTATTTCACGAGTGATGAGTTTACATGTTAAGTTTTTAAATTTTCGAACTAATTTAATATAAAGTTAAGCGGTCAAAAAATGATGAAAAATAAACACATTAAAATTAACTTATAAACTATTTTTTTTTTACCGCTTGACTTTATACTAAATTAGTTCAAATTTTTAAATTTGACATGTAAATGCATCACTCGTGAAGTAGATCTGTTTCAACGGTTTGGATGCATCATTTGAAGCCAATTCAATAGGTTTTTGAATTAAGTTCACAAAAAGACTTGATGAGCTTAAGGACACCCTAGTTCTACTCAAGTAATTTTGTTGGATTTTTTTAGGATTTTACATTTTAATGTGTTTATGCGTTTTTTATTTATTTTCCTAATTCTTCTTATAATCTTTAGCTATTTGTCAATATTTTAAGTCGACAATGTTTCAAAATCTTGATTATTTCGTTTCACTCATACTAATTGACTCTTTTGTTATATAATTATTAAAAGAGCCAGGCTATGGTATATTATGTATATTAATTATGGATTGATAAGTGATATGAATTTATATATTTAATTTTCAAATAGTCAATTCAAACCATTGAAAATTATCTCTATACGAAAAATGTATAAACATCATTACTTTTGGATGGTTCAGAATTTTAATTCACTAAAGGCCTGTATTTATATCATTACAATAGAATCTAAATATTAATTACAAGATGTAAACACTTTGCGATAAAATGTCGAATATTTTATATATAACAATATTAGTTTCCCCATTGTTTTCTATAAATAAAAATATTAAATATCAGAATTGAAACTGTAGAATATTTGATACTTTAATTTTTATGTAAAATTATAATAAGTATAGGACTATTGGTGAGTAAATTTTCAAAGACTTCGATTAAAAAATATTAAAATTTATGATAATAATTAATGGAAAAGAGCTCTGAATCAAAGCGGCTCTATAATCGGAGAAACTTACAAGCAAGAATTTAACATTTAATATGAGCTTGCAAGAGGGGCTAAACATGATCAATTTGATCCGAGCGGTTAAAGGAAACAACAGCTCTGTTTCGGATTATGTTTTATATCTGAATAATGTTAAGACATATTAGACTTGTTTATCTAGGTTATTCGAAGGTTATAAGCAAATTGCTTCGTGCAAGTTATTAAGATTCGTGAAAAAGGGCTTCTCTATAAAAAGGGCTTCACGAATCTCTTCGGCTTAATTCTCTTTTGGTTTGGTTTTAGTGAGGAGGGAAAGGATTAAAAATACCAAATAATACCAAATTGGTGTGCAGTTTAATAAAACTGGTAGTTAGAAAAAAGTGATTAATTTTAGGATGGCGACAAAGGATTTGTGTGGGTGGGGTCACTTGTCAGAGTGTCTACCACATGAACTATTTTTTGGTAAATGAAACAAAGAATCAATCAGGATAGTATGAATTATGAAACCAAATTAATATATACATTAATTAAAGATTGGTGAATGTTGTACAGGTCTATAGATGTTCTGGAATCAGTGGCTCATCTAATTGTCAAATTCCCTCAGATTTCATTTCATTTCATTTCATTTCATTTTTTTTCCTTGCGTTGCTTTCTTCGGTATATGAATATGATAATTAATGGCAGGTGGTGCATGATGTAAAGAGGTCTGACCCATAACGAGAAAAATAAGAAATTTTCAATTTTCAACTCATCAGACTTCTAGATATTTTTGCATCTTATTTTCTTCACAACGACTGTTCGTTCTAATCTTTTGTAATAACTATCTTATTTCTAATTTTATTTATTTTCAAAAGTAATATATATATGAAGAGGGATCAAGTTACAACAAATTTGAGTTACAACAAAGTTACAACAATTATTTTTTACATTTTGAAATTTCAAATCGTCGATCCAAACCGTTCAACATGCATGATCTCCACAATAAAATGTACTTCCAGATCAAATTTTAATTTTTTTTTGAAATTTTTTTACTATTTATTAAGATGGGTACAAAATTCAATGGTCTGAATTTGACTAGTTTTTGTAAAATACTTAATAAATAGTAAAATAATTCAAAAAAAATGTAAAGAACTCCCAGGGGTTTATTCTCAGCACTTGCTTGCCAAATCTCGCGGACAGTTTGTACCATATGACACGTTCACATCTAATTTATGATTATTATATTTATTGAAAGGAGTCGTGCAGCATTTTTATCATTACTTTATTTAATCAAATTGAAGTACTCTTATAGCTTTCTTATTTGGTAACTTAAAATATTCCCACAAATAGGTCTGTGTTTGGAATGATTCTCATTTGCACAAACAATGTTGCATGTTTTTTATTTTTATTTTTTCATCAACAAATTTATTCATTTTTAAAAACATTTGAGCTAAGTTTGGCTCTACTTGTTTTATTAAGAACGAAGATTCACTCTACATTTCCTAATTCTTTCTTTATTTTCATTAGGTTTTTAATATTTTGAGATGCTTCACTCTTACACATTCATATTTTTTTTTTCTTTTTTTATGGCCGCCAATTTTGATCTCTTTATACTCTACATTACGTGTGCTATTTTTATTTTCTTTAAACGTGTGCGCATACTTGAATGTAAAAACAAAACAAATTAACCATTTGGGTCGCTTTCTGTACTCTTGAAGATCATTTATCATTTATAAATCTTGAAATAGATGAAATTTGCATTAACATCCTCATTATAAAACTTTCATGTAGACGGAGTTTTCCAGAGTGAAAATTAGAGGATTTTAATGAAAAATGAGATAAATTCAAATTTTTCTTCCTTTTGTTTTGAAAGCGCGGAGTACAACTCTGCCAACTACTTTTTTAGAATAAAATAGTTTTAATCTTTTAAATTTCAATATTTATATGATTTTTTCTCATCCGAATTTCGAACCAACCAACTTTCATATAAAATAAAAAGTTTTTTTTTTTATATATCACTACACTAAAAGACTTCAGTCTTGTTCTTACCGTGCTAGCTAGTTGTAGCAAGTTATCCCATATAGCATCAACAAGAAAGTACCAAACTCCAATTATAATTACTAACCAGATTTAAAGTACCAAAAGTAATTAGAAATTCTGTATTTATCTATTAGAGCATCTGCATCCCTGAAACTATTAGAGTTTCTAATTTGACGTGGCAGTTGCTAAACCAGTTTCAGAGATGTAGATACATTTCTTATTTAGCAACTTTGCTCAATAATTTCTTATTAAGAAATCGTTGATAAACTCTGACGTGGCAAAACGATTAGTCTGTATTTGCTAAAATTAGTTTAATTTACTGCTGATGTGGCTTATCAATTTTAATTTACTGATAATGTGGCTTATTAGAAACTCTAAAATTAGTTTCAGGGATGTGAACATTTAGAAACTCCAGATTCTATAATTTCTTAAAAGCAGTTAACAGTTATTTAGAAACTCTAAGAGTTTCAGGGATGTAGATGCTCTTAGACTAAAAATCTCGTCGGCTTCTTATTGGACCCAAGGGTAGGCCCACCGCCACCTCAATCTCCTATTTCTGGACCCTTTGAGATTTTTACTTTTAAATTGCGTTTTACAATTAGTCGAAGAACGAAAAGAAAAGAGAAGAGAGATAAACCCCTGGGAGTTCTTTAATTATACCCCGCATACAATTTTTCCTATGGCGAGCTATTCACGACGGATTACCCACCTCGGCCAAATTACATGGAAGGATACAAGCTGTCAATCCCAAATGCCCTAAATGTGGACTAGAAAATGAATATGTCATGCACACCATTTTCTTCTGTCATGTCGCCTGAGCAACGTGGTGGGCGTCGAACTTAAGCATAAGGGTGCATTACTTGCCACTATCCTTTCCGGAGGCCTTTATGAGCATCATACAGGGGTTTACCAAGGAGCAAGTTAGCCAACTGGCAAGCATAGCCTGGTACCTATGGAAGGCCCAAAATGAGGCAATCTTCACCACCAAGAAGCCCACACCGCAATCAGTACTGGCACAGGTCAGACATACTCACATGAGAGATATGGGGCTAAATGGGATTGGGATGCCAAGGGGGACAACAGGGGCGCCATTGTGTGTGGTACCGATCGGTACAGAAGTCATTTTGTGTGATGGATCTTGGGAGGGGACAAATCAAGCGGGATGGGGGGTCACAGGATATGATGACAAAGGCGATATCTATGCCGTACGTTTTGGGGCAATGCGGGCAACAGATCCGCTTCAAGCGGAGGCACATGCCATGTTCCAGGCGTTGCAATTGGTATCGGACCGGTACATAGCAAAAGAAGGGGTACGGATTACAATCCTCTCGGACTGTCAGACCCTGATCAAAGCAGTTCAAAGCAATAGTGTGGACGAATTACCCGTTTGGACTGCAGCTCAGACAGTGGCGGAATGTGGCAATTTGTTCTTGCAACTCAGAACCGATCTCACACTTCAGAAAGCAACAAGGATGGCGATACAAGACCCGCACAATTTGGCGAATTGGGTACCATGGTAGAAGTTTCAGAGTTGAATTTCACCATTCAAGCATCCCTCAACCGAGACGATTTCCAACTATTACAACCTCCAGGGGCAGCAGGAGAATCTCTCAGGCCAAGCACGAGATGTACATTTCTTCCATGGGACTCAAACACATGGGAGACTGGCTTTAGGAGATTGAGGGATGTACTTTAATTTTTCAGTACATTTGACTTGTTTAGAATTTCTATTGACTCTAGTTCAAGTGGGAGATTGTTAGTGTTATGCCCTAGGAGCCAAACTGTTGCTTCTTGTTATTATTTCATATATTGGATGATTTCATCATTTTGTTCCTTGAGTTATATTATTCATAGTTCATTTGTAGTCGATGACTTAAATTGTGAAACACTATAATAAAATAATAATAAACTCTAAATATCTCTAACCAAGGTAATTAGCAAGGAACACTAATTACCGCAAAGGTTAGCATGAGGATTAAATGTTGATCAGGTTTCACAGATCAAATGATAAGAGTATCAATTTAATCTCATGGATACATATTAGAGAATATGATATTGGATTGACCATACATGAAATATTATATGGATTGTGTCTAGTGTCATTAATATTTTATGTGGTGTAAATTCGACGGTCTGAGATATTCAGTATTCTTACATAAGAAATGTATATCTGTAAATATTGTCCAACACTTATCCTTGACCGGGAGTCATAAAGATAATATTTTAATGTGCATAACTTATGTGAAGAAGTACGTGTATATCAAGAAGACTAATGTCCCTCATATATTGAATATGTGAGTGATGATATCTATGAGCCCCTTGATGAAGTGAGATTATAAGCATGCAATATGATTAAAAGTTAATCATATATATAATTAACTTCTGTAATAAGTTAAATTATAAGTCGTAAGGATGACACGTTACTACCTTAGACTTATCAATTGGATATCACGTGACATAAGAATTAACACAAGTAATAATATAATTATTGCTAGAAGGATCAATGATACTGCAGTGTACAGATCATATGTATTGATTGGATATTCATAGTGTATTTGCTAGATACCTCTTATGACTTATAGAATTATGCAATACGATAATTTTATTGCCAACACGATATAGATCCTAAGCGGTCACATCTACAAGGTCAATGGTGAAGTATCACACTGTGATACTTTAAATATGTTACGGTAATGACATATACCAAATTCTAGAATTTAATATACATGTATGACATGATATTTAAATTCGTATAAAGAAAGAAAATATAAGGTGATATTTAATTTGATTAAATATGTGGAGAAATTTAATTGGAGGAATTAATTAATTAATTGGGCCAATTATCTAGATACAAAGAGATGTACAAATAATGGGCTATTAATTAATTAAAGGATGCATTAATTGGGTGGAGCAAATTTGGCTTCAATCCCATGGGAATTTCGCCCCATGTGGGGAATGGCAAAGTTGTAAATGGTTCAAACTTATGCATATTATAGAGGTCACTTGGGGAGGAGGTTTGTTGACCATGTCAACAAATATAAAATATATATATATATTTGTGTTTAAAATAATTGTACAATTATGCTTTATTTGAAAATTTTGCTCACCTATCAGACTTTATGGCTCGGTCCTGTTTCTAATTGACCAACTAAAAGGAGAAACGGTTAGTTGGGAAGTTTCTTGTCTAAGAAACTTGGGTTATTTCTTTGGTAAATGGATCACAAGAATTCACAGCACGTGCTGTTAGAGCCTCAGGAAATCAATGCCGTGTAGTGGTCAAAGTCCAAAACCTGACGGTGCCCAGATTCAATTATTATACAAGAGAGGAAATGTCGGAAATGTACCTAGTTCAATTAATTAAAAAATCTTTCGGTTGTTATAGTGCCACTATATATTCAGGATGCTATGTGGAAATCACTTTCTTGAGCGTTCTGCATACACACAAAAACAATGATTCATCATATTCTGGACCATGCATTCGATTCAGAATATTCTGAACGAACGGTTTTTTTACTTATTTTTTTAGGTAGGTAGAAAATTTATTATTCAGAATATTCTGGACCATAAAATTTAATAATTTTTAATGTATCTTGAGACCAAATTTTATATTTTTGAGAATTTTTTTACTATTGTTTTAGATATGTAGTATAGGGTAAAACAAAGTTTAAATAACGAAACAACTACATTGTGTCACTCATTTTGATTTCATAATGATTGACCAATTCTGGAGATGTCATTTTGTTCAATTTCTTGGAGATCTTCATATTATGTTCCACGAGCAGTTACGTGACGGAAATCAATTACAAAAGGCATCTTCATTAAAATCATTTGGAATTATGTACAAGAGATATCAAAAACTTTGAGAGTTTGTGTCTTAAGCACAAACCAGTTCTAGGGAACAATTTCAAATAGGGGATACCCACTAATTAATTTTATTTGAAACTATACATTCAAAAAATGATACCACACGGCGATACCAGTAATGTGAAATCTGTTACAATAAACGACCTAAATTACTTTAACTAGCTGCTACCAAAACACTTCAACAAAATCATGTATCTGACTAGTTTTATACAACCGAACATGTCTGAAAGAGCTACTGACAAGATTAAATGACAACCAATTACGTAAAACAGTAAACTAAAGCAATTGACATTCAAGATTAAGCAACAAAGGAATCACTTAAATCAAAATCTTATTCAAAACCGTCTCTCCATGCAGCGCTACCACACCCCTTGGACTGGTAAGGTACTAACATAAAAAAAAAAATACAAGGTGCAATTTGAAGAAAACACACCATGTTTCCTTGACTTCACTCCAATATTTTACTGAGCTAATTTCTACTGCAATTTGACGTTAAGAGTTGTAACATTAAGCGTGTGCATCGAATTTCTACTTTCCACAATTTTCTAGAACGAATCGATATTTAGAAGATTCTTCAAAACAGAGTTTGTGATTTCTCATCCCACTTTATTATTTACAGAATTTCAGGGACAACTCTTCTGTGTTGTATACATACATAGATACATATATGAGGAGGGATCAAGTTACAACAAATTCAAAAAAAATGTAAAATTTGATCTGCAAGCACATTTTATTGTGGAGATCATGTTGAACGGTTTGGATCGACGATTTGGACTTTGAAAATGAAAAAAATGGTTGTTGTAACTTGATCCCTCCTCTACATATATATACATATATAAATACATATAGAGAGCAGCTTGGGTCCGATGCCCATCGGACTCAAAGTGAGTTCGATGGGCTCCAAGACCGTCCGATCTGCTTTAAGATTCACTCCAGAACTTTCGCATCTGCTTTAATTCGTGCGCACGAATCTTAAAGCAGATCGGACAGTCATAGAGCCCATCGAACTCACTTTGGGTCCGATGGGCATCGGACCCAAAAGCTGCTCTCATACATATATGTATATATATGAGTAAGATTAAAATGCCTCATTGTTTCATGCCCCAATTATTGTCCCACATCTTATTTTCGTTTTCAAAGTCCAAACAGTCGATCCAAACCGCTCAACATGATCTCCATATTAAAATGTGCTTGGAGACCAAATTTTATATTTTTTGAAATTTTTTTACTATTGTTTTGGATAGGAACAAAATCGGAAAATTCTTGATCACACAGAAAAATTCGTTCAGAGCCTCACTGTCAGGTTGGCATCTGGCAATCAATCAATACAACAATTAACATCGCTAATTTCGCCCAAGAATTTGTTGCCACACAGAAAAATATACCAATGGGACAAGGACTCGAAACAAACCGTCGTTGTTCGATGATTTCAAATGCATGAAAGTTTGTTTCTGTTCTCCATGCCTTTTTAGGTCTCCTATAAAAAGGACCTGACATAACCATTAACCCTATTGAGCTCTCTCTCAACAATGGCTACGCTTAAATTGTATTTGCTTCTGTTCTCCACTCCTGTGCTGCTTTTTCAAGGTTACATATATTTGTCTCTTTTACTTACTACAGCTTTAATTTAGTGTTAATTATATATGAGGAGGATTCGAATGCCTTCATTTTTTGTGTCTCAGTCATGCTTTTATTTTTTTAAACGTTAATCAATTTAAAACTCAAATAACAAAATAAAACTGTTAGATTTGATCTACATCATTATTTTTTCTATGCACTATAAAATATTACGACATTTTGACTTTGTTTTGATCGGTATCAAGAGCTTGCAAAAATACATTGATATAGATAAATCTGGAAGTTAATTTTTCAACTGATTGATTCATATAAAAACAAGAGCAAAACTAGGGTGTGATGTGCTCACCAAGAGGGATTGGTGAGCACACCTCCAAAAGGCTATCGTATTGATTTCGAACTACGAATTCAAACCGTTGAAATTTATGTACTTCATGAGTGATGCATGTACATGCAAAAAATTTAAAGTTTTGAATTCATTTAGTACATGGTCAAGCGGTCAAAACAATGATGAAAAATAAATACATAAAACAATTTAAAAAATAACTTATAAAATGTTCATTGTTTTGACCGCTTGACCATGTACTAAATGAATTCAAAACTTTAAAATTTTTGCATGTACATTCATCACTCACGAAGTACATGAATTTCAACGGTTTGGATTCGTAGTTCGAAGTCAATCCAATAGCCTTTTGGAGGTGTGCTCACCAATCTCTATTGGTGAGCACATCACACCCTAGTTTTGCTCTAAAAACAATACCCAAAAGTGATAATTTTTTTATATGCATGTAGAGAAAATAATATAGATTACGTCTAACAGTTTTTTCTCTGACATATATATAGGCTTTAAAAATTTTGTTATTAAAAAATTAAGAAGTAAAGACAGAAGGGAAGCATAAAAAATAAAGACATTTGAACTCTCCTTATTATATATACCATTGTCATATTTCCCATAAATTGCTCATAGGTCATTTAGATCAAAGCAAGCAAATTTAAGAAAATATATAAGAGGAATGATCGATATTTCTTGCGCAGATGTTATGTCGACTTCGTTTACGTTCAAAAACAACTGCGGCTACACTGTGTGGCCTGGGCTGATCTCTAATGCAAACTTGCCGGCGATGCCGAGTACTGGCTTTGAGCTCCAGCCTGGAGCAAATAATGTACTTGAAGCGCCCACCTCATGGGGAGGAAACATGTGGGCCCGCACGAACTGCATGACTGATTCTTCCGGCAAGTTCTCTTGCGTCACCGGCGACTGTGGCCAGGTTTTCAATGATTACTATGCCTCTTGCTTTTATCAACCGAACTACAATTAATTTTTATTTGGCATCTTTTTTTTTTTGATAAAAGTGAACATTGCTAACCGATTTCATATTGAAATCATGCTTGTCTTTACATGGGCGGTACCAAACAGCTGGTACCTACAAAAGACACTTGCAACTACAAAAATAAACCTAAGTAATAAAGTATCAGATCGATTTAAGGTCCTACTACATGCCCTTGCAAAAGTTTTTTCCTAAAAAAACATACAAATCAGTCACTAATATCAGACCAACTATCATAAAAAGAAGCACTGTTATATTTGACATCTTTCTGCAGAGAAATACTAACTTATAAATTAAACACCTTAAATTTCTACCTCAGCTTGAATGCAACGGTGTTGGTGGCGTCCCACCAAAGACGCTGACCGAATTTACATTGCAAGATAGTGATGGGAAAGACACTTACGACATAAGCAACGTTGACGGATTCAACGTGCCGGTCTCGATCACCCCTCAGGGTGGATCGGGTAATTGCTCCTCAGTCGCATGTGCTGCCAATATCAACTCCTTGTGCCCGCAAGAGTTGCAGGAGAAAGGATCTGACGGGTCAGTTGTCGCGTGCAAGAGCGCATGTGTGGCCTTCAACACGGATCAGTATTGCTGTCGAGGGGCTTACAGCACTTCAACAACATGCATGTCGACAAATTACTCGAAGATTTTTAAAGATGCATGCCCCCAGGCATATAGTTACGCTTACGACGATCCCTCCAGTACTTTTACTTGTGTTGGGCCAAATTATGTGATTACTTATTGTCCTTGATATGTCTATTTTATTTTAAGAAAAACTATCTTTATATTACCAGTTAACATACTGTTATAGTTGAGACGACCACTGTCATGCCATCGATTATTTCCTCTCAACCGTCTGATTGGAAATGGATGGCTTGGTTTGTATGAATAAAGGATGGCTTGGATTGTATGAAAATCCACTCTATTGTAACATTATATGGTTTGGAAGTTGTATTACTATGGAATAAAAATTCAGATGAAGATTTACTATTCTCAGAGCTGAGAAATATGTAACTTGTCATAAAAATATCATTGTTTTTTAATATGTTTCATAGTTGAATTGAATTCCATAACCATAATGGTAACACATGCACTGATAATCTCTTGCGGTGGACACAGACGATTCCTCAACATTAATTCGTTAAAAGAAATAACTAGAAAAGAAATACAAAGATAAAAATAGATCAACATGAAGAACAGTCCAAGCACACTTCTTCTAAAAATGCAGTAGATATCATAAGACAAGTGCTAGCATAGGAAAACAACTTCATATGAGCGAGGCCATGGTACGATGCATATCTTCATTTTTGAAAGTCCAAACAGTCGATGTGAATAGTTTAACATGGTCTTCATAATTTTACATTTTTTTTTTAAAAAAAATACTATTTTTTAGATAGGTAGAAAATCACTACTTTTGAATGATATACAATATTTAGATCAAGTGATTTTCTACCTATCTTCAAAAATAGTTAAAAAAAATCCTAAAAAATAAAAAATTTGATTTACAAGTACATTCTCATATGGAGATCATGTTGAACGGTTCATATGGAAAATTTGCTTCTATTCTCCATGCCGGAGACACTCACTATGAGGATTGTGCAAGATGCAAAGCTATGGGTAAGATACTGCAAAGAAGGGTGCAATTGGGGGAGGGTAGTAAAGGAGTACGATGAGGGTATGCAGCTTTAGTTTATTGGATTGTGTTAGGTTGGTTTTTTTTTTCTCTTGTTGTTATTTGGTTTAATGTAGTGAATGCGTGAGAGGGTGTACTGTAATAGAGGTAAGGACGATTAATGAATGTTTTTATATTAATCAACGCTTGACATCCGCTGTCAAGCAATTTTAAAAAAGAGCGAGAGACAAAGGGGTGATAACGCAGTTGGTTAGGAAAAAGTTCTAGGACTGTTGGTTATTCAAAGGTCGAGAGTTCGATGTCCCCTCACGACTTTGCAGCCTCACTCATATGAAGTTATTTTCCTATGAATGAAAATGAGTACTATGCATATCTTTACTTTCCTATGAACGACAAATTCAAACCGTTCAAACCGATCTCCATAATGAGAGCTTCCTTTTCATAAAGCCTTGGTACTACCAGTTTATTTTTGCATTCATTTTTGCGATTTCAAAGTTCAAATAGTTAATCTGAAGTGCTCAACATATTCTCCATATTAAAATGTGCTTGGATACCAAAAAAAATTTATTATGTTTTTAGAATTTTTGAAAATCACTGTTTTAATAAAAAAAATTAAATAAATAAAAAAAATCTGAAAACAGTGATTTTCAAAATCATAAAAAAATAGTAAAAAATTTCCAAAAAAAATGTAAAATTTGGTATCCATGCACATTTTAATATGGGGAACATGATGAGCTCTTCAGATCGACAATTTTGACTTTGAAAACACAAAAATGACTTGGTAGTAACAAGGCCTTTGTACTATCACTATGAGCTTAATTAGCCAACCTCTATACATATATAATGACAATTTTAATGCACTATTTTCTTAAAAACTTTCATTTTTTTTTACTGCTTGATTTGATAGTAAATAAATTCGAAAATTTAAAAGTTTTATATGGAAATGAAGCTCTTGTTAAGGAGATCGGTTTGAACGGTTTGGATTTGTCGTTTGAAGCGATCCGATAGGTTTTGAAGGCCGGAAGCATATTGTTGAAGTTCTAGAGGAAGCACGTTATAGCCGGACTCTACAAATTCATTTAGCATCAAGTCAAGAAGTCAAAATATGAAGTATTTTGTGCGTATTTTAATGCACTATTTTCTTAAAAACTTTTATTTATTTTACTGCTTGACTTAAGATAATAAATAAATTCCAAAATTTAAAAGTTTTGTATGGAAATGAAGCTCTCATTAAGGAGATCGGTTTGAACGGTTTGAATTTGTCGTTTGAAACTAATCCGATAGGTTTTGAAGGCCGGAAGCATATTGTTGAAATTCTAGAGGAAGCGCGTTAGCCGGACTCTATATGAGCATGGCTTGATATATGTATATTAATTTGTGGTGGAAATAATAATTATATTGCGTCATGTTTCTTTGTAATTTCAAAGGTTAAGCGTGATGATCTTATTGAATAATTAATAGAGGCAATATAAAATTACAACAAAAAAAGAGAGGAAAATATGCACCGAGAACTAATTAATGCATTACGTAGGGATATATATAAAAGGACAAAGAGAGACAAGGTTTTGCATAGATGATTCCCTATAGCTAGCTAGTTCATGTTTTATAAAATATATATATATATATGTTTGTCTTCCTGATAGTCCAACCCTCTGCATTTTAGCGCTAGTCATTTTCATTCCCGCTCACATTTTCGCCTCAATCAAATTCTCACCATTAGAGTTCAAAAATCTCTCAAATTACGCCGCTCACATTTTGGCCTTTCTCGTGCTCAGTCTGATCCGTTCTCGCGAATTTGAGGGGAGAAAGATCTAAAGGGGCACCTCAACCTGAGCACTAATTGAGGCGAGGCAACTACGATACGTGAGGCGAGCACCTCTACCTGAGCACCAAGATCCGTGAGGCGAGGCGACTCTTCCGGTACCGGCCGTGAGGCGAGACAACTACTTGGTGCTTGCTGTGAGGCCGTGAGGTGAGGTGTGAGACGAGGCGACTCTTCCGATACCGGAAATGAGGCCGTGAGGCCGTGAGGCGAGGCACCTCGACCTGAGCACCGGAGGCGGAGGCGATGCAACTCCTTGTGGTGCCTCCTTGTGGTGGTGCTTGCTGATTTTAACGGCCGTGAGGCGATACGACTCTTCCGGGTAATTACTTAAGCACACATCGACTTGTTTGATTGTTCTTTGTTGCTGGTTGGTTATTTACTTGTTTGTTGCTTGACTGTATGCTTGATTGTTGGTGGTTAATCATTTAGTTATTACTTCTGCTTGTGCTATTTCATCGATTCTGGTCCTTGAAAAATCCAAGTTACTTCACTTTAGTACTTTACTTAACTTGTTTGGTGTCTTTTGTTTGTGATTGTGGCATATTAATTATTGACTGAAATGTGATATTTGAATTAGCTCATGTGATATGATGCACTATGTAATGTAACCTACATTTTGCAAAAAAGAAAAAAGAAAAAAGAAAAAAGAAAAGAAAAGAAAGACAAACAGGATCAGTTGTTTATTAAAAGACCGTCCTTGATTGTACAATTAGGAACGGCTATATGTAAATGACCGTCCTTGATTGTACAATTAGGATCGGCTATAGGATCGTTCCTGATTAGTGGTGCTATCAGTAACGCCTGGGTCAGTATCGCCCGGAGGTTTGTTCCTGATGTACATTTTTTACCGTTCCTGATTGATCATTTTCTACTAGTGATCATGTATGGCATGTTGTGCACCCGCCTAGATGTGTCATACTCTTTGAGTGTGACAAGTAGATACCAATCTAACCCAGGTGAAAAGCATTGGAATGCAGTGAAGAACATTCTTAAGTACCTGAGAAGGACTAAGGATATGTTTTTGATATATGGTGGTGAAACTGATCTTGTGGTAGAAGGCTACACAGATGCAAGTTTTCAAACCGACCATGATTCCAATGGAGGAGCCGTAAGTTGGAAAAGTTCCAAGCAGGAAACTATGGCAGATTCCACCACTGAGGCAGAATACATTGTCGATTCAGATGCAGCAAAGGAAGGATGTTGGATCAAGAAAGTCCTACAGAACTTGGTGTGGTTTCTAGCATATCAAGCCTGATATATCTCTATTGCGACAATAATAGTGTTATTGCTTAAGCCAGAGAACCGAGATCACACCAAAGATCCAAGCATGTTCTACGACGATATCATTTGATCCGGGAGATCATTGATAGAGGTGATATAAAGGTTAGTAGGGTGGATACAGTCAGTAACATAGCTGATCAGCTAACAAAACATTTTGCTCAGGCCAAGCACGAGATGTACATTTCTTCCATGGGACTCAGACACATGGGAGACTGGCTTTAGGAGATTGAGGGATGTACTTTAATTTTTCAGTACATTAATAACTTGTTTAGAACTTCTATTGGCTTTAGTTCAAGTGGGAGATTATTAGTGTTATGCCCTAGGAGCCAATGAAAGCTTCTTGTTTTATTCCATACATTGGATGATTTCATCTTATTCCTTTAGTTGCATTATTAATAGTATATTCGAAGTCGATGACTTGTATTGTGAAACACTATAGATTAAATAATAATAAAATCTAAAGAATCCCTAACCGAGGTAAATAGCAAGGATTACTAGGTTGCCGCAAAGGTTAGCATGAGGATTAAATGTTGATCATGTTTCACAGATCAAATGATAGGAGTATCAATTTAATCTCATGAATACATATTGGAGAATATGATATTGGATTGACCACACATGAAATATTATATGGATTGTGTCTGGTGTCATTTATAGTTTATGTGGTGTAAATTCGACGGTCTGAGATATTCAGTATTCTTACATTAGAAGTGCGTATCGGTAAATATTGTCCAACACTTTTCTTGACCGGGAGCAATAAAGATAATACTTCCATGTGCATAACTTATGTGAAGAAGTACGTGTATATCAAGAAGACTAATGTCCCTCATATATTTAATATGTGAGTGATGATATCTATGAGCCCCTTGATGAAGTGAGATTATAAGCATGCAATATAATTAAAAGTTAATCATATATATAATTAACTTTGGTATTAAGTTAAATTATAAGTTGTAAGGATGACACATTCCTACCTTAGACTTATTAATTAGATATCATGTGACATAAGAATTAACACAAGTAATAATATAATTATTGCTTGAAGGATCAATGATACTGCAGTGTACAGATCATATGTATTGATTGGATATTCATAGTGTATTTGCTAGATACCTCTTATGACTTATAGAATTATGCAATACGATAATTTTATTACCAACACGATATAGATCCTAAACGGTCACATCTACAAGGTCAATGGTGAAGTATCACACTGTGATACTTTAAATATGTTACGGTAATGACATATACCAAATTCTAGAATTTAATATACATGTATGACATGATATTTAAATTCGTATAAAGAAAGAAAATATAAGGTGATATTTAATTTGATTAAATATGTGGAGAAATTTAATTGGAGGAATTAATTAATTAATTGAGCCAATTATCTAGATACAAAGAGATGTACAAATAATGGGCTATTAATTAATTAAAGGATGCATTAATTGGGTGGAGCAAATTTGGCTTCAATCCCATGGGAATTTCGCCCCATGTGGGGAATGGCAAAGTTGTAAATGGTTCAAACTTATGCATATTATAGAGGTCACTTGGGGAGGAGGTTTGTTGACCATGTCAACAAATATAAAATATATATATATATATTTGTGTTTAAAATAATTGTACAATTATGCTTTATTTGAAAATTTTGCTCACCTATCAGACTTTATGGCTCGGTCCTGTTTCTAATTGACCAACTAAAAGGAGAAACGGTTAGTTGGGAAGTTTCTTGTCTAAGAAACTTGGGTTATTTCTTTGGTAAATGGATCACAAGAATTCACAGCACGTGCTGTTAGAGCCTCAGGAAATCAATGCCGTGTAGTGGTCAAAGTCCAAAACCTGACGGTGCCCAGATTCAATTATTATACAAGAGAGGAAATGTCGGAAATGTACCTAGTTCAATTAATTAAAAAATCTTTCGGTTGTTATAGTGCCACTATATATTCAGGATGCTATGTGGAAATCACTTTCTTGAGCGTTCTGCATACACACAAAAACAATGATTCATCATATTCTGGACCATGCATTCGATTCAGAATATTCTGAACGAACGGTTTTTTTACTTATTTTTTTAGGTAGGTAGAAAATTTATTATTCAGAATATTCTGGACCATAAAATTTAATAATTTTTAATGTATCTTGAGACCAAATTTTATATTTTTGAGAATTTTTTTACTATTGTTTTAGATATGTAGTATAGGGTAAAACAAAGTTTAAATAACGAAACAACTACATTGTGTCACTCATTTTGATTTCATAATGATTGACCAATTCTGGAGATGTCATTTTGTTCAATTTCTTGGAGATCTTCATATTATGTTCCACGAGCAGTTACGTGACGGAAATCAATTACAAAAGGCATCTTCATTAAAATCATTTGGAATTATGTACAAGAGATATCAAAAACTTTGAGAGTTTGTGTCTTAAGCACAAACCAGTTCTAGGGAACAATTTCAAATAGGGGATACCCACTAATTAATTTTATTTGAAACTATACATTCAAAAAATGATACCACACGGCGATACCAGTAATGTGAAATCTGTTACAATAAACGACCTAAATTACTTTAACTAGCTGCTACCAAAACACTTCAACAAAATCATGTATCTGACTAGTTTTATACAACCGAACATGTCTGAAAGAGCTACTGACAAGATTAAATGACAACCAATTACGTAAAACAGTAAACTAAAGCAATTGACATTCAAGATTAAGCAACAAAGGAATCACTTAAATCAAAATCTTATTCAAAACCATCTGTGTCTCTCCATGCAGCGCTACCACACCCCTTGGACTGGTAAGGTACTAACATAAAAAAAAAAAAAAATACAAGGTGCAATTTGAAGAAAACACACCATGTTTCCTTGACTTCACTCCAATATTTTACTGAGCTAATTTCTACTGCAATTTGACGTTAAGATTTGTAACATTAAGCGTGTGCATGAATTCTACTTTCCACAATTTTCTAGAACGAATCGATATTTAGAAGATTCTTCAAAACAGAGTTTGTGATTTCTCATCCCTACTTTATTATTTACAGAATTTCAAGGATAACCCTTCTGTGTTGTATACATACATAGATACATATATACATACATAGATACATATATGTATATATATGAGTAAGATTAAAATGTCTCATTGTTTCATGCCCCAATCATTGTACCACATTCTTATTTTCGTTTTCAAAGTCCAAATAGTCGATCCGAACAGCTCAATATGATCTCCATATTAAAATATGCTTGGAGACCAAATTTTATATTTTTTGAAATTTTTATTACTATTATAACAAAATCGGAAAATTCTGGATCACACAGAAAAATTCGTTCACTGCCTCACTGTAAGGTTGGCATCTGGCAATCAATCAATACAACAATTAACATCGCTAATTTCGCCCAAGAATTTGTTGCCACACAGAAAAATATACCAATGGGACAAGGACTCGAAACAAACCGTCGTTATTGTTCGATGATTTCAAATGCATGAAAGTTTGTTTCTGTTCTCCATGCCTTTTTAGGTCTCCTATTATGAGGAATAGAGAAGATATTTTGAATCTAAAAGATTTTCATTCTTTTGATTGATTTTAAAACGATTACAGGGGAGAGTATTTATACTAAATCAACATAAAGCATAGTAGTAAACCTAATTACATTTTACTTATTACTGCAACACACTAAATAACAGTAGAGGGTAAAATATAGAATGCGCTGGAAGCAAACACAAGGAATCTTCAACTGGTGAATTTGTTGAGAGGCAGAGGTGATGTCTCTCCATTTGCTGCAGTAATGGACCTGTCCATTTCAGTCTTGACACCTATAAAAAGGACCTGACATATCCATAAACCCTATTGAGCTCTCTCTCAACAATGGCTACTCCTAAATTGTATTTGCTTTTCTTCTCCATGGCTGCGCTGCTTTGTCAAGGTTACATTTTATCTCTTTTACTAACTACAGCTTTAATTTAGTGTTAATTATATATGAGGAGGATTCGAATGCTTCTATTTTTTGTGTCTCCGTCATGTTTTTAATTTTTTTAACATTAATCAATTTAAAACTCAAATAACAAAATAAAACTGTTAGATTTGATCTACATCATTATTTTTTCTATGCACTATAAAATATTACGACATTTTGACTTTGTTTTGATCGGTATCAAGAGCTTGCAAAAATACATTGATATAGATAAATCTGGAAGTTGATTTTTCAACTTATTGATTCATATAAAAACAATACCCAAAAGTGATAATTTTTTTATATGCATGTAGAGAAAATAATATAGATTACGTCTAACAGTTTTTTTTTCTGACATATAGGCTTTAAAAATTTTGTTATTAAAAAATTAAGAAGTAAAGACATAACGGAAGCATAAAAAATAAAGACATTTGAACTCTCCTTATTATATATACCATTGTCATATCTCCCATAAATTGCACATAGGTCATTTAGATCAAAGCAAGCAAATTTAAGAAAATATATAAGAGGAATGATCGATATTTCTTGCGCAGATGTTATGTCGACTTCGTTTACGTTCAAAAACAACTGCGGCTACACTGTTTGGCCTGGGCTGATCTCTAATGCAAACACACCGCCTATGCCTAGTACTGGCTTTGAGCTCCAGAATGGAGAAACACAAACGTTTGAAGCCCCCACCAAATGGGCTGGAAACATGTGGGCCCGCACGAACTGCTTAACTGATTCTTCTGGCAAATTCTCTTGCACCACCGGCGACTGTTCTGGCCAGGTTTTCAATGATTACTATGCCTCTTGCTTTTATCAACCGAACTACAATTAATTTTTGTTTGGCATCTTTTTTTTTCTTCTTTTTTTTTTGATAAAAGTGAACATTGCTCACCGATTTCATATTGAAATCATGCTTGTCTTTACATGGGCGGTACCAAACAGCTGGTACCTACAAAAGACACTTGCAACTACAAAAATAAACCTAAGTAATAAAGTATCAGATCGATTAAGGTCCTACTACATGCCCTTGCAAAAGTTTTTTCCTAAAAAAACATACAAATCAGTCACTAATATCAGACCAACTATCATAAAAAGAAGCACTGTTATATTTGACATCTTTCTGCCGAAAAATCCTAACTTACATATAAAATTTCTTCCTCAGCTTCAATGCAACAATGTTGGTGGCACCCCACCGAAGACGCTAGTCGAATTCACCTTGCAAGGTAATCAAGGAAAAGACTTTTACGACGTAAGCAATGTTGACGGATTCAACATGCCGGTCTCAATCACCCCTCAGGGTGGATTGGGCTGCTCCTCAGCCGCATGTCCTGCCAACATCAATTCCTTGTGCCCGCAAGAGTTGCAGGACAAAGGGCCCGACGGCTCGGTTGTCGCGTGCAAGAGCGCATGTGTGGCCTTCAACCAGGATCAGTATTGCTGTCGAGGGGCTTACAACACTCCAACAACATGCAAGTCGACAAATTACTCGAAGATTTTTAAAGATGCATGCCCCCAGGCGTATAGTTACGCTTACGACGATCCCTCCAGTACTTTTACTTGTACTGGGGCAAATTATGTGATTACTTATTGTCCTTGATATGTCTATTTTATTTTAAGAAAAACTATCTTTATATTACCAGTTAACATATACTGTTATAGTTGAGACGACCACTGTCATGCCATCGATTATTTCCTCTCAACTGTCTGATTGGAAATGGATGGCTTGGATTGTATGAAAATCCACTCTATTGTAACATTATATGGTTTGGAAGTTGTATTACTATGGAATAAAAATTCAGATGAAGATTTACTGTTCTCAGAGCTGAGAAATATGTAACTTGTCATATATTTTCATTGTTTTTTAATATGTTTCATAGTTGAATTGAATTCCATAACCATAATGGTAACACATGCACTGATAATCTCTTGCGGTGGACACAGACGATTCCTCAACATTAATTCGTTAAAAGAAATAACTAGAAAAGAAATACAAAGATAAAAATAGATCAACATGAAGAACAGTCCAAGCACACTTCTTCTAAAAATGCAGTAGATATCATAAGACAAGTGCTAGCATAGGAAAACAACTTCATATGAGCGAGGCCATGGTACTATGCATATCTTCATTTTTAAAAGTCCAAACATGTGAACAGTTCAACATGATCTTCATACGAAAATGTACTTTCAAACTAAATTTTACATTTTTTTTTTTAAAAGTACTATTTTTTAGATATGTAGAAAATCACTACTTTTGAATGATATACAATATTTCGATCAAGTGATTTTCTACGTATCTTCAAAAATAGTAAAAAAAACCTAAAAAATAAAAATTTGATCTACAAATACATTCTCATATGGAGATCAGGTTGAACGCTTCATATGGAAAATTTGCTTCTATTCTCCATGCCGGAGACGCTCACTATGAGGATTGTGCAAGATGCAGAGCTGTGGGTAAGATACTGCACAGAAGGGTGCAATTGGGGGAGGGTAGTAAAGGAGTACGATGAGGGTATGCAGCTTTAGTTTATTGGATTGTGTTAGGTTGGTTTTTTTTTCTCTTGTTGTTATTTGGTTTAATGTAGTGAATGTGTGAGAGGGTGTACTGTAATAGAGGTAAGGACGTACGTGTAATGAATGTTTTTATATTAATCAACGCTTGACATCCGCTGTCAAGCAATTTTAAAAAAGAGCGAGAGACAAAGGGGTGATAACGCAATTGGCTAGGAAAAAATCCTAGAACTGTTGGTTATTCAAAAGTCGTGAGTTCGATGCTCTCTCACGACTTCGCAGCCTCACTCATATGAAGTTATTTTCTTATGAATGAAAATGAGTTATGCATATCTTTACTTTCCTATGAACAACAAATTCAAACCGTTCAAACCGATCTCCATAGTGCTCAAAGTTCAAATAGTTAATCTGAAGTGCTCAACATATTCTCTATATTAAAATGTGCTTGGAGACCAAAAAAAATTTATTATTTTTTTAGAATTTTTGAAAATCACTGTTTTAATAAAAAAAAATTAAATAAATAAAAATTCTGAAAACAATGATTTTCAAAAATCATAAAAAAAATAGTAAAATTTTCCAAAGAATGTAAAATTTGGTATCCATGCACATTTTAATATGGGAACATGATGAGCTCTTCAGATTGACAATTTGGACTTTGAAAACACAAAAATGACTTGATAATAACAAGGCCTTTGTACTACCACTGTGAGCTTAATTAGCCAACCTCTATACATATATAATGACAATTTTAATGCACTATTTTCTTAAAAACTTTCATTTTTTTTTTACTGCTTGACTTCATAGTAAATAAATTCGAAAATTTAAAAGTTTTATATGGAAATGAAGCTCTTGTTAAGGAGGTCGGTTTGAACGGTTTGGATTTGTCGTTTGAAGCGATCCAATAGGTTTTGAAGGCCGGAAGAATATTGTTGAAGTTCTAGAGGAAGCACGTTAGCCGGACTCTATAAATTCATTTAGCATCAAGTCAAGCAGTCAAAATATGAAGTATTTTGTGCGTATTTTAATGCACTATTTTCTTAAAAAACTTTCATTTCTTTTACTGCTTGACTTAAGATAATAAATAAATTCCAAAATTTAAAAGTTTTATATGGAAATGAAGCTCTCATTAAGGAGATTGGTTTGAATGGTTTGAATTTGTCGTTTGAAACCGATCCGATATGTTTTGAAAGCCGGAAACATATTGTTGAAATTCTAGAGGAAGCGCGTTAGTCGGACTCTATATGAGCATGGCTTGATATATGTATATTAATTTGTGGTGGAAATAATAATTATGTTGCGTCATGTTTCTTTGTAATTTTCAAAGGTTCTGACGTTTAAGCGTGATAATCTTATTGAATAATTAATAGAAGCAATATAAAATTACAACAAAAAAAGGAGGAAAATATGCACCGAGAACTAATTAATTAATGCATTACGTAGGGATATATATAAAAGGACAAAGAGAGACAAGATTTTGCATAGATGATTCATGCCCTATAGCTAGCTAGTTCATGTTTTATAAAAAAATATATATGTTTGTCTTCCTGATAGTCCAACCCTCTGCATTTTAGCGGTACTCATTTTCATTCCCGCTCACATTTTCGTCTCTCTCAAATTCTCACCATTAGAGTTCAAAAATCCGTTCAAAAATCTCTCAAATTACGCCGCTCACATTTTGGCCTTTCTCGTGCTCAGTCTGATCTGTTCTCGCGAATTTGAGGGGAGAAAGATCTAAAGGGGCACCTCAACCTGAGCACTAATTGAGGCGAGGCAACTACGATACGTGAGGCGAGCACCACTACTAGAATCTCCGTTTTTACCAACGGTAGTAAAACGCATTTCCAAGTGTGTGAAGGGCTCATGGAAATAAATCGACTTTTCTGACACAATAACTATTTCCAAGAGGCAGCCCATGGAACAAGTTACGCATGGAAATAATTCATGCTTGCCCATGGAAATGTACCATTTTCGCCGTTGGAAAAAGTTTTGCATGACCCGCGACCCGCCAAACAGACCAAAAATAATATTTTATTGAAGGCCCATGGAAATAATCAACCACTTGCGCATGGAAATAAGTCTGAACAAACTGGATAGCTTTTTTCCATGGAATGCCGTTGGAAATGAAACGCGCATGGAAATGTTTTACAGATCCAGTTTATATTATTTTATTCCTGGACATACTTTTTCCATGGGCCAGGCCGTTGGAAATGTTTTGTTCATTCTGATAATAATATTTTATAGTGAAGGCTCATGGAAATAGTGGGACAAATGCGCATGGAAATGTTTTACAGATCCAGTTTATATTATTTTATTCCTGGACATACTTTTTCCATGGGCCTGGCCGTTGGAAATGTTTTGTTCATTCTGATAATAATATTTTATAGTGAAGGCTCATGGAAATAGTGGGACAAATGCGCATGGAAATGTTTTACAGATCCAGTTTAGATTATTTTATTCCTGGGCATACTTTTTCCATGGGCAAGGCCGTTGGAAATGTTTTGTTCATTCTGATAATAATATTTTATAGTGAATGCTCATGGAAATAGTGGGACAAGTGCGCATGGAAATGTTTTACCTATCTAGTTTATATTATTTTATGGCTGGACATACTATTTCCATGAGAGCGCATGGAAATACTGGGAAAATGCGCATGGAAATATTTTATTGATACAGTTTATATTATTTTATGGTGGACATACTATTTCCATGCGCTGCCGTTGGAAATGTTTTGGTTCCTGGAGACAGCATCATTGTGTATATTTTAGATCTCCCTTTGAATTGTCTAAATAAACAAATCACAGCAGCAAGCAAGATTTAATTGTGCTAAATTGAAACATTATATTGAAAACTTAAATTTCGGTATTTGGAATAACCCTATATATGAAATTTTGATACAAAACATTTTGGCAGCAAGCAATATTGAATTGATAGAAAACATTGTGGCAGCAAGCAACATTGCCTCTTGTGTACTCCTGCAAATGAGGGTGAGTAAAATTAGCTTCAAGATTGCAGCAACTAATTAATCATGTTTCAATTCAATCTTGGTGTCCCAATTCCCTAGAATATAACAAAAAAATATAATGTAAAAATTCAAATGCAAAAAGTAACACATACATCTATTGCTTAACCAATTAATATTCTTGATCGGATTGCTCGGAATAATCGGATTGCTCGGAATAATCGGATTCCCACGAATCTTCTTCATCATTGTGATACTCTTGCTCCATGTCATGATCTTCGTCATTTCCGTCCCTCGCCATTGATTGTGGTGCATTTGATGTTGTTGGCGGAATTGAAGTTGGATCGTCTACTAGTTCGAACTCGTCCGCTCCAAGGACCATTCCATCCCAATCAAAATCTCATGTATTTGGTGTCGAGATTGGATTATCCGGCCTTTCTTCTTGGTAAAATTCGATGTTTGCATCAGCGCCCTCGTCACGAAACCTTGTTTTCGGGCTTACTTTCATCGCCACCCACCATGGGCGTCTATTTGCTTTTTCCGATGCATAAGGTAGGTAGCACACTTGGGTAGCTTGAGCTGCTAATACAAACGGCTCATAAGTTGCAAGTCGAGAAGTATGTTTAACCTCCACAATTCCATGTTCTTGGTCCACCCTTACACCGTTTACTATGTCGAACCAATCACACCTAAAGATAGCTACCCTTTGGGCATCATATACTAGCTCTATGACCTCTTGGAGAACACCATAGTAGTCGGTTGGTATGTCATTCTCCGATATCTCTCCTTTGATGCAAACACCGCTACTTTGAGTAGCCTTGTTTTGCCCATATGTTTGTGTGTGAAATCGATAACCATTGACTTCGTACCCATCGTAGAAGTATGCTTGTTTGCTAGGTGTGACTCCTGCCATTCGGATGTAGTCATCGCAATCTTCACGGGAATTTAGTACTTTTTTGCGTAACCAATCTGCGAACCCATTTTGACGAACTTTTGGCAAATCATGTGGGCTTGTGGCTACTCCAGAGTTGAGCATGCATGTATCAAACTCTCTGCACAATCCAACATATAAAGAAATTAAATGTTGGTAGATTATTAATAGATACCTTTCAAAACATTAAAATCATAATAAATTATAAAGATTGTACCCCATGTACTTCTCCGAGATCTCTGGACAATTGAGGACGACATAGGTGTGCGCAGCCTTCCAATCCTCGTCACTGAGAGGCCTCCGTCTTTCTCTGCCCATGGTACGGCCCGGAGTATCGAATATCGATAGATGTACCCCCGAAGACTCTATGTTAGATTTGTCTGCAAAATAGTGGGAGGAAAATGTACCAATTTCCTTGGCAATTGTAGTCTCGACAATTGAACCCTCAACTTGTGCCTTGTTCGTGACTCTCATCCTTTGTTCTTTGTTGCGCCTGTATTTGCATCAATGGTTTAGGGTTGTTAGGTACATGTCTAAGTATAGTTTACAAGTATAAGCAATATGTAAGCTAAATGTTCCGTTCTTTTGAAAAGAAAACAAACCTTTCACATGGATACATCCATCGGGAGCCCACAGGCCCACCCATTCTAGCCTCATATGCTACATGCACCACAAGATGCTCCATCGAATCGAAGAAACCAGGCGGGAAAATTTTTTCCGCCTTGCACATTGTGATGATGATACCCGCTTCTAATTGTGCCAAATGGGATGTATCAAGCTCCTTGGCACAAATCTCTCTAAAGAATGCTGAAATCTCACATAAAACATCCCATACGGGATCCGGAACAAAGTCCCGAAATGCAACGGGGAGGAGGCGCTCCATGAACACATGTAGATCATGACTTTTAAGACCGGTGAGGGTGCAAGTGGTTAGGTTAACACACCTATCCCAATTCGATGCGTAGCCATCGGGAAACCTTACCTTCTTGAGCCATGTTAAAACAACCTTCCTTTGATCGGGATCGAGTGCGAATGGTGCCTTTGGTTTTTTCAACTTTCCCGGGTTGGTTTCAGACGGAATTAGCTGTTGGTTGGGACGATCACAATAAAGAGCCAAATCCTTTCTAGCTTTTTCATTATCCTTGGTTCTGCCACCCTTGCCTAGAAGCGTGTATAACAAATTTTCTGTGAAGTTTTTCTCCAAATGCATCATATCCAAATTGTGTTGCAACAGATTATCTTTCCAATAAGGTAAAGTCCAGAAAATACTCTTCTTTTGCCAATGGTGCGTATCACCATAACCTGGAATCTGTTGTAATCCCGACCCTTTACCCCATTCAATATCTGGGATCAAAGACACTATATCGAGCAACTGCTCTCCCGTCAATCTTGGTGGTGGCCCATCAGTCTCGACTCTGTCTTTTATGAAATTCTTCGTATCAAGACGGAATGGGTGGTCCGGAGGCAAGAAGCACCTGTGACAGTCGAACCAACATGCTTTTCCACCATGAGAAAGTTGAAAGGCCTTTGTCTTATCCATGCAATAAAAACACCCCAACCGGCCTTTTGTACCCCACCCACATAGCATCTCGTAAGCAGGGTAGTCACTCACCGTCCAAAGTAGTGATGCATGCATCTCGAAGTTTTCTCTTTTATAACCATCCCATGTCATCTCTCCATGTAACCACAAATTTTTCAATTCGTCGATTAAAGGTTCGAGAAGAATGTCAATGTCCCGACCAGGATGCTTTGGTCCCGGGATTACCAGCGCAAGGAACATGCTATCTTCTTTCATTATCATCTCAGGTGGTAGGTTATACGGAAAAACAAAGACCGGCCAGCATGAATATGGAGCCGCACTCGAGTTGAAGGGCATGAATCCATCCGTGGTTAACCCTAACCAAACATTTCTCACCTCTTCGGCGAAATTGGCATGTTTTCGAGCGAAATGCTTCCAAGCCTCACCATCCGCCGGGTGCACCATAAACCCGGGTTTGACCCGCACACCCTCCTTATGCCACCTCATATTGTGAGCAGATTTGGCGGACATGTACATCCTTTGCAATCGCGGTGTGATAAGTAGATAACGGAGTATCTTTTTTGGAACGGGTTTTGCCTTCTTATTGGGTCCGGGAGGCTTGTATCTTGATTCGCCACAAACATCACACCGTGTCTTCTTCTTGTTATCTTCTTTGTAATATAGCATACAAAAATTTGGGCATACATCTATTTTCTGATGCTTCATGCCCATTGCTTGAACTAACCGCTTGGATTGGTAGAAATTTTCCGGCATTCTTTCACCAGAAGGGAGAGTGCTTTTAATTAGACCCATTATATCATCAAAACATTTTTGGCTCAATTGATGTTCCGACTTCAAAGCTATAGCATGTGTCACAACCGACAAGACAGTGTGTGTCTCGCATTTCAAATCCCCCGCCGAGTTAACATTCCAAAGCGGTGTATTGGATGATTGCATCATATCGAAGAATTTTTTGGCAGCTCCAGCAGGTTGTACTTCATTCCAGTCAAATTCTTGACCAGCAGCATCCCTTACCATGTCACCCATTTGATCAGTGGCATTGCTCGTTGGTGGACTTGGTGGCATCGCTCCTGGATGTGATTCCCTGTGTTTGTACCAAACATGATATAGGTTACAAAATCCAAACTGAAAAAGGTGTAGTTCGACGGTTTCCACGTCTTTAGTGAAGAGGTTGTCACATCTTTGACACGGACACGGTATGCACTGCCTTCCATCACTGTCGACACTCACAACCGAAGGTTTCGATAATGCTGTTTCGAGAAATTCAGTCACACCAGCAATGAAATTGGGAGCAAGACTCCCATTAGTATGTTGTTTGTACATCCATTCCCGATCAGTGGCCATTTTACTAAACAGTTCTTGTTTTCTGCCAAAAATGAGATTAAACTATTATTTAACAGTTCTAGTTTTCAGCTCCAACCTCGTGATACAACCTCAAATTTGACATTTATCCTCAAATATGTTGGCTGAATAAAGAAGCAAAACTGAGCATTTGAAAAAGGAAGCAAAACTGACCAAAGATGACTTGATTCTGATAAAGAAGCAGAAATGAGCAATTTATTGTTCAGCTACCCCTCTTCCTTTATCCATGTTGCACTGTAGCCTTGATTCTGATAGAAGAATAAGCAGTTCATTTAACTCGTCCACAGGAAAACCCTAAACTCAGCTCATCACAGTAAAATTGAATGATTTGAAAGAATGAAGGAAAAAACGGGGACAGATATACCTGTAGGGGCTGCGATGGCTACAACCGAGTATCTGACTTGATAAGGTCACGACAGTGGGAGGGGACAGAAAAACAAGGGCCCAGAGCCAACTAATGAGAGGAAGGGGACAAACAAGGTTAAGGTATGGCGATGGATTTCAAAAGCGAGGCGGCGGGGGCGATTGTTTGGGATAGGTTAAGGTATTTCTGTCGCTATACCGATGGAAATAGTGGCAACCATTTTTTGAGTAAAATCTGTTTTTTGTTGCGTACCCAGATTGTACGCATAATTTGTAACCATTCTTTGGAACCAATACAACATAATAAGCTATTGTAATTATTAACAATAGCACAAATTCACAGAATTTTTTTTTTCACATAATAAGTCAACCATAGTATAAGTTCATCAGCTCCTTTATCTACTGAGGACCTAATTTAACCATAGCATAAGTTCATTCTTTGAACCATAGCAGTTAACAGATAAATACATCCTACTTTAAAGCAGTTGAACACATATGATGAGTATATATATTAGAATTATTACAATAACTATAGAGTAGCAAGTCACAGTTGACATAGTTTTTTACTAGCAGACTCAAAACATTTAGGGAGTTGGTTCTTCCCCCCTAGCAGTATTGGTCGGCGATGGTTGAGGGTTCTCTCCACCTCCGGCAATGGTGGTTGATGGTTGGGCATCTTCTTCGACTTCTTTGTGCCCATCATCAGCAGTGCCCGCCGACCCTGACCCCTATAAAACAAGGGAAAATATGAATAACTGCAATGATGCTTGAAAATGCAATTGCATTAACATATTAACTCTAGAAACTGAGTATAAATGGCCTTGCATTAAACTGTGGAGGATCAATTCCTTGAGCACTGAAGAGCTGTCCAAAACACCGTCTTATGAACTCATTGTGTTTTCTCATCTCGTCCATTTCAGATTTGTGGCGCTCTTGTTGAGCAGCTAATGAAGAAGCAAACTCCTTTCGTTCAGCTGCTAGTAAATGCGACACCTCATTCTCTGTGTATTTCCTCGGTTGTGAGTCAGCTGATGTGGCGGTGCTCTTTGTAGGGTTCTCAAAAGAAGCTTCAACTGTTTCCAACACTCGGGTGGCTTCTTTCGTCCTTGACTTGTTGCCAAAGCCGAATAGCCGGCCTCGCTTATCCTCTCCTTTGACAACCTCCTCCCACAGTTCATACTCTTTCTTTTTATCACCATGGACCGCCTTACTATTTCTGAAGCTTTCCTGCATTGGTTACAAATATATGTCAAGTCCTAATTCATATGTAAGGAGTATATTATTTGCTTATTGGTGAAAGGATTTTGCCAATGTCAATGCTATAAACGCTTACCGCTGCTGCCTGTGCACGCGTGTTGACGTACACCTTTCCTTCTTCCGAACGCCTCGTGTGTGTTCGGTCAAAAACATCCAGCAGTCCCACCGACTGACCTGTCTCGGATATCTGAAATTTGTCCAATTGATATCAAAATATTGGTAAGATAACTAAATTTGTCCAATTGACATCAAGTACTGGCTTTTATTTTTTTTTTACATTAACAGAGAAATATTAAAATAGCATTGAAGGGTGTTTTTTTTTTTACATTAACAGAGAAATATTAAAATAGCATTGAAGGGTGTGTTTTTTTTTACATTAGCAGAGAAATATTAAAAATTCACAGAAGGGTGTTTTTTACTTACCAGTGCTTGCTTGTGCTTGTACGTACTCCTGGATCCCGCCACATGGTATACCACGTCAGGTGATTTAGTTCTGTTCTCTCGGTTGGTGGTCGATATTTGGTCCCATTTTGTTGTCGACCAAATATCGCACAAGCTCTTCCATGCTTCTACGTTCTTGCACCATCATGGAGGATGATTTTTCCACACCTCCTTATCTACTCCATGTTTCTTCTTACACGTGGCTCTTGTTTCTGCCAGTTCACGCGAATATGCTTCTGCCGCTATGTTTTCGAAGACATCAAGACAACGCTTGATGTCTTCCTCATGCCCCCACGAATACCTCTGCATGAACTGTTGTAGGATTAGCAACCTCGCCTTCGTAGGAAACATTTTGTACGACCTAAACGGTCCGGGTAAGTTCTCCAAAGTCAGAATCTGTATTGTGGTGATCACCTTTGTGCACATGGGCCTGGACGTGAACTCCCCATCACCAACAACCAGCAGTTCTGGTCGGTCACCTGGTGCCGCAGGGTCACGAGGCTTTGCAAGACCCCGTCCACACCGGACATCACTTTTCTCCTTATTTCTCTTTCTTTTATTCTGGCCAGCAGACACCTCAGATGCCGACTCAACTAGCTCTTGCCCGCAGGCTGCCAAGGCCTCACGACACTCTCTAAGGGGCCGACGCAATATGCACCTCCTACCGCCATCGTCAACCCCGGCATAAAAGTGTGGCTCGCTTGACTGACCATCCTGACATTGCTCGTCAGAGGGTTCCGATGACTGGTCAACACAGCCCTGATTGGGAGAGAGTTCAGCACCTTCCCAATTTTCCATGTTTGGTGATCGGTTAGTACCATCCCACGAAGGCCATGTCGAGTCTCGGGTCGAATCTGGTTCTGTCTGAACCGGTGGCTGGGAATCTGGCCACCCGGCATTACTCTTAGTCTGTGACATATGAGGCATCTCCACTACCGGAGGAGGTGACCATGAAGAACCCGTCTGAACAGCTGACGGTGACTGGGCAGCAGATTGCTTGGTCTGGATTGGGGATATAGAAATTTGCAGTGCTGCGGCTGCTGCGGCCTTCAGCTGCGACGGGTCTGCACTCCCCACTCCCCGAGGAGGTGACCGGGAAGACGGCGGCTGAGCAGCTGACAGTGACTGGGCAGCAGAAAGATCCTTCTCAGTCACCGGTGGCTGGGAAATTTGCGGTGCTGCGGCCTTGGACCCCGACGGGTCTGCACTCCCCACTCCCCGAGGAGGTGACCGGGAAGACGGCGGCTGAGCAGCTGACAGTGAATGGGCAGCAGATTGCTCGGTTTGAACCGGTGGCTGGGAAATTTGCGGTGCTGCGGCCTTGGTCTGTGACGGGACTGCACTCCTCACTACCCGAGGAGGTCTTGGACCCATCCATATTCGAGCGCCCGAACGTGTTCGTACCATGCGGCCGTGCCTACCCTCTGATTCTTGCTGTACTTGCTTTGTGACAGACGGATTACTCTTAGTTTTCGGCGGAGGCCTTGGGGGCAGTGAAGCATTTGCGGAGCAACTCGGATTGAGTCTCGGGGATTTTCGTCTGTGCAAGGACTCCTTCGTGCAAGCACCACCATCCTTATCCATTTAATCTGTTAAATATAACACATACATTAATATTTATTTTTTCAATTAAACAGAAATTCTTTCTATGCCCTGAATACTAGAAATTATAAATTTAAGATAGCACTCCGCTATTTCATTCCAGTCTGACAAGACTATTTATTTGAAGTATGCATAAAGACCCTTCTCTTGCCAAATTTACAGAGGTGACAGTAACTACAGCTAGTTTTCAGAATATGGAAAGAACTAATTTAGTCTTATTTCAGATGCACAACTATAGAATGTATACAACTGTAAACATATACATATATACAAAGTTGAAAAACCAAGTTGAAAGAAAAAGTGTACTATATGCATGATAAAATCACACAAGTATGTTTTTTTTTATATAGCATCATGCATAGGACATAGTGTACTATACCGCAAGAAACAAAGAAGGGGACATAGCATCATGCATAGGACATGATGTAGTGCGCGGACATAGCATGTGATTTTCTTATATACTTATCACCCAACAACAAAGAAGGGGACATAGCATGTGGAAGCATCATGCATAGGACATGCACACAGAGACACAGTAGAAGACTTGACTAGAGCATGTTTTTTTTTTCTTTTGAGCTGTTCAAATCATATGCTGTGGGGACTAATAATTGAATGCAATTGCATCAAAACAATACAAACTTTAATTTTGAGTCCAAATCACATGGCCGTAACACAAACTTCAATATTGATTTTGATCAAGTCTGGACCGAGTAAAGAATTCAGTCTTGCGGAATTTCTTTGCCTATGATCTCTAATTTATTTTTTAACAATAATATATTTTTGTTTTGAAAATTTTAACAGCACAATATATATTGTCTAAATGCATGTGTTCACAACTCATTCTGAATGCATGAGTTTAGAATAAATTGTCAACACGTTGTGAAATTATACATAGCTGTTAAACCATTTCAAATAGAAATAATATTTTGTTTTAAAAACGGGATATAAGGAAGTCAAAAAAAGATAACACTTACATTTATGGACTTCTGATCTTATTAGAAATTAAACTATAATTATAAAACTTTACATGGATAATCGAATCTTTCAGGAAAAAAATTAATAGTTTGAATTCTAAATTTTAAATACAAACGTAAAAAGAATTTGTGACATATTGACATGGGTGGCACTGTAATTCTCTTTTTTAAAATATATATAGTTCTCCTGTTTGGAATTATTATTGAAGCAAAAATATATATTATGGTTGTATACATCTTAGCCAAGCTCTTCCATGTCTCCCACTTACCTCAAATCTGATTACAGGTTCCCGAATTACATGCGCATTACACATAAAACTTATGTAAAAAATCAACTTTTTCGATAAACCAGAGGTTGAATTAGCAAAATGAAATGTTTAGTAATATTGTTGTGTCAGGAGGACTAAACTAAAATTGTTGTTTATAAACCCGTGTGCTATGTCCCCTTCTTTTTTTCCTATATGCTTTCCATGATAAAATCCAAGAAACAATATAGCAAAAGCACACAAGTATTTTTAATATAAGAAAAACCAAGTTGAAAGAAAAAGTGAGTGAAACCAAGTATTTCTATTTTTTGGAGTAAACTCCTAATTAGGAGTAATTAAAGGCTGAACCAGCAGGAGATAGCTAAACAGTGGGTTAAACTCCTAATTTCTCACTGTGATTAACTATTTTGGAGGTGTCACTTCTATGTTCCTTACACTTCAACATAATTTACGTACAACAATACCATTGTCGGACTCCTTTCTTTCCAAAGACATATCACATTTCAGTTTCGAAAATTGTTCTAGAATATATGCTCATGCATCCATTTGATTCAACTAAGAAATACAATGCATATTTCCACTATAACCCACTGTTTCATTCAAATGCTCCCAATGCAATTATAACTTAACTAAATGCTCAATTTGAACATCATACTTCATTTTCAGACTTTTGCTATAAAAAGATATGATCATGCATCTTGATGCTTTAATCTCAAAATATAAAACTAGCACATGCTACAGTCTTATTTTGCTGTAAAGCTCTTCAAGTTATGTCACAATTCAGTTCTAAAATATATGTTCATGCTCCTTACAATAACTCATGCAATCGTGGTATGAAATTCTAAAGCACATTCAAGAACTTATTTACAACTAATTAGCAATTGAGCGAACAAGCAAGCCTCAACAATACAACAAATTAGCAACTAAACAAACAAACAAGCAACAACAACAATGCACCTGTTATACAACTTAAAACCTAAACAGAACATTGTGAAACTTAAACCCTAAACAGAACATTGTGAAACAATTCCTGATCAGCTTACAACTTAAACCCTAAACAGAACATTGTGAAACTATTTGTCAGGCCCGAATCAGTAATTTGCATTTAAACCCTAAAGACGCGCAAACCAAGAATTATCTCGGCTTAAACCCTAAATTGAAAAATACCCCAAACCAGACGAGCAATCGACAAAAAAAACAAAATCCAAAGGAAGGAGGCTTTACTTACACGGATATCGTCGATCCGACCAGTGTGAGAAGAGTGGCTCTTGGGGGTGTTCTCCGATCGATTGAGAACACTGCGGCGATCGATTGAGAACTCTTGGGGGTGTTCTCCGATCGATGGAGCCTTTGATTTGGAGGAGGGAAATGGTCGGGGGAGAAGAGGGAGGGAGTTCAGAGGGGGTGGAGAGAAGAGGGAGTGGAGAGGCGGCGGCTTTCGTAGTTCGACGGTCGATCAGGGGAAGACGAGGAGCCGGGATGGAGCCTTTGATTTAGAAGAGGGAAATCTTTGATTTAGAAGAGGGAAATGGTCGGGAGAGAGGAGGGAGGGAGTGGAGAGGGGGTGGAGAGAAGAGGAGTGGAGAGGCACTTGAGAGTAGGTCCGATGGGCATCGAACCTACTCTGGTTCGACGGGTTTAGTCACCGTCGATTTTTTTAAGATTCGTGTGAAACGCTTCAAATTTCGTGCATCTCTGTTTCAATTTTCGTGAGCACAATCTTAAGTTAGATCGGACGGTCTTCATGCTCGTTGAACCTCGTGGATAACATCGAACCTACTCCGTTCGCGTGGAGAGGGGGTGCTTTCGATCCAAATTTTCAAAAAAAACGCTAAGTGACTAAGTTGCTTTCTGGGTATAGCATTCACTCACCTCACCTGTCTCGCTGATTGACTCTCTTAGGTAACATAATCTCCAAATTACATCGTAGTCTTCTGATTCTAATTCTGCACCAAAATTAAAGAATCCAACGACTAACATTGGCCCGGATGTAATAAGAAATATTACTTTACCTCAGAGAATTTCAACATTGGTTTGTTGTGTTTGAAACGGAGGAGTCCATTGATAAATGCATACCCTTCATCACAGATCATACGGCCTATAGTGTACAGCCATAATCTGATTGCAATGCAAGTACCAAAAAAAATATGAAAAAAATTCAAAAAAATATAAAAATTGTAGCCCTACATATTATATTTACAAATCATATCAATTTTGTCATTTTTAATGAATTTTATCATTTTTACCCTCTTCAAATTGAGCCAGTGCTTGTTGACCGTTGATTTTCGTATGACCGATCAACGGTCGATCTGCAGTGAAATCACGTCTAATTTTTTTTAAAATGATCAAGTTGGTATTACGAACCTTAATAATAAAAAAAAATGAGAGTTCTGATATTTATAACCTTCGATCCAATGTATAATAATTGTAGCCCTACGATGTTACGACAATCCGTCGCTTGGATGGATGTGCAAATGAACATCAAATAAGTTCAAACTCACCGACATTGATATAAATGCAACACTCTTTATTTTGAACGGTTCGATCAACATAAAGACGCCGTTTGTCTTTGTTCCTTCATTGTACAATTAATCAAGAGTTGTTGTTCTATGTTGATAATGCATGACACAAGTCATTAATGAAACATATAGGTACAACTATACAATTTTATGTGTTAAATATTTTTTATAATGCCTCAAAACGTTTATAGCATTAGTTTTGGTATAAAATTTACAATATCATTTTCATTAGACACATTTTAAAATATCCTAATTGTTTTAGCATAATAAATAAAATTGAAACCCTCACAATTTAGGTTCTGCCCATCATCAAATATAATCCGCTGTTATTCCGAATGGATACAAAACGCTGTTATTCCTATCCCAATCATTAAAGTTCTTCATACGCGAATCTCAAGTAACAATATTGTGAAGTTATCGGAGTTACAGGGTCCTGTTATCCTTCTCAAATAACAGCGGATTTATTGTAGTCCATCACAGTCAGAGATCCAGGTTCCCAATTGTTCCATATACGCAGAGCATTTTTCACGTACTACAGCGCACTATACGTTATTTTGCAGTTCATCTTCAGAGTTCTTAGTTCTGCACGAAGCTGAAGCTACTCTGTTAATTGTTCCGAAATTTCATTTCCCCCCATCCCGGTGAGTGAGAGAAGTTCGTCTTTCCCCCCAAAACAAAAATATGCCGCCTTCTATTTCCCCCAAAATTTGCCCTCTACTTAAGTTCACGCAAAATTGGGGGTCTCCTGCCCTCAACTTTGCCCTCATTATCGTGTCGCCCAATGCTGCTCTACAAACAAATCCGAAGCTAGCTGACGAAACCCACTCACTTCGGAGACGACGGCTGCAGGTTAAGGACGACGGCCACCCAACTGGGTTTGCGGATTAACATAAATCCAAGATCTAGGGTTTCATTCTGGTTCACTGAAGGTTAGTTTTTGGTTCGGTCCCATTTTGTTCTTGTTTCACCTTTACGTTTAGTTTTCTTTCTTGGGGTTTTATAATCAACATAAATTTCAATCTAGGGTTTGATTATGGTTCACTGAAGGTTCTATTTTTGTTCAGGGTTTATTATTTTCCCCTTTACGTTCAACATTTTGTCACTTAGGGTTTAATTTGGCCTTTTGGCTTAATTTTATGTTTAATAATCCGGCTAAAGTTATTGTTCCAAATTAGGGTTTTGAAATTATAGTTTGATGTCCAGATTTGCATATTTGATGTCCAGATTTGCAAATTAGGGCTTTGATGCTTATTTGATGTCCAGATTTGCATATTGAGCAACAATTTAGGTTCTTAGGTTTTCAATGGGGTGCCAAGAAATTTAAGCATCAATTGAACAGTAAACAACCTGTGCTGACAAGTTCAGATACTACCAGAATTTAAGCTAAATTGGGATCAACTGATACGACAGACACAGGCTCATACATTAATTATAGCAAAGGATATAAACCTTTTACTAGAAATTCTTATTGAAATTCTTATAGCAAAGGATATAAACATTTGGTTCAAGGGTTTTTTTGCAAATTATCTGAGTGATCCGGTAAGTAGCTGTAAGGAAGAGAGAACTAACCATTGATTTCGATTTCATGCTGCTGACTGAATACAAATTGTAGTGCTGATCGGAATTCAAATAATTGGAGTAAACCTGCACAAAAACATTACACTTAATTGTAAATGCTCATGGAGTTCATGTGAAGTTTTTCTTAGAATTCTTAACTTAATTGCTTCACCAACTTATTTTCTAATATGTGTATATTATAGGTCATGTATGTAAACAAAGCCATCAAAATATCCAGAAAAGAGTTTAAGGTCATGTATGAACTGGTACTGTGACATGTGGTAGCTGTATATGTTGCTTACCAAGTTAGCTCCATGTTTTGCTACTTTATTTAATGTCATCCTAGCTACAAAACCTACATGGACAAACTGGACATATATAAATTTTAATTGATACTACACCCAAAGCCTGTGCAGAAGTCAGATATATACCCTTCATATATAACATGGAGCAATTAAATTTTAAAGTCCCATTTGTACAGACTAAGAACCTTCTTCCCGACTGCTACAATTCAATTGTCGTGTGGTTTTTATTATATATAAGACATCGGCCTCTTCCATAACAATAACAAACAATTTTTGTCTGTGTGTGTTTTTGGTTCATAAATGTTTTTGAAAATACACGACAATTGAATTGTAAAAATTGCCCTTGTCAGAGGCACTTGACTGTAAAAATTGCATTAGTGGTAAAAGGTTCGGATTTTCTGTTAGTGCCTAAATGTAAATGTGAATAGTTTACATTTTAGAGGTTTCATACTAAAATGTGTGACATACCTTGTCAGGGTTTAGTTTAGATTTTAAATGTGAGTACTTGACTGTGAGATATTGGACTGTGATAACCCTTGTCAGTTTAGTTTACTAAAATGTAAATGTGAATAGTTTAGAGTTTAGTTTAGATTTTAGTTCTCTCAGTTCTTATTGTGTCCTCTTTCTGTTATTGCTATAGTGAGTACTTGACTGTGAGCCAACCCTCTTTAATTTGTTGAAGTTGACTGTTTCATATTAATGCAACAGGCTATCATGCTATTTATCAAACCCTCAAATTATATATCACGTCAATGTTTATTTTTTATCATCTATCAGATGGCTCCCAGAAAGACTGTTCTAAGAAGGGCATATTCTAAAAAGGGAACGAAGAGAAGCCGTCAAACACAGGAACCACTCGTGGTTGGTGAGGGTTCAATTGCTGGTGCAGAAGGTGAAATTACAACAAGTGAACCCCCAAAGAAAAAGGGGCGAGGCCCTAGAATCATCAGAAGATCGACTGAGATATTGGAAGACCGACCCATCATCTGGCCAATCTCGGATCGTGCGTTCACTTGTAAAAGTCGTCCACAGGAGATAACAGCAGCAATCACCAGGTCACTCTTCCTTATTACACTATTCCATACTTAATGTTCTTAGAATGCAACACTTTTAAGTATCTCTCCTTTCAAAATATATTGAATAGAGTTCTGCCGCATGTGATCCGAGCATTATTTTCTGCTATAATCTAATGGTTTCATTTTGTTTAGATTAGTAACCCTAAATTTTCAAGAACTGAACACATATGATAATTGTGTTAATTGTGTATCTGTGCCAAAATTGGGTGTAATACAAGTAGTTCAGCTAAAAGACATATTTATTTAATTAATAATGCACGAGTACTTGCTCAACTGGATCAATTGATTATTTCCATATGACATTTCATTGTAATAATCACAATTGACGAGTCACACAAAATATTTTTGACCATTATGCAAAACAGCCACGTTGATTATTTAAAATATGGAAATAAGCCTTAAAGTCCCCACTTTTCTGTAGTAATGGTGCATTTCATCAGCTATCCTGTTATCCAATGAGAAAAAGCATGCAAGTCCCTAATTTTGAAAACATGAAAAAAAGGGAGTATTTCCCTACTTGATCAGGTTTGACCATTGGACTTGTATCAGAATTCCTTTTAGGACCTGTAAATAAAATGAAAATCCCATGCTCATACTTCACCTTTCTATCAATAGACTTGTGCTGAACCACATGCCCGGGCCATTAAGGAGTTTCCATGCCTTCGACAATACCACGAAGAACAATATTGAGTTCATATTTCTGGTACTCTGTCTTTTAATATGTTTTCATGCTTGGAATTAGAACACAATACATCAACTGCTGAGGTCAATTTCTACTTTTACAACAACAATTACAACTGTCATACTAATGCTAATGGAAATATCTACATTTAATGGGTCCGAAAATCACCAAAACTGTAATTCTAGAACTGCGTCAGTTTGGGGCTGTTTGTAATAGGGTGC